>JANAVB010027056.1:55000-72500 GCA_029216955.1 Iris pallida
TGCACACGACTCATGCATGATCGCCATGTGTCCAACAGTTACAGGCCACGTCCAGTAACTGCTCACAGTCTTGCGTATGTTAAATCCTGCATGATTTTCAACTAAGCACAGGCTGTGAAGACAGTTATCTTTTCAGTTATTATTTTTGACTCTATAAATAGAGTTCTTTTTCTCATTCATTGTACAGATACATAGTTATCTACTGTCAAAATTTTGAGAGCTTTTTTTCTTCGCATAGTCCAAGGGATAAAGTGATCGTCTTCTAGATCAGATTCCTACAGTTGTAATTTTTCCAGATACACAATAAATAAAGGAATTTATTTATGGAAAACAAATTGGCGACTCTGCTGGGGAAAACTATCTCCTCTTCTGAGATGGCAACAACTCAATGCGATACTTCGTCAATCGGCTCGACGAAGAAGGTGATGACGATCAAATTCGATCAACTCGTCTATGAAGAAATGCAGCGGGCTAAGAGTGGTAAGCCCACTACAGCCTCCATCATCACTGCCAAGTCGAAGGGACACTCTGTCTATGTCCCTAAGAATCAGTTGGCAGCCAATGGTGAAGTCTCTGCCACATTGTCTACTCCTAACACTGGCAAGAATTCTACTGCAAGCATGCACACTCTTGTGCGCTCGAAGATGACAGCAATCAAAGGTCACGCTGACAGTACTGGCTCTTTAGCCAAATCTGTTCCAGTGTGCAATCTCACATCCAAAAATCACGCTGACTGTACTGGCTCTTTAGCCAAATCTGTTCCAGTGTGCGTTTCCAAAATTAAAAGTCACGCTGACAGTACTGGCTTCCTAGCCAAATCTGTTCCAGCGTACAATTTCAAACCCAAAAGTCACGCTGACAGCACTGGTTCCTTAGCCAAGTCTGTTCCAGTGTGTAATTCTAAAATCAACAATCACGCTAACAGTGCTGGCTCCTTAGCCAAGTCTGTTCCAGCGTGTACTTCAAAAGTCAAAAGTCACGCTAACAGCATTGGTTCTTTAACCAAGCCTGTTTCAGCGTGTATTTCATCTAAGAAGAATAGCTCTTTAGCTATCTCTTCTTCTTTGCTAAGTTCCACTAGAACTGGGGGTGGTCTTCCACACAAAGTCCCTTCGAAAAGGAATAACTCTTTAGTTGTTTCTTCTGTTCCTATAGTTTTTACTTCAGGAACAGCTTTGACTGACAATTTTGTTAGTCAAAGAAAAGAAGATGGTCTTTTGACTACTCTTCCTTCTGGACATTCTATGTCTCAAAACTGAATGAGTCTAAGAAGAAACATTCCTTAGTGTCTTCTTCTATGACTTCTTCGAATTGGGCACAGAATCTATCCATAAAAGAGGGTCTGTTACCAACTCCTAATCAAGGGGGTGGTTCAACTTTCCTTCTTTACAAATATCCAGATCAATGGAAGGAAAACTCCATGTTTCCAAAACTAATGTGTTACCTCAACTGATCTAAGAACAAAACTAACACTTCTGGTGTTAAGAAACCATACCAGTTGGAAACAGGATAAGAGATCCGATGCAAGTATGCAAGAAACTATGTGTCATATTAATCATTCTCTATATAATCAAGAGCCATCACGACCCAAGAACAAGAAATATACTCCTCAATCTTCACAAACAGATTTACGAAATAATCTTCAACAGAGAAAGAAGGATTATGTGTCAAAGGACCATGTGAATGTGACTTCTATCCAAGAGTCCATAATTCAATGCAGATGTCCAATGGCTCATGACCATGTTGATCATGAATGTGACTTCCAGTCAAGAGTCACAATACAATGCAGATGTCAAACAAAACGACAATCTGTCTTCAATCGGATTCAGTGTGAACCTATGCCTGATGAAGAGAGCCTTTGTTTGCTTCTGTCACATGACCTCTCGGGATGCTGGGGGTAGAGTTGATAGTCCAGATGGAGTATATAGAAAACCAGAGCAAGAGTCTTAGCTTCTAGTCAAAGAAATTTGATCTCTGAAGATGATTCTGAATTCCTGGAGAATCTAACTTCCCACCTCTTTCTACTGGGGGTAGTTCTCCTATAATGACTTTGATGTACGAAGTATGATCAGAGCATACAACATCCACTAATTCATCAATAATCCCTCGTACAGTCACTACATATATGGTTGATGGGAATACGAATTGAACATGAACCTTCCTCTTCGGTGACTCCTCAAGATCAAGGATTGCTTCTTTGGAACAGCAAATGAAGTCTATGGCTGATACTATGAAGTCGATGTATGAACTCATGACAGCTCAGATGCAAAATCGACAGACTGTACTAGATGCCATACCAACTGACACTGATATGAGTCCAGTACAAGTTCCTCCAGCAGTACAATCCAATACTCCGGACCAGCTCAACCAAACCCTAGTCTCTCTGGAGCTGGGGGTAGTGCTATAATGCTGTTCCTCCTCCCAACTATTCTACAAGTTACAACTCCACAATCTTTGGATTGTTAATAAAAATTGAGGAATCTCAAAACTCAATTCGAGGCATTCAAACAGAAGATGGTTTACAAGGTTAGGCATCAAGCAACCTTATCCGATAGAATGAAGCAAGTATCTATCCTCCTAAATACAAGCCTCCTACTATCTCATTCTATGATGGAACCACTTCTCCAAGTCAGTTTATTAATCACTTTGAAGTGATGACTGATCAGCTGCAACCAAGCGACGCCCTCCTTACTCGGGTGTTTGTTGGATGTCTCAAGGAACGGCTTATGAATGGTATAGAAGTCTCCCAGATGGGAGCATTACCTCATTTGCCGGTTTCAAACAGATGTTTCTTGAACGGTTCTATGAAGGGCTCAATGACATGACTATGTCTGCTCTTATTAGAATCAAGCAGAAAATAATGAAACTACAGAAGAGTACATTGAACGGTTTCGAAGAACTCTGAAGATGCCTCTTGGAACTCCTGATGCTGTCCCATCGACACATGCAAATCAAACTTGTTGCCAATCATCAGCATGTGGACAGGATCCACCCAATTCCAAGACTGGCCTTCTTTCATAGTTAGTGCCAAGGCCGCAAAAAGTGCTGAAACCTTCAAAGGTTTAGAGTGCAGATGACTCCCAAAGAAACAGGTCAAGGTACTAACAATAAAAACAATGCTCGCAAAAAAAGAAACTCTTGAAGTTAATCTTCAGAGCAAAGATGCATCAACTGTTCAAACTTCTCCTACTCTACAACTCAACAACCAAGACACCTCGCCCTAAAGAAGAATATTCTTTCGATGATGAATATGTCCTTGGTATCTTTGAATGTCTGCTGAAAGGTAATAAGATACAATTACCTGAGATCAAGAAACCTGATGAAGCTGGTAAGAAGATCATCCCAAATACTGCCCATATCACAGAATGCTGGGTCACACAATTCGTACATGTTATGTACTGAAAGGAAAGATCCAAGAAATGATTAAATCTGGAGCTATCTCCTTACTCCAAAAGAGAAGACCGTCACCTCCAACGTCGTCTCTATGCAATTCGGAGATTTCCCTCCTCAACTCCTTGAAAGTGGGATCGTTCCTATTCCCAAGGCAACTCTTGATAGTGAATATTCCTCCTCCTCCGCAATCTGAAGGATTAGTGCCAATCACTTTGGAAACAGGAGAAATCATGTGGATTCATCCTGATCTAGTGGCAGATTTTGAATCTTCTCAAAAGACTACTTTCGAAAGTCCAAGAAGGCTGGAAAGATTAAGTCATCATATGACTTCTTTTGGGTCTACCTCTGACACAGAGCCAAAAGAGAAAGAAGAAGCACTTGCTGGTGCTACTCGAACGGGGAAACCTTATCTAAAGGATTATTCCAAGAATCCTGAGGATACTCTTGATATCCCTCCAGCTGATAAAGATGCTCCTAATGTTCCTCCTGAAGAAGAATCATCCATGTACCTGTTCCTTCAACTACACCAGTCGAACCTGCTCCTTCCAAGCCTACAGCTCTTAGAAAGGCAAACAACAGGCTCGGTTTGATAAGCCAATCAAGAAGTCCCTCCTCTTGGACTTCAGAAGCCTTATAACTTCGACATTCTAGCTCAACTTGCTAATACTCCAGCTAGAATGTTCCCTTTGAACTTCTACGTCTTTCCAAAGAGACTCGGGAGACGTTAAGTGAAGCACTTCTACAGGCTGACTCTTGTCTTGCACAATTGAAGAAGCCAGATGCAGAACCTGCCACTTGCTTACATTGCAACAGTGTATTGGAGATTATCCCAAATCATCTTTACACAAGACGACATGCTATGGAGGATAATCGACATGATCGGCCTCTCTACTACACTGGTTATATCGATACGATGAAGATAGATCGTATCCTCATTGATCCAGGGTCTGCTATAAGCATAATGCCAAAGAGTCTGTTGGATGAACTAAAAATCCCTCTCTCACAAGCTCTCTAAGACGGTTACTACTATCTGGGATTCAATCAAAGCCGAAGCGAGCCTTTGGAAAGATTCATCTGAAGCTTCAGATAGGCGATTTCAGATCCAAAGTCACTTTCTATGTGATTGAGATCGTGGGATCCTATATCTTCTTCTTGGGAGGCCCTTTCTTCATGAAAATAATGTGGTGCCTTCTACTCTTCATCAGTGTTTTAAGTACATTGATAGCAATGGAAGAGTACAAAAAAGTTGCTGATATAAATCCCTTCCATGGGGTTGAAGCTTATTTCAATGATTCCCGAATGTACAAAGAAGAGTATACAAGGGTCATACAAGCTATGGAGAAAGAGGATGCACAAAGTGAGATTTTAATAATCCCTGTTAAAGGTCGAACTACTCAGCAACAATCTCCCAAACCCTCTGGAGAAGGTTCTTTCATCATTCCATGAATGGACGGATCTCTCCGTTACCTCAGTCGTCTGCTCAAGACACAATGATCATTCCTGTCAGTGGGCGTGCTACAGTTCCTGTATCTTCACAGGGTACTCTGCTAATTCCAGTTGGAGGGCGGATTACTCTTCCATCTCAAGCTTCAAGGGAGCTCACCTCTTCTGAGCCATTTGTTATCGATCTTAATCGAAACAAAGCTTCTCTCATTCTTCTTCTTCCCCTTTAGTCATTGACTTGGCTAAGATCTCTAAGGCTCAGCCTTCTCCCAATGTAAATATGCTGCTTTTACATTTAATAAAAAGTCTCCATCTTTGCAGTACGCTGATGTGTGTAATTATGTTCATAGTTATTTACATTTGTTAGATGACTTGAACACAATAACCATTGGAGTTGTACAGACTGTTCATACAGATGTATCCCTAGAACCTGTACAATCTTCATACTTTCTAGTTCCCAGCAGAAAGCCAGGAGACATTCCAATATTCTTCTATAAAGGGCCCAAAGTCCTTCTGATTTAGAAGATGATGACAAAAATGATGATACTGGAAGATTACAACTACGTCGTTATAGTCAGCAATCTAAAGACATCATCAAAAATATGGGCTATGACTTCAGGGCTGGCCTCAATAGTGGAAAAGGAAGAAAAATGCCTGTTCGTATTCCTCCTCTGAAATATGGAAGGACTAGATGCGGATTGGGCTACATTGCTCCTACTCCTTTTATCAATATTATTCATGAAATCCCGAGTCTGACGAAGATAAGAGATCTGATTCTTCCAGTACCACTTCTTGGGATTCCGATACAGTATCGGACTTCTACTGCAACCTTCTGTCTTCCAATATGGTTTCCATTGACCATTCTGAAGAAAGTGATGAATACGAAGAAGAGTTTGAAATCTCACCTGAATCAGAACAAGGGCCCAAAGATTAGATAATCAATGGGAGTTCCGTTTCGAGCAAAAAGAACCTCCGACTGAAGACAAACTTGTTCAAATAGATGTTGGTGAAGAGGGATCTCCCAAACCAATATTCATCAGTGAAAGTCTTTCAGAAACTGATAAGCAAGACATGATCAAACTCATTCGTGACTACATCGCGTCTTCGCTTGGAGTTATGAAGATATGCCAGGACTTGATCCACAAATTGCAACTCACAAGCTCAATATCTTGCCGAATGCTAAACCGGTCAAACAACAACAGCGACGATTTCGTCCAGACATTATGGATGCAATTGAAGCTGAAGTCAATAAACTCATAACCTCCGGGTTTATTAGAGAGGAACAACATCCCGATTGGGTGGCTAACATAGTTCTGTCCTTAAAAAGACTGGCAAGATCAGAGTATGCATAGACTTCCGCGATCTCAATGCGGCATGCCCTAAAGACGAATTCCCTCTACCAATCACTGATGTCATGATTGATAATACCTGTGGATTTGAACGGATGTCATTCATGGACGGGTATTCTGGGTACAATCAGATTAAAATGTTTCAGACGACGAGAAGCACACTTCTTTCAGAACGCCGATCGGTACATACTGTTATACAGTTATGCCATTCGGTCTCAAGAATACAGGAGCAACTTATCAACGAGCTATGAGCACTATATTCCGTGAATATTTGCGAAAAAGTCGAATGCTATGTTGATGATATTGCAGTCAAAAGTCGACAAAAGGAGGATCATATCCAAGATTTGAATACTATATTTGATCTAATGCGTAAGCATCAATTAAAGATGAACCCTACTAAGTCCTTCTTAGGCGTCTCTAGTGGTAAATTTCTCGGCTTTGTCATTACCTCTAAAGGTATACACGTGGATCTCGAGAAGATCAAAGCCATCCAAGAGATGCGTCCTCCACGCACCTTAAAAGAGCTACGAGGATTTCAAGAAAGGATCGCTTATATCAGGAGATTCATCTCTAATTTATCAGGACGCTGCAGACCATTCAACAAACTTATGAAGAAAGGTGTTTCTTTTGTCTGGAATGATGAATGTCAGAAAGCATTCGATGATATAAAACAATATCTGATGAGCCCTCCAGTATTGGTACCTCCCGTTTCAGAAATTCCATTTCTCCTATATACTCGAGCAATGAGTCATTCATTGGGTGCATTACTCGCTCAAAAGAATCAAAATGGTCATGAACAAGCCATCTACTATCTCAGTCGTACTATGACCGGAGCTGAACCTCGATATTCACCGGTCGAAAAAGAATGTCTAGCCTTGATGTTCGCTGTTCAAAAGACACGACATTATATCATTGGCCAGACTATTCATGTCATCTCCAAGATCAATCCTATACGGATCATGATGAAGAAACCCAGTATTTTGAATTCTCGATTAGCTAACTGGGGAATCCTACTTGCTCAGTATGACATGCATTATATTCCTCAGAAGTCAGTCAAAGGACAAGCTTTAGCTGATTTTCTGGCTGCTCATTCAATTCCAGAAGATTCAAAACTCTATGACGAAATTCCAGATGAAGTCCTAGATTCAAACCAAATTGCTGAAGAAGATCCTACTTGGCGTTTATTCTTCGATGGAGCTTCAAGGATAGGTCCTAATGGTGATATTGTCGCTGGAGTTGGAATCGTTCTTGTATCGCCAGAAGGTCTTGCTATCCAAAGAGCTTATTCTCTCGATCAGCCGTGTTCAAACAATGTAGCTGAGTACAATGCATTACTCATTGGTCTTCAACTCGCTAAACATCTAAATATTCAACATTTGGAGGCGTACGGAGACTCTAAACTCATTGTCAATCAGATAAGGGGTACTTATGAAGTCCGCCATCAAGATCTGGTTCCTTATCATAGATCAGCTATAACTATGGCTTCTTCGTTTGAAGAATTCTTTATTGAACATGTTAGGCGAGCATGTAACACAGAAGCTGATGCTCTAGCTAATCTTGCAGCGGTGTTGGCTATCCCAATTAGACGACAACAAATGATTATTGTTCGCAATCGAGAATTATTTCATCTTGAAAATAACCTGACCCTAGGACTTCCAGTTGACATTGAAGAATCAACATCTCATGACGTCAACACAACAAGAGGATTTGGATTTAGTCGTAAATCTTTATCATCTTCATCTGATTCCAGCATGGAATTCATCTTCAGTAATTCGGCCGAGAATCAAAATACGGATAAAGATTGGAGACTTTCTTTCTTAGATTTCGTATTGTATGATATTCTTCGGATGATCCGAGTGAGGCAGCATCTATCAGACGACGATCACTCCGATTCTATTACAATCATGCAACAAAGACCTTATATCGTCGAGCTTATGATGGTTTACTTCTTCGATGTGTTACCGGTGACGAGGCTCAACAAATTATTCGCGAAGCACATGATGGAATTTGTGGAGCACATCAGCCTGGACCAAAACTTCAAGACCGTATTCGACGTATGGGTTATTATTGGCCCACTATGGTATCAGATGCCATCGAATATGCAAAGAAGTGTAAAGCTTGTCAAATCTATGCGGATTTTATTCATCAACCTTCGGAATTTCTACATCCGACGACAGCATCATGGCCCTTCGAAGCTTGGGGCATAGACATTATCAGCCCGATCAATCCGCCGTCATCCAAGGGTCATCGGTTTATTCTCGCAATAACCGATTACTTCTCCAAATGGGCCGAATCCATTCCTTTGTCTGAAGTTAAGACGTCTAATGTAATCAGCTTATTAAGCATCATGTCATCTACAGATTGGTGTTCCTCGACGCATTATTCATGATAACGGACCACAGTTCGTCAGTCAAAGTTTACTCGATTCTGTGACGATCACCGGATCAACAATGTGGCTTCTACTGCATATAATCCGACAGCTAACGGATTAGCAGAAGCTTTCAACAAGACCATCATCAAACTCCTAAAGAAGTTTGTCTCTACTAACAAACGTAATTGGAGTGAGAAGCTCGGTGAATGTTTGTGGGCTTATCGACTACAGTTCGTAATGCTACTAAATGTACACCCTTCTCTCTGGTGTATGGTTGCGAAGCTGTTCTTCTATTAGAGATTTAAATTTCTTCTTTAAGGATAGCAATCGCTAATAAACTCACTGCTGAAGATAATGATCGTCTTCGACTTCAAGAATTAGAAGCTCTGGATGAAAAGCGATTATCTGCTCAACAGAATATTGAATTCTATCAAGCTAGATTCTCAAGAGCTTTTAATAAGAAAGTCAGAGTTCGATCGTATCAAAAAGGAGAGCTTGTTCTAACAGTCAGACGTCCTATGACTATGACTCATATGAGCAAGGGCAAATTTGACGCAAAGTGGGAAAGACCCTATATTGTGAGCAGAGTTTTCTCAAATGGAGCTTATCAACTCTCAGAATTGGATGGTCGAAAAGTTTTGATGCCTATTAATGGCAAATTCTTTAAAAGTACCATGTATAATGTAAATGCTTGTAATCATCAGACAGTTTCATGTTTAAAAATAAAAATTTTATTTTATTTTAATCATGAATGATGATACATGATATTAAGGAAGATCACTATCATCCTTTTCTACATTTGGACGTGGGCCACTGCCATCCTTCTCGAAAACATGATCAGCAAAAGAACCGAGGATCTCATTGCTGGAACCCATGAGGAACTTGCAAGCGGCCATTCTCATGGCTTCTTCTTCTTCAGTCCTTCCTGGTTCGAGCAGAAAGTCCAGAATATCCCTTGGTGGCTTGGGTGCAGACGAACCTTCGCCTGCTTCCTCCTTCTTCGATTGAACTGGATCAGCAGGGTGTTCTTCAGTACCTTTCTGAATCTTCATGGCAATTCTAGCTTTCTTGGATGCTTCTTCAGACGACATTTTTATGTTTGAAAGAAGAAGCGTTCGTTCTTGTCAGATTTCTGCTATATTTATAGGCAGAAGTTCCTCAAATAATGAAGCGTCACATTCATCCGACGATTCATACGTTCATTAATACTTGACGGTTCAACCGTTCATTTATTACATTCATTCGACGGTTCATTCGTTCATCATTTCCTAAACGGTTCGTCCGTTCATAATCTTCTATCAATTTATTAAGTGAGAATTTGTTATTGATCACGTTTTCATAACCTCTGAATCAATTCCGAATCTACTTGCTCATTTGTCATTTTGACCTCTGCATAGAAATCAATCTATTTTCTTTTGAGTTCCTACATATTATCACGTCCATAATACCTCTGATAATATCATATACTCTAAAACAGAAAAGAAGATTTCAATATCTATCATGTCCACGATTCATCCACAAATACAAATCTTTGAGCATAGAAGAATTATCATTTCCATTCTCATTTCACCACAAAAAGTCTATTACATTTTCTTAGACTTTCTTACAAATCATAATGGAAATCTATTACAAATCTTGGATTTTCATTCTACACACACAACAATAACCTAATAGAGATCTATCTTCTTCTTTGGATCTTCTCCGTCGGACCTTCTCCGTCAGGTTCGTTGTTGGTGGCAGTTCCTGACTGTCTGGATCCCAGTCACGACCAGATCAGCAGAAATCAAACTCTGGTCTTCTCTCTCAGACGAGAGGAGAACCACAGAGTATGGCAGCCCGAAGTCGTGGTGCTGCCAATACAACTGGTGGATTAGGAGCGACCTTTCAGAGGAGATAGGAATATATCCAACCTTGGGATACAATTCCTAGTTCTCCCGTGAAAGGAACTCTACTACCCGATTTCTCGGGGTAGAGTTGACTCCACCATCCAAATCTCGTGTATAAAGGCTCTTCCTACCATCTGAGGAAGACCCTTCTATCCCACGAAGAGTTCTGAGTTGTCTGATGTACGCGTCAAAAGCGTATGAGCTCCCTGATGTAGGTGTCAGCAGGATATTCTCCACAGCATCTACATCACCAATGCCAGTTCTGAAGAAAATTTTCAACCGAGCTTCTGCAGAGAACAGCAAGGAAGAAGAGAATTAATCAACAGAAATGTCATTTAGCACACACTGGCTAGTCAAGCGTGCATTTTTTCAGTCAGAAACATAAAAGCCTATCTTCAACAGCAACAAAAATGGTACGCGGACTTACCATCAAGTTTGGTGCTAAGGATTGGCAAACCCATGTTTGATACAGTGTGCAGAAATCGAACATTAGAAAATATTGCTTTCCTGTTTGAGAATGAAATCTCCCAAAAATTTTATGCTCAGAGAAGAAGAAGAAGAATGGGAGATGAGTATCTGTGAAACTCATCTATCTATTTAAATGACAAAGTATAAAACCTATTCTTGGAAAAGATCCACGTAAATAGCGCTCATAAATTATGGAATGAGTGTCACGTGTGCTTTGGAAGACAGCGCAGCATTGGAAACAGTCAAAGAATGTCACTTAATATTCTTTATTAATGCACGCTGTTCAAACACAAAAGTTGTACTACATTCTTCAAGACAGGCACTGATGGCCTTACAAAAGACAAACAAAAAGAGTACAACATTTTCAAAAGCATAAAAGACACGCTCTATTTTGCAGAGCGGCTGAGCTTGGCGCCTAGTTCTTCTACGCTCTTGACCCCCATACGGTGTAACACAGAGCCTTCAACATTTCATGCTGCTCTACAAGGCTACGTCCATCAGAAGAAGACGAGCTATCCAAGCCAAAATAGCTCAAGAAATTCTTGGCTAATTGCATGGGATCGTCTTTGAACTCGAAAACCAGAGGCTCCGGTTCTTTACCCTCAAAAGTGGGATCACCATGGGAACAAAAGCCCAACTTGCGTGCTTCTTCCTCAGCTTTCTCCTTTGGTGTCATGTTGACGTAAGATGAAGATTAAATGAATCCTCTCCCTGTTTATATAACAGAGCTCGCCGGCGGTTCATATTCCACCATGAATTGGATGCAATCAGTCTCAGAGAACGAAGAGTCATTATGACATTTAATAAGTTCATTTGGATGTTTTCAAAGAACTTCGAAGTCTTTTCGACTTCCGAAAAATTTGAAGTCATCTCAGCGTGACTGATTTCATTTTATCATCTTATTTTCAAAGTATTTCGAAAATTTTGAAGTCTTTTCAATTTTTTGAAAACTTTGAAGGGGGTCTTGTAGGCCTTTAAAAATTACAGTCACGCTGAGTTGATCATGACAGAGTCAAAAGTCACGCTCAGTTGATCAGGACAATATTTACAAATCACGCTGAGGAGATAACTCATCATTTGTCAGAGAGTAATTATGACTGACAGCACAACAGTCGAAGAATGTCTCTTCGTATGCCACGTATGCACAGAATTCGAGAGATCGCAGCCGTCTATTGCGTGATTTTCGAAATCTTTTTCAGCAAGACTCACCTTCGTCAAGTTGGCGTACCAAAAGAGCTTCTTGTCATTTAATGCGACTGACAAAAAGCAATCACTGTCAGAGATTTTGTGTCAGTCGAGGCACGCTGAATCAAGACAGCTGGCAGTCCTATCTCAAGTCTGCGTGTATTTTGAGCTTTCCCTCAAATCTGCGTAGATTTTGAAGTTTTCTTCCTCAAGTCTGCGTAGATTCTGAAGTTTTCTTCACCAAATTTGCGTGGATTCTGAAGCTTCCTGCCCCAAGTTTACGTAGATTTTGAAGCTTTCTACCCCGAGTCTGCGTGGATTTCGTCTTCAACAAGTCTGCGTGGATTTCATCAATTGGAGTACGTGGCAGCCATGCCACTGATCTCTCGCCTGCGTGTCCTGTAACTTACACACGACTCATGTATGATCGCCATGTGTCCAACAGTTACAGGCCACGTCCAGTAACTGCTCACAGTCTTGCGTATGTTAAATCCTGCATGATTTTCAACTAAGCACAGGCTGTGAAGGCAGTTATCTTTTCAGTTATTATTTTTGACTCTATAATATAGTTCTTTTTCTCATTCATTGTACAGATACATAGTTATCTACTGTCAAAATTTTGAGAGCTTTTCTTCTTCGCATAGTCCAAGGGATAAAGTGATCGTCTTCTAGATCCGATTCCTACAGTTGTAATTTTCTCAGATACATAATAATAAAGGAATTTATTTATGGAAAACAACTAGATCTATAGAAAACTCAACATCACGATCTGGCGGCATCCCGGGCAGCTCCTCGGGAAAGACATCCAAGAACTCAGCAATGAGTGGATGTGGCAACACCGGCCCCGCCAACAACGCTCCGCAGAATCCATCTCCCTGCTCCGCTGCACCCCTGGTGAACTCATACTACGGCTCTCCCGGCGGCCTAAACAGAATCCTGCCCCCTCTGCAGTCAATGCTAGCGTGGTGCATGCTCAACCAGTCCATACCGAATACCACATCGTAACTCGGAAGTGGCATTACGAGCAAACACGCACTCAGCTCCCGACCTCTCAAAGAAACTCTCCGCCCCTTGCAAACATTATTAACTAGGATGATGCCATTCCCGGTCATAATCTTGCAAGTCCTACCTAGATACTCAGCAATAATATTGTGCCTAAGAGCAAAAAAACAGACACAAAACTGTGCGTAGCACCAGAATCAAATAAGGCTAAAGCTGGAAAAAAATCGAGCAGAATAGAACCTGCGACAACATCCGCGATAGGCTCCATCTCCTCGGCTGCAAGAGCAAAGGCTCTACCCTGACCACCCCTCTGCTGGCGGTGCTGAACAAACTGCTGCTGCTGAGTCGAAAGTGGACCTCGCTGCTGAACAACCGGCACACCAGCTGGTGCCCTCTGAACAGGTGCCCTCTGAGCTGCTCCAGTAACACGGGGGTTCTTGGGACACTCCCGCATCTGATGCCCAGCGGTACCGCAAAAGAGACACAGCCCAGTCTCCTCCTACAGAACTCGAAGAGGTGACCGAGCTTCCTGCAGAAGTGGCACGGTGGATCATCCTGCCCCGGACGCTGCTGACCCCTCTGGACAGACGCTCTGGCCTGTCCCTGCTGCTAGTGATGCTGGAAAGACTGATGTTGAAGCTGAGGGCGCTTAGCAGCCCCTGCGCTGCTACTGGCCCCCGAAAACAAATCTCGATCCCTCTTCGGCTTCAAGCCCCACTCCCTCTCCACCTTCCGAGCCTCCGCGTAAACTTCTGCATATGTCGCATAGAAGGAAGGGATCAGGATCTTGATATCCCATGTCAATCCCTCCCGGAAACGCTCTGCTCGGATCACCGGGTCACTCACCATGTACTCGGCGTATCGGCTCAGCCGGCCGAACTCTGCCGCATACTCCTCCACAGTCATCCCGCCCTGCTGCAGGTTCTGGAACTGCCGTACTAGGCCGATCTTGTCCGTAGGGGAAAAAAACTTCTCTCTGAACAGGGCCCGAAACTCAGCCCAAGTATGGCCCTCTCCTGCAAGAGCCGGCTCGTTCCGGAACCATGTCCGGGCAACATCTAACAACTGTAAAACCAACCGCCTCGACCTTCAGGTCGTCTGCCAGGCGGAAGGCCCTCATCTGGCGCTCGATATCCTCGAGCCAGTCATCAGCATAAATAATGCCCTCGGTCCCCTTGAAATCTCTCGGACCCAGCTTCTTGAAAGCCTGGATATCCCCGATCTTCGGCTGCTGCTGCTGAACCTCCCTCTGTGGAGCCCCACCCTCCACTGCCGCCATAACCAACCTGTATGCATCCTCCATGCCCTGGCGCATGGCCTCTGTCTGCCTCAACTGAGCCTCGTACTGGGCCCGCTGGGACTCCAGCACCTGGTGAAAGAACGCGAGCATCTACCCCATGTCTGTGGGCAGAGAAGGCAACTGAGGAATAGCTCCCACCATCACCGGAAGAGTCCCCTGCTGAGGAGGAAGAACGCCTCCGGCAGCTCCCGCCGTAGCCCCCGGCACTACGGGAAGAGCACCCGTAATGGCCCCAGGGACGGTCATCGAGAGCGCTGGAGGAGTACCCCCGAGAGCCCCAACAGAAGTCCCATCAGTCGGGGAAGTGACCGGAGCCTGTCCGCCAGAGGTGGCAGACCTCTCCGTCTCCCCGTGCTCCTCGCTAGGAGAATGAGTCATAACCATCCGGGAGACAAATTGAAAAGAAAATATCAATATGGCACATGAAAGATTATATCAAAGGAGGACAGCTAAAAAAGTAAATCAATATCAAAGATGGTAAGCAAGATAAGCAAGAAAAGATCCTACTGTGATTGAGCACTCTTAGCCTACTACCACCTACGTGTAACATAGGCTCGTAGTCAACACTCTAAGACGAGTGCCGCTACGACATCGCACTAATTGCGACTTCAGGACCTGCGTGGGTTACCACTAAAATATGTCACGACCCGCACCCGCTAAAAGGGCACGTGATGCGACAACGCCCAGCCCTCACCGGAAAAACGGCATGGAACGCTGCGGATTTTCTAGCTGACAACAGTTTATATATATAACAAAACCTGTCGAGAATATGGTCAACTCCGAACGGAGGACAAGCAATGAATATATATGAGTACTCAATCACAACTCTAAGATGATAAAGTAAAGACTAAAAGATAAAGACAACAAGACGATAAATATAACCAGTCAAGTCCAAACAATATAATACAAGTCCAGTCTCTAATACAGTCCAAAAGTAATACAGTCTCAAAAGTGACTGGAGACAAAGTCCAGTATAAAAGACCTACTCTAACTAAACAAGTGGTATGGTCTCGTCAGGCGGAGCTACGCCCTGCGGGACCAAGTCTAGGCCCACTACGTCATCCGGACCGTAGTAGGTACTGCAATCTTCCTTATCGACATCTGTAATATTTTATCAACAGTCCAGTCAGGATGGAACGAGTACATATATCTCATAACAGATCTCAAAATAGAATAAAAGCTATAAGACTGTAAATAGAGCATATACAATAAATTATGGAGTGTACATGTATGTATCATGGCATGGTAAGCTGTAGAGCTAGAGCTAGAACAAGAAAATAGAACGGGATTACGGTATGTACACAAGTCAAGGTAAGCCATATGTCCAATGTGTGTGAGTAGTTTCAGCTTGTGATCGACTTGGATACCTGTTAAGAACTGGCCTGGCAAGTCATATGTGCGATATATGACTCACACTGTTCGGAAATGCGGGATGGATCTGATCACAGGCATACGCTACTACTCCCCTACCCCAACTGGTAGAATGGATCCAAACAGGACACGTCACTGTACGGGATTCTAATGAGAAGGTAGCTAACCTTCTCTAGAATCAGTGACCATATATTGAGCAAGAGCTACAAAGGAGCTTGCACAATACATCCCAACCTAAGAAGGAGAAACATCTCTCGTCGGGATCCAGGAATACCAATCCGTGAGAACCATGTGTCAGGAATAAGCATATCAACACTAAGTACATGAATCATAACAGTTATCATAAATTAGGAATAAGTATCAGAGAATGTACTCGCCTGTAAGATGATAAAATATGTCGACCGATCAACTGCAGTGTCTTGAGGACCTATAGAGAACAAGACGTATCAATACTATGTTTAGGAAGTAAAGTTAAATCAAATTAAATCCTATTTAGTCATTCTAGGTCAAGACATGTCTAGTCGGGTCAATCTTGGTCATGTGAGAACATTGGAAGTTAATCCGAATCAAACCAGGTCGAAAACTGACTTACCGTTGACTTTTCAACGAGTCAACTCTGGTCAACCCTAGGTCAACCCTAGGTCACTGGTGACTAATAGTTGACTTTTGGTCAACCATTCAAGTTAAATGAAATTTGGAACTAAATTGGGTAAAGTGTTGACTCATAGTTGACTTTTAATCTAAAAAGTCAACCGTGGTCAACCGGGGCCAAGACTAGGTTTAGACGGCTAATTCTATCATTAACAACCTCTACAACCCATATCCAAGTCCATCTTGGACTTGGAAACTCAAATCTTGGCCATGGGCCAATTCTCTATTTTACCCTTAAAAAGGGTAAAATTCTACCTTCGGCGATTATCTAGTTAGCCTACCTACGTTTGATATTTTGACCCGATCTCCCTAGGGTAGTAAGATACTAACCTATACATACGTTACCTACCAAAATACCTAGGTAACGTGGACATCCAGTCCATGATACGGCCCATTGCCGATATCTTGAATATTTCAAGATACGCAATGATACGGCGACACCGGCGCCCTACGACCCCGATTTTCACTCGGGAGCCTACCCGCAAAATCTAATTCACGTATCCTAGGCCTACGTCAAGTTTCGTCGCGATCCGATACTCGGAACTCGATTTCGCCCTATAACTCGACTTTCTTCTTTTCCTATTCTACTTCCCTTCTTCCTACTCTTCCTAATTCTCTAATCCTTCTTCTTCTTCTCTTCTTTCTTCTTATTCTTCTAACTCTAATTCTTCTTCTTAGCCTCTTCCTCACTCTCTCCTTCTAATCTTTTCTAATTTCTTCTCATTCCTTTCTCAACTCCTATTCTTCTTTCTACTTCTCTTCTAATTTCTTTTCTTCTACTTCTACTTTTCTTATTTCTTTTCCTTCTTCTTTCTATCTAACTATCACTTCCTATCTATATATATACATATACATCTATATATATATATTATACACATATATACATATATGGGGGTTTATAGTGGGGGGTTTATAGGTGCAAAAAAGGGGGGGAGGAGATGGCTGCTAATGCAGCTGCCACTACTGCTGTTCACTGCTACTGCTACTGCTCCCTACTGCTGCTACTGCTACTGCCTGCCTCCTACTGCTACTGCCTTCTACTGCTGCTACTGCTACTGCTCCGCTCCCTACTGCTGCTGCT
>JANAVB010027057.1:0-28986 GCA_029216955.1 Iris pallida
AGCTCCCGAGCCTGTTGGAGTATGAAGTCTCATCTGGAGAGGTTCTAACCCAGAAAGTTGAGTATGAATGGGTACCACCTGCTGTTCACATTGTGTCTGTTTTGGCATCTCGCTAGTACTTGTTCTAATCGGAGGACAGAAGACGGTGATCCCTCCAGAGCCAGCTGTGGAACCTGGAACATCAAGGGCGATGGAGGTTGCTAATAGGGACGAGAGAAGCCGAGGGCGTCCTGCAGGAAGGGGACCAACTGGTGGTGGAAACCAGTGGACTGAGTCTGACTATCTCACCTCAGACAATGCACACCAGTGGGGCTATAGTGACTGTCCCAACTCAGCCGGTACACCCCAGTGGGGCTATGATCACTTTCACTGCACAGAGGAGTATGGTTACCAGAGGCATGTCGGCATCTGGGCGAGAACATAGAGGAGATAGAGGTACTTCCGAGGAGAGAGTGTATTAGAAGGAGACATGTTGGCCCTCTACACGACGGCACCCCCGGGAGGAGGGCCGTTCACCTGGCCACGGTGAGCTGCTTTGTGTGGAAAACCTGCTTGGGCCCTGATGATCTCTCAAACGGCGAACCACCATCCCACCACTCCTGGGTTGGAGGAGGACATGGCATTGACGGACGTGGTACCATCCCTGGGTACTGGTCCAGAAGGTATTCAGGGGACCCACCATCTTAATAATTAATGGCGGTGATCTCCTAGAATGTCAGGGGTGCAAGCTCCTTAGAAAGATGGAGAGAGGTTTGTGAGGTCCTACGCAGAGAGAAGTGCGACATCTCTGTATTGCTGGAGACTAAGATTAAAGGAGAGGAGACTCTATTCTGATGGACTCCCCCCCATTGGGTCCATCGTCACAATCTGGCGCTTTGTGACATGGTTAGGATCTAGGTCAGATGGAATAGCAACAGCTGGGACGGAAATATGGTATTGATGTCAGAGCAGTTTGTCGCCATCTCCTTCTCTAATAAAGGTGGCTTTCGTTTCCTGTTGGGGGCGGTTTATGGCCACAATGACAGGCGGCATCGGCTCTTGATGGGTGATTTCAACGCTCTCCTCCACAGAAGGGAGAAGGTGGGAGGCAAACCGGTCCCAGATCCGATCTTGTACGATTTTCAGAGGTGTCTCCTTCAGTCGGACCTTCAGGGCTTGGAACGAACGGGGCACATCTGGACTTGGCATAACAAACTTGTTACCAACATAGTTGCTTGTCAGCTGGACAGAGCTCTGGGAAATGGGGAGTGGTTCCGGCGCTTCCCAAATTCTGTGGCAGAGGGCCTGGCTGCTGGGACGAGCGATCATTCCCCTATCAGTGTCGGATTCACAGAGCGGCCTACCTGGAAGTCGCGGCCTTTCTGGAACAACAACAGCTGGTTTCTCTCTGCAGGTTACGTCGAGGCTGTAGGAGAGGGTCTTCTTAGCCAGCAAGGGGGCACGGCTCAGTTCCGCATGGTCCACATCCTCAAGCGCACAAAGAAGACTATCCGGAGTTGGGTGAAGAGATTGCCCAAGCCTTCCCTGGAAGACAAGGAGGCGGAGCTCAGGGCCATCCATAACGTCATGCAAACTGATATACTAGATGGGTCTTTAGCGGCACGGAAGGAGCTGATTGGGGAAGTCAACATCCTCCGTCTGCAGAAGGAGATTAGTGCGGCCCAACGCGCTAAATGCTCCTGGCTTAAGGAAGGGGACCATTGCTCCAAGTTCTTCTATGATGTGATCCGGACCAGACAACATAGAAATAGTCTCTCACATCTGCTTGATGGTGAGGGTAAACTGGTTGGAGAGCCTTCGAAGATCCAAGGGGAGGCTGTCAGGTACTACTCAGAGCTTTATTTTCAGACTTACTATCTCTCTGTGTTTTCGAATATCATTACGAAGAAACTGGTGACGCCCTATGGGAATAGCCAGTTACTCGTGCCGGTCACTCTGGAGGAGGTGGAGGCTATCATAAAAAAGGTGGATCCCAACAATACCCCAGGGCCGGATGGCTTCAACAGTGGGTTCTACAAACGCCACTGGGAGGCCCTGAAGATACCGGTGCTCGAGACGGTCCAGGAGTTCTTCTCTGAGTGGAAGTTGCTGAAGGAGCTTAACCATACCTTCCTGACCCTTGTGCCAAAGAAAGAAGGAGCGACCTCGCTGGCGGACTTTCGGCCTATAGCGTGCTGTAATTCTCTACAAAATAATTACGCACCTTATGTGTCGACGCATGTAGGAGATTATGCAGGACTTGGTCTCTCCGAACCAGGCGACTTTCATAAAGGGGAGATCGATTGCTGAACACAGTCTTCTGGCGCATGTAGTGAGAGGGTTCAATAAACCAGGAGGGGAGAAGGCGTGTGAAGCTGGACCTAAGGAAGGCCTATGACATGGTTAATAGGGACTTCCTGTGTCACCTGATGCTAGCCATGGGATTCGACGAGCGGTGGGTTGCGAGGATTATGGAGTGCATCTCGACCCCTACCTTCTCTGTACTCATCCAGGGTACTCCGTATGGGTTCTTCCGCAGCAACCGAGGACTCCGGCAAGGCGATCCCCTGTCACCTTACTTATTCACACTTGTCATAGAGTTCGTCACATACTTGATGGATAAGACGGTTCACAGTGGGAGGCTGGTCCCGTTGTTCAGGAGGATCGAGCCCCTTGTTACTCATCTCGTATATGCTGATGACCTCCTGGTCTTCCTCCACCCCTCTATGGAAGGAATGACCACGATCGCTGGGATTGTGGGAGAAATGGAAACTCTTACTGGGCTCCAACTGAACCGCGAGAAGAGTCGTGTCTACTTTAGCTCCCTATGCTCTCTGAAGGAGGAACGAGCGGAAGCTTTGGGAGTTGATAGAAGCAATCTTCTGGTAAAATATCTAGGAGTGCCTCTGACAGTTAATTATGCTCGGGACCTGGATTGCTATAGTCTGGTGGAGTATGCTCAGAGAAGAGCTGAAGGATGGCAGGTTGCTGGCCTGTCGTTTGGTGGGCGCATTGAGCTAGTTAGATCGGTCATCTCGACTCTGGCACTTTTCTAGTTTCAGTC
Source organism: Iris pallida (assembly GCA_029216955.1). Lineage (NCBI taxonomy): Eukaryota > Viridiplantae > Streptophyta > Magnoliopsida > Asparagales > Iridaceae > Iris > Iris pallida. The sequence continues at coordinate 3,044 of JANAVB010027057.1, forward strand.
TATTCTGGTACATGTCGCTACCATCCGGAAGGTGGAGAGCATTTGTGCCAACTTCATCTGGAGGGGGGCATGCATGCGATCTCTTGGGAGCAGCTCTGCCGGCCTCGGTAGGAGGGAGGAATTGGGCTTAGACCTATGCTGACTGTTAGGGAGGCCTCTGCCGTGAAGCTGGCTTGGAGGTTCATCAAAGGTGGATTATTATGGACTGATTGGATGTACAGTCGGTATGTGAAGCGGGGCCACTTTTGGACCTGCTCTCTCAACAACAATCACTCTGTCACTTTCAAGCATATTCTGCGCCATAGAGCTGTACTCAAATCTTCCATCTGGAGGACTATGAAAGATGGAGCTGGGATTGACCTCTGGCGGGATCCAAGGTTAGAGCGCCAATCTCTGATTGAGATACTGGACGACTGGACACACATGGAGGCTAATAGGGGGTTGACCTGCTAGCATATTATCAGAAATGGAGAGTGGAGACCGGAGGTATACCGGCATACAGTGGAGCTTGGAGAGGCCATTCGCGCGGTTGGGATAGATTCGACTCAGCCAGCAGATTGTTGAACCTGGGATCCGTCGGGGGTTACTGGGTGCACTGGAGAGTTTCAGTTCCATAACTGCTACAACCTTGTGTGTCGTACTTCCCCCCTAGCGCAGACTATGAATTCATCTAGTGTAAGGGTCTGGTCCGTAAGATGCAACTGTGTGTCTACCGGTTGCTTCTTGGTCGGCTGCTGACGAGGGACATACTCATCTCCTTTGGAATTCAGGTGTCCAACTCGAAGTGTGTACTCTGTGAAGTGGATAATGAGTCTATGTGACACTTGTTCTTTGAGTGTGAGGTGTCCTGGTATATCTGGACTGAGCAGTGCCGCAGAGCGCTGGGAGGTTGCGTCACAGGCAGAGAAATTGGAGATATCATCACTAGGATCTGTGAACGCTGAAGGAGAGGCAGGTTTGGTTCAAGACCGCCAGAGTACGGCTTGCAGCTTCTGTCTGGCATGTCTGGAGGGAAAGGAACCGTCGCATCTTCGAGGGACTAACCACCCCTCCTATAGGAATTCTACATAATGTAGAATTTGATATAACTGCTATAGCAACCTGAAGGGTGGGCGACCATCCCTGATTGTATGATTGTTTGAGTTGATTTTAGAATAAAATTTACCTTTTTTCCAATATATATATATATATATATATATATATATATATATATATATATATATATATAATTGGCCAAATTATAGTGGTGACTGTCGAAATTGGGATGGACGGGTGATCCTTATATTTGGAGTCTGAACAAATTATAGTGGTGGAGTTTATAGTGGTGGAGTTCTCCAATAAGGGTGGCTTCAAGTTTATGTTTGGTGCGGTGTACGGGCAAAATGATAGGCAGAGGTGGGAGGATCTTTGGCGTGACATCATCCATGTGAGCGTGCTGGCTGATTGGCCAAAGCTTCCACTTTTACTTATGGGGGCCTTTAATTCTCTTTTACACAGAAGGGAGAAGTTGGTGGGCAGGCCGGTTCCGGATCCCATCTTACAAGACTTCCAGTAATGCCTGTTGCAGACTGGGTTACATGGGCTAGAGAGGTCTGGGTATATCTGGACCTAGCACAACAAAGTTGTACGGAAGAGAGTTGCTTGTCAGTTGGACAGCGCCTTGTGCAATAGTCTGGTTCGACAGGTTTCCTCACTCTGTGGCACAGGGACCTTTTGCGGGGACGAGTGACCGCCCCCCTATATGCGATGGACTCACGGAGAGGCCTGCCTGGAAGGCACGACCTTTTCGGTACAACAACAGCTGGCACTTATCTGAGGGGTATGGTCCTGGCTCACGGAGAGGTCTTCTCCTGGCTCAAGGATGGTGACAAGTGTACAAAGTTTCTATGATGTGGTTCATGCTTGTCAGCATCGTAATAGTTTACACCAACTATTGGATACTGATGGCAAGTTGGTTGACTCGCAACGTGGAATTCAGGAGGAGGCAGTCAGCTATTATTCCTCGCTCTATAATCAATCTGATTATGCTAATATATTTTCTGATATTGTGTGCAAGAAGCTGGTTACATCCCATGGCAATGCAATCTTGCTAGCACCGGTTCAAATGGAGGAGGTGGAGAGGATTGTTAAGGACGCGGACACCAACAAGGCTCCTGGTCCTCATAGGTTCAACTTCAAGTTCTTCAAAGTTCACTGGAAGTTCATCAAACATTCAGTACTGGAGGTGGTACAGGAGTTTTTCACAAGTGGCAAGTTGTTGAAAGAGCTCAATCACACCTTCCTCACATTGGTACCTAAGAAGGGGCATTCTCCTTGGCGGACTTCAGGCCCCCTACTTGTTGTAATTGTTTGTATAAAATAATTACACATTTTATGTGTTGAATGATGGAGAAGATCATGCATGATTTGGTGTCAGCAAATCAGGCGGCTTTCATCAAGAGGAGATCGATTGCGGAGCATAGCTTTCTCGCACATGAGATGGTGCGGAAGTTTAATAAGACTGGAGGCATGAAGGCATGCATCAAATTAGACCTGAGGAAGGCTTATGACATGGTTAATCGGGACTTCGTCTGCCAACTGATGCTGGCCATGAGATTTGACAGGTTTTGGGTTGACATGGTTCGCGAGTGCATTACTACTCCTTCGTTCTCGGTTCTTGTACGGGGTCATCCACATGGCTTCATCCGAAGCAACCGGGGACTCCGTTAGGGCGACCCACTCGCCCCATTCCTATTCACACTTGTGATGGAGTTCTTTACTTGCAGGAAGGATTTGGCGGTCTACCAGGGGTAGATCATCCCCTTGTACAAGAAGGTTTTCCCGCATGTTTCACATTCATATATGCGTGAATCATCCTCCCGAAGTTTAATAAGACTAGAGGCATGAAGGCATGCATCAAGTTAGACCTGAGGAAGGCTTATGACATGGTTAATCGGGACTTCGTCTGCCAACTGATGCTGGCCATGAGATTTGACAGGTTTTGGGTTGACATGGTTCGCGAGTGCATTACTACTCCTTCGTTCTCGGTTCTTGTACGGGGTCATCCACATGGCTTCATCTGAAGCAACCGGGGACTCCGTTAGGGCGACCCGCTCTCCCCATACCTATTCACACTGGTGATGGAGTTATTTACTTGCAGGATGGATCTGGCGGTCTACCAGGGGCGGATCATCCCCCTGTACAAGAAGGTTTTCCTGTATGTTTCACATCTCATATATGCGGATGACCTATTGGTTTTCATGCGTCCTACTATAGAGGGACTACTGTCTCGGAGATCATGAACGAGTTTAGTAGGGTGTCTGTGCTCCAGATGAACAGAGACAAGAGTAGAGTGTAGTTTAGCTCTACATGCACTCGCAAGGAGAAACGGACGGCGGAGTTGGGGATTGAGAAAGGGAGCTACCTGTCAAATATTTGGAAGTTCCTTTGTCTGTCAACAATGCGAGGGATATCGATTGCCACAGCTTGGTGGAGTTCACACAACACCGGGTATAGAGCTGGCAGGCCCAGAATCTCTTATTTGGAGGTCAGATTGAGCTGGTCCGATTAGTCATTTCAGCGTTAGCTATGTTCTGGCTTCAGTCCATTATTCTTTCTACTGCCACTATCTGGAAAATTGAGCGCACATGTGCCAATTTTATCTGGCGCGACGGGATATATGTCATTGCCTGGGATCAATTGTGTCGCCCTCGGGAAAGGGGGGAGTTGGACTGCGACCTCTGCAGGTACTACGAGAGGTAGCAGGGTTGAAATTGGCATGAAAGTTTGTACAAGGTGGATCCTTATGGGCAGAGTGGATGAGTAGTAGATATTTGAAGGGAGGTAATTTTTGGGCCTGCAGATACAATAACAATGCCTCAGTTACCTTCAAGTGTTTATTGCGCCAGCGGGATTCTATGAAGAATGCCATGCACCATGTCATTCGGGACGGGCGTAGTACGGACCTGTGACTCGATCCATGGATCAATCACATGAGCTTGCTGGAGAAAGTTGGGGATCACATGCTTCGGGAGACGGGCATGAGGCTAAGAGTTCAGCACATTCTTCAGCAGGGGGAGTGGTAGCCTGAAAGGTACACTTGCACAGTCAGGTTCGCTGATATCATCTTGGCAGTCCCTATGAACTCCGATGCACAGGTGGCCAGATGGATTTGGCAGCCGCCTATAGCTGGCACTGGATCTGGAGAGTTCAACTTTAAACCATGCTATGATTTTCTTCGACTGTCTCATGATAGACTGGAGGACTTTGATTTTATATGGGTCAGCGGATTGGCCCGAAAAATACAACTATGCATGTATAGTGTTGTCGGGACGCATTCTGACCATGGATAGACTTGCTAGATTTGGTGTTCACCTCAATTGCCACAGATGTGTCTTATGCCAGCAACATGATGAATCGATACGACATCTATTCTTCGAATGGGCGGCGTCTTGGTCCATATGGCAGGTACAGAGTAGTAGAGGATTGGGTGGATGTACTGATTCAAGGGATGCTAGCGACATTATTGCTTGGATTAAAGCAAGAAGAATCTGAGGTGAGATGTGGTATATGGAAGCACGGATCAGACTTTGCTGCGTCGGTTTGGCACGTGTGAAGAGAACGTAACAGACGGATATTTGAGGGACTCACCACCTCCCCCATAAGAATACTCCATAGTATTGATTTTGATGTATAAGCTATGAGAATGCCTTTTGTGGCTGGGGCTTGAAATTAGGAAACTTGTACTTGACTCATTGATTATATGAAATTTTATCTTTTTTCAAAAAAAGATACATATCATTGGCCAAGCACCTCTAGCTCAAGTGGCTAAGGTGGGAGGCGTCCCCCCAATTGGTTGTGGGTTCTAGCTACTGGGGAAGCAATTTAATTTCCATGTGGTTGGGGAATTAAATTGATAAGCGGTGCAAGCCTACATGTAGCGGGCCGGGTATGTGCTAGGCAGGCCCTCGGGCCGGGTTTTAGGCCTTTGGGCCTGGTTGTGCGCCAATAGGTGGCCAAAAATTGTCTCCTCACTGAGTAACAATCATACATGTAACCTACAAGTTCATCTCTATCAATAGTGATACCTTTCTTGTTATAGTGGTAATATTTATGCTATTGGAAACACAGATTCAGCAAAAGGGGAAATTGATGCCATTGATGGAATGGAGAATGAACTATTAGCAACTGAAGAGGAACTACAGTCTGCAGAATCCGTATGTTTTGCCATTTCCCCACTTCGCTTTTCGTGATTGTCATTCTTTACATTTTTTTTTAAATTCTACTCTTTTCTTTTGTAGGAGAGAGCCCATTATGAAGGCGTAATGCATAACAAGGTACTTCCCGATATTAAAGTAGCTGAAGCACACTACATGGAGCTACAGCACAATCGTGAGGTCAATGTCTCTTCATATTGTTATTTTTATCCCCAGCAATTCTACCAACTCATATTACCTAATATTAGATCAACCACTTCACTCGTAGCAGTTTTGTCCACATTCTTGCTTAGCTTAAGGTAGGTTACGTGCTTTATAATGGCATCCAACAATACGTCTAACTGCAAATCATGTTTTGTTTTCAAATGCTGAAGTACACTTTTTATATTTTACTTGAAATGGTATTTTTTGATGTATTTGTTTACTTTTTAGTCTCGGTCTAATTATCCAGGCCTGAAGTTCTGATGGAACTTCAGTCATTGAGTCATTTTGTAGTCCGTTGAAGGGTTTATCTGCATCTCCTTTTACTGGATTAAACTTTTTAATGTACATTTTATGCTGCCATCGGACATAGTTGGAAATGCTAGAAGATGGCTTGGTCCCTGACTATAATATTTAGTGCCAGTCACAAAGTCTATTTTAAGTGTATTCTTCTATTCGAGGTTACCTGAAATACACAATAAGTCATACGATTTGCTCACTTCATTAATATTTGGTATAGTCTGGTTTTGTAGATGATATGATAAAAATTTGACTAACAACTATTTTTAGAAAAAAAAATAGTCTTGGTAAAATTAATGTAGGAAATTGCTCAACATGTGATCCCGATCGATCAAAGTAGGGTTTATAATTTCCCTAATTTGAAGAACTCGGAATGAAATGGGAAATTTTATTGTGGAAGAACAGAACTTTTAAATAATGATGATGGAAATCACCATAAAGGTAACTTTATTATCTATCAACTCTTGTCTCCTAATTTAGAGAACAAGACCAGACGAAATTAATTGTGAGAAAATTATAGAAAATTGATTTCAATAGAGGCTTAGTTTCTTCTTTTACGCTCGTGTGTCACGCACAAGATCTTTTGTGCCGCTGAGACGGATCTACATAACCCTCATCTGATAGGGGTTGTGCTGGAAGCTTTCGGAATCCTCCAAAAGGTGGTGGAGTCTTCTTGAAGACTCATGAAGTTTCCATATCTTTCTAGATGTTATAGAATCTTCCTTGTACATATATAGGTCCTAGAATAATTGGAATATTCTATTTCCAGATGCTTCATGTAAGTCCTTTGAGGTCCTATAAATAAATTTGAGGCTCATTTGTTCCTCACCACCAAAACTTGTAAGCATTTTCCAAGTTAATAGAACAAGTATTCAAGTTTCAATAATGCTCCACTATTCTCTCTTAGCATTCTAGCTTAGTTCATTCGAGGAAGGCTTGCACGGGCCTTCGAGTAAGAAGCTTGTGCACCGCACCGAAGTGTAGGCAAAAATACTAAGTCCGTGACAAGTGGTATCAGAGCGAAGGTCGATCAGTGACATGTCGACATCTGAGACTGTCCATGAGGAGCATCATGTATCACCCAAGGAGAAAGGCAAGACCTCCAGGAGGAGCAAAAGCAAGGAGCCGACGTTGGAGTGAGCCCTTGGCGAGTTTGGTGTCTCGCATGGATCTCTTGGAAAAGGGTGTGACGGACGTTGAGATGCAAGTGGAGCAACACCAAGCGGCTTACGAGGAGTTTGCTCATTGGTTGGAGAGTGATGTTGGCCTTGCCATAGCGTTGTTCTGAGAGCAACTTAGCGAGATGTATGTTGGGTTGGAGAAGGAACGCCAGGCCCCTCGAGCAGAGATTGCTGAACTGCGAGAGGAACTCAAGACCAAGACTACGATCCTCGAGAAAACTATCGCCAATGGTAGGTCTTCGTAGAGAGAGGCGACACCAAAGGTGAAGTACCCCTAACCAAAATCCTTCAATGGTGTTCGAGACGCGAAGGAAGTGGATAACTTAACATGGAACATCGAGCGATACGTTAAGGCGATTCAAATTGAAGATGAGGCCAATAAGGTAAACACCGCGTCTCTTTATTTTTCTTATGATGCTATGCTATGGTGGCGCCATAGGTGCATCGAGAAAGAAGAGTTTGTGTTGGATAGAGAGACTTGGGAAGTCTCAAGAAGGAGATCGAGTCTCAATTCTACCCAGAGAATGTTGAGTTCGTAACAAGGAGGAGCTTGCATCGACTCAAGCACATCGGGTCGATCAACGACTATGTGGCGGAGTTTACTCATCTCATGCTTGCCATATCCAACATGGGTAAAGAAGACCGTGTATTCTTCTTCCATGACGGTTTGCAACAGTGGGCAGCAAAAGAGTTGCAGACGCAACATGTCCAAAGACTTGAACATGGCCTTCTTAGCGGTCGAGAAGCTAATAGAGTATCGACGGAGCGATACGTCCAAACCCAATCCAAAGACCACCACCAAGGTCCATGGTGGGGAGAGAAGAAAGGCAACGGAAAGGAAGCCCTGTCGAAGGACAAGTCACATGCGAAGCTGTAAACAAAGCGCAAAATTAAGTGCTTTGTATGCGGAGGAAATCACTTTGCACTTGATTGCAAAAACAAATACAAGCGGGTGAAGTGGTCTGAGGCGAGGAGGTCGAGGACGAGGAGACAAGGATGGGGGCTCGGATTGGAGTGCATGCTCAATACCCTGAAGAGCAAGCTCGTCATGAATCAAGCCTCGTTTCGAGAACTTATGTACGTTGACGTAAAGATCAACGACCAAAATATGAGGCAGTAGTGGATACAGGGGCAACTCATAACTTTGTCTCGGATACGGAGGTCCAGCGCTTGGATCCGGTGCTAGAGAAGGACTCAAGAAAGATGAACGCGGTCAACGCAGAGGCTCGTCCCGTGTAGGGGTTGGCCAAGGGAATAAAGATAGAGGTAGGAGACTAGACGGTAGTCACCAATCTCATGTCCACTTCAATCGACGACTTCAAGATGATCCTAGGCATGGACTTCCTCACCTCTACAAAGGCAATTCCAATGCCACACTTGGGAGTCGTTGAGATCATTAAGGAGGGCTCGTCGTGCATATGGTGAATGGTGCACGAGACGATTCCACAAAAGCGAAAGCTCTCTCTATCATCCAACTCAAGGAGGGTGTGAAACACGGAGACTTGACCTACATAGCGGTGCTTAAGACGGAGGAGGTACTCGTGCAGGGGGATCTTCCACCCGAGATTAGCGATGTCCTTACGGGGTTTGGGATGTCATGCCACAAGAGCTTCCGAAGAGGCTACCTCCGGGAAGGGAGGTGGACCACTCAATCGAGTTGGAGCCGGCACGAAGCCGCCCGCTGTTGCCCCATACTGTATGGCCCCGCCGGAGTCCTATTCGGTGCAACGGTGCCGTTTCACAAGAATAATGAAGTAAGCCTTCGTTTGTGCATTAACTATCGTGTACTCAACAAGGTGACCGTCAAGAACAAATACCCTATCACATTGGCGGCAGATTTGTTCGATTAATTGGGAGACGCTAGATACTTCTCTAAGCTCGATCTGCGTTCGGGATACTATCAGGTGCGGATAGTCGAAGGGGACGAGGCCAAGACAGCGTACGTCACGAGGTAATGAGCATATGAATTTTTAGTGATGCGGACTCACAAATGATCATGCGACATTTTGTACTTTGATGAACAAGCTCTTCTACCACTATCTCGATCGATTCGTCGTGGTATATTTCGACGATATCGCCATGTACTCAAACACAATAGAGGAGCATATTGAGCACTTGAAAGTGGTTTTCTAGATGCCAAGGGAAAACCAACTCTTCGTCAAGCAGGAGAAATGTTCATTTGTCCAGGAGGAGGTACCATTCATGGTGCATTAGATCGAGCATGGCACGATATAGATGGACGAGATGAACGTCCGAGCCATACGGGAGTGGAAGACTCCCACCAGGCCGACGGAGCTGCGATCATTCTTAAGCCTGACGAACTACTATTGGCGGTTTATCCGATGATACTCTGCCATAGCCGCACCACTCACACATCTGTTTTGTAAGGATCGTATATATAGTTGGACGTCCAAATGCGAGGGAGCATTCGATATACTGAAGAGGAGCATGACGGAGGAACCAGTCTTATCATTGCCAGATTATTCTATGTCGTTCGAGGTGCATACTGACGCATTCGACTTCGCCATCGGTTGAGTGTTGGTGCAAGAAGGCACTCCATCGTGTTCGAGAGCTGCCAATTAAATGACACTGAGCGGCGCTACACGATACAAGAGAAGGAGATGACCGCAATGATGCATTGCTTGCGAATATGGCATCATTATCTCCTTAGTACCAAGTTCGTGGTGATGATGGACAATGTTGCCAGGAGCTACTTTCTGACTCAGAAGAAACTGTCCCAAGCAAGCAAGGTGGAAAGACTTCTTGGTTGAGTTTGACATAGAGCTGTGATACAAGCCGAACAAGGAGAACCATGTGACTAATGCGGAAGGGCGAGCTAGCAACAGTATGCTTGCTCAAGGGAGACATACTTGAGAGTGTCAAGATAGGTGTGGCCGAGGATCCATTGACAGAGGCTCTGGTGAAGCTCACTCGTGACGGCAAAACGCGAAGGTTTTGGATAAGGGATGAACTTCTCTACACGAAGACAAGATGGTCGTACAAAGTGGGATGCACATCCGGGTTAAAAGAGGACATTGGCATTGTTGTAGGCCGCCTAATATTGGCCTCGCATGAGCGAGGATGTCGAAGACTATGTGCCCACTTGTCTTATGTACCAACAAGACAAGGTGGATCATCAGCGACTCAGGGGCCTGCTTAAGCCTCTCCCCGTGCTGAGTCGATCGTGGGAGGGTATTTCGATGGACTTCATCTCTGCCTTGCCTAAGGTGGGGACATATGGGTCTATTCTCGTGGTGGTAGACCAATTTTTCAAGTACGGGGCCTTCATTGTTTCACCGACGAGCTGCACAAAAGAGGAGGCCGCACGCTTATTAATTCCCTATATTATGAAGTTCTGGGGCATCTTAGAGAGCATCATCAACGATCGAGACCCTTGATTCACGAGGAAGTTCTGGACGGAGGTATTCAGGATCCTCGGGTCAGATCTGTACTTCTCGACCAATTTTCACCTGGAGACGGACAGACGGAGCGGGTCAATTCTCTACTCGAGGAGTACTTATGGCACTTAGTGAGTGCCAACCAGCGGGATTGGCTATATCACTTGGACATCTCTCGGTTCTGCTACAATCTCCAAAGGAGCAAGTCGTCCCACAGCAACCCAGTCGAGTTGGTAATGGGTCGACAGCCGCTCGTCCCTCACACACTGAGTACGGGGTCATCAGGCAAAAGTCTCATGGCTCACGAGTTTGTCTCGGACTTCGAGGTGAAGGTGGATATTGGCTAGGCATTTCTGGAGAAAGTCGTGCGCAAGATGAAGAAATGGGTCGACGCAAGCGAAGGCCTGTCGAATACAACGAAGGGGACTTGGTGATGATCAAGTTTCAGTCGCAACAGTTCAAGGTGTTCCGTAAGGTACACAGGGACTGGTTCGCAAATATGAAGACCCCTTACCGGTCTTTAAGATGGACAAAGTTGCTTATAAGCTCGAATTTCCCGCTAAGCTGAAGATTCATCCCGTCTTTCGTGCGAGTTGCCTTAAGCCCTACCATGCAGACTTGGAGGACCCTCAACCAAGAGTTTCGAAATGACATATGGCAACCATAACTTACGTCGTTAGACAAAGAAGTAGAACCAGTGCTTGACTCAAGGGCCATTCGCCGACGAGGTATTTTCTCGTATGTGGAATATCTCATTAAATGGAAGGAAATGCCACACGACGGGTCTAGCTGGGAACGTGCTTATACGCTGCATCAGTTCGAAGACGATATCCATGAGTTTTCCAGCGGACGTGGTTGACGAGGACGTCAACACTATAGGTGGGGGAGTGTCACGCACAAGATTTTGTCCCACCAAAACGGATCCACATAATCCTTATCTGACATGAGTTTTGTTGAAAGCTTCCAAAATCCTCCAGAAGGTGGTGGAGTCTTCTTGAAGGCTCGTGAAGTCTCCGTTTCTTTCTAGATTGTATCATAGATTGTAAAATAGGTTGTAAAATAGGTCATTGTATCATAGATTGTAAAATCGGTCTCCAACTAGTAGTCCAATTGTCAACTTTGTTCTATTCTATTGAACATGGGTATATCAACTTTTGCCTCAACACAAAACAGTTGTGTGATATTAGCCCATTGCTATGTCGACTCAACTTGATGCTCCCTTGTTCTACATGCCTCTTCTTGTCTCCATGTCTCGGATTTAAATGCTTCCTCATCCTTATGGACCGTTTGGTCTTTGGAACATAATAGTTCTTTGGGTTTATGTTCTTGTTTGAAAAGTTCTAATGCTTGGTGTTTGGAAAAAAAGAAGGATAAAACATGAAAGACTAGGACACACCTTTTGTGAGACGAGAGCCAAGTTCTTCAAAATCCGTATCATTCCATCCGAATTTTAGGAGAAGAGAAAAGTTGATGTAGCGGGGGCATGGATCCTAAAATTAACGACAGTTGTCTTTTACTTTTTTGTATTTCTCACAACCAAAATCAAGAACCCATGAAAAATGGTTTGGGTTCCCATAACTTCCTTTTGAAATCCAAATACCAAATATGTTCTTATTGTGGGATTTTGAAAGTCTGGATTTCAATTTGGTTTGCTTCAAATTAAAGGCTTCTTGAATTACGGTGTTTGCATCTGCCATGTTTTTAATCATCTCCTCCAATCGAGATAGATTCACCCCAAAATGACTAGCATTAGCTATCTTCTTTGGTGATTCTTGCAGCTTGAGCGCCCATGTGATTGACATTTGTAGCCTTTGTAGACACGATGTGTATCTACCTTACACAAGTGCCCAAAATTCTAGGTTAAGATCTTGGTATTCTGATACAAATTTTATCCAAATCGATCAAATTAGGGTTCCAACTCGATCCAATTAGAGTTCCAAATTTATCAAATTAGGGTTTATTATTTCTATATTTTTTGTGGTAGGAGAACTTTTAAATTAGAGTGATCGAAATAATAACAATTATAACTTTATTAACTATCAAACTCTTGTCTCTTAATTTAGAGAACTAGAGCTCACAAAATTAATTGAAGAAAATTTGTAGGGAATTGATTAGAATAAAGGTTTTGACTCTCCTTTTATACTTGTAGGCAACCTCTAATATTTACTATTTTCTAGTAGGGTTATGAAAAACTAATCCTACCAACTTATTCATACTTTCCATAAAAGGAAACATGATAGTAGAAAGAAATAATAATCCTAACTACTTCCCATAAAAGGGAACAATAATCCTAATACTTAAAAGTTTGGAAGATAAATCCTATTCATACCTAGTAGGAGATCCTCCTAGATCAACAAGTTATGTTCAACATTTTAAAGATGGTAGAAGAGATACATAATGACCTTGATGAAAGTTTTAAAAGAAATTTAGAGAGCCGAATTGATGTCATTATCCATTGTAAGTGACTAGGTTGTGATGTTTACAGTCTAAACGAGGATATTACTGAGACTGCTTTGATACCATGTAGTAATAAGATTACTTGTCAATTTCTCCTATATCTTACCAAATTAAGTATCTATTAAATATTTTTTAATATTTAGGCCACCCTAATTCTGCCTGTATTGTGCTTAATGTTCTATACTTTCATTGCCGGCCCCAAGCCCGAATAAAGGAGGAAAATTGCATTAGGTAGCCAACAACCAGCATAAAATATTATCATCTCTATAAAATGAATCCATGCAAAATACACGTTGGCACGTTCCTCATTAACGATATATTGCGTCGTTCCTACCCCGATGTAAATAAAATGAGCAAGGGTGGATTGATAGATCGTCATTGTAAGTCACGTAGTTGATCGACACCATCCCGATGCAACGCCAATTGAACAACGGTGGACTAGGGCGTTCCCCAGAAGCGACGAGATACATTGTTCTCAAATGTAATGACAAATAGACAAGGGGCTATAGGGTATATAAAGCATGCACGAGTAGGATTAGATTACCTACTTGGAATATAAGAACATTAACAGGAAAATGAATAGAGTTAATGGATACAATTATTAGGTGGAAGATTACTATAGTCTACAAGAAACAAAGTGGATAGGTGAGAAATCAAAAGAAATTGATACTAGTGGTTTTAGAGTTTGGTATACAAGTGAAAAAAAAACATAGAATTAGTAGTGATACTTGTAGATACATCAATAATGAATAGCGTTGTAGATGTAAAAAAGAATAGGAGACATAATAATATTAATTACGTTCATATTAGGGAGGATGTTTTCATGTTGTTAATGCATATGCACCCTAAGTAGAACGGTAGAAATACATGAAAATACAAAAAATGAATTTTTGAAACATATGGATAGTTGGAGTCAATGAATACCTCGAGGTGAAAAGTTATATATGAGAGACATGACTTAAATGGTCATGTTGAAAATAGAACAGTGAGGCATGGAGGCTATGGGGTATGGAGTTAGGAATGAAAGGGCTGATAAAATCCGTGATTTGCAGTTCCATATGATCTTATAATAGCAAATATTTGTTTTAGAAAAATTTGGTGACACTTTTAATTACTTTTAAGGGCAGAGCCAATATTAACCATATAGATTACTTTCTTACTAAGAAGGTCGATAGACTAACATGTCAAAATTGTAAAGTTATACAAGGAGAAAGCCTAAACACTCAACATAGGTTGATGTTCTTAGATATTAGTATTAGGACATGGAAGAGAAAGGCTAGGGTGGAGAAGATACCAAGAACCATATGGTGGAGAATTTGAAAGGATAACTTAATAAATTTTAAGAATAAGATGATAAAGGAAGCAATATGGGACATGGAAGCGGATTATAATGTTATGTGGCATTATATGACAAGTTGTATCAAGAAAGTAGAAAGAGAGATTAGGAGTGTCAAAAGGTAATGGTTGGTCTTTGAAAGAGAGTTGGTGGTGGAATGAGGAAGGTCAAAAGGTTATTAATACAAAAAGCCTATAAAGATCGATAAAAGTGTAAAAGTAAGAAAAACTTTGAGACATATAAGTAGCAAAAAGGAAGCTAAATCTAAGGCATATTATTATTTATATACGACGTTAAAATTAAGGAGGGAAAAAGATATTTATAGGCTTCCTAAGAGTATGAAAGGAAGACTAGAGGCTTAGGTAATTTTAAGTGTATCAGGAGGGAGGACCAAAAGGCATTAGTAAGAGAATGATACTAAGGAGAGGTGGATGAGTTATTTTCACAAGCTATTTAGCGAGAGCAACCTAGAAAAGCTTACTTTAGATTCAGATTTAGCCTAGGATTAGTCATATTGCTATTGTTGTAAAATTAAAATTTTTGAAGTTAATAATGCAATAAAAAAATGAAAGAATAAAGAAGTGGTAGGACCTGATGATGTTCTTATTGATGTTTGAGTTATTTAGAGGAGAAATGATTGATGTAGATTATTGGATTATTCAACAATATCCTAAGGACTAAGAAGATGTTGGATGAATGGAGAAACAATATTAATTTACCCATATACAAAAACAAGGAAGATATACAAAATTGTAACTATCGAGGAACTAAGCTTTTGTAACAGGAAACTATGAGAGAGTTATTGATCAATTTTTTTTAAAAAAAAGACTAGAATAGAGAATCAATTTAGTTCATTCAAGGAAAATCTACTATGGCAGGTATTTACGTACTTATAAGATTATTGGAAAATTTTAGAGAAAAAAAGATTTACATATGGTTTTTATTGACTTAGATAAAACTTATGATCAAGTTCCTAGGAGATAATATGTTGAACTTTAAAGTTTTAGAGAAAACGAGATTTAATATGGTTTTTATTGACTTAGAGAAAACGTATGATCAAGTTCTTAGGGAGATAATATGTTGGACTTTGAAGAAGAAACAAGTTTCTAGTAGTTATAGTGAGATTATTATCGATATGTGTGACAAAGTTAATATGACCTTACAAACTATTGGAGTAGATAGTCACCTGTTTCCTGTCACCATTGGTCTACATCAAGGATCAATATTGAGCCCTTACATTTTTGCTATAATTATAAATGAAATTAATAAACATATCTAGTAAGACGTTCTATGGTGTATGATGTTTGCTGATGATATTATATTGGTTGATAAGAGCAGAGAAGGGTTAGATGCTAAAATAGAAGTGTAGAGAGAGACTTTGGAGTCCAAGGGATTTAGGACTAGTAAAACGAAAATATAGTATATGAAATGTAATTTGAACTCAAGTCAAAATGAAATGAATGGGGAGTCGATATAGATGGATAAGAGATACCTAAAAGTGATAGCTATCAGTATATAGGAGCAGTCATTTATAATGATGGGGAGATTGAAAAGAATGGCATGCATAGAATTAAATATGATGGTTGAAATAGAGGAGTACATGGAGTATTTTGTGATCGCAAGATATCTCTGCAGTTGGAAGGAAAATTTTACAAGACTGTTATAAAATTAGTCATTCTTTATAGATAAGAGTGTTAGGCAATTAAAAACAACATATCCCGAAAATTAGTGTAGCTAAAATTATACTAAGATGTATGAGTGACAATACATTAAAGGATAAGATAAAAAAAGAGTGTATCTATGGTCCCAATTGAGAATAAGATGAGAAAAATTGACTTAGGTGGTTTGGACATGTGCAACAGACCCATATATGCCCCCGTAAGGAGCGGTAGTATAGTAATTAATGGAACCTCTAGAACTAGAGATAGGCCTAGACTAACATGGTTTGAAGTGTTAAAAAATGATATGGATCTTGGTAAGGTTACAAAGGATATGGCTCCTTACAGAGCTGAATGGAAGAGAAGGAATCAAATAACTGACCCCAGAAATTTGGAATAAAGGCTTTGTTGTTGTTGTTGTTGTAGTTGTAGTGCACCCTCAAATTAATACTATGATTCTGAGACTATGATAATATGATCTGATGGCTATGGTTGTTTTTATTCAACTTGGGCTTCTAATAACCATAGGTTATAAATTTAGTCAAGGACAAGTTATTGGGCAAGTTTTGCTGCATGCATTCTCCATAATTAATTGCTGCATGCATTCTCCATAATTAATATACTTATATTCCTTTCATCTAATACTGCAGGAAAACGTCAGGAAGGCTTCTATTATATGTACTGAGAGTGAGGTGGAAGCATTAGGAGGCTGTGGTGGCACTGTTGAACAGCTCACTGCTAAAATAGAGAGACTAAAGCAGAATCTTCAGCATGAAAGCCAAAGGTGTGCATGCAGATATATACTATTGCTTTGTTCTCTGATCAGAGACTACTAACAAATAGTTGATTTATTTGCTTCATCGCAGGTATGCTGAATCCATAGATGATCTTAGAGACGTGTACGCGAAGAAAGAACGCAGAATTTTGAAAGAGAAGCAAACTTATGCATCTTTCCGTGAGAAGTTAAATGTAAGTAAAAAAATTCCTGTAATTCTTGTCATCATCTCCAAGGAGGTTATAACAGTGAAATCCTGCCTGTTTCCTTACCCCAAGCTGGCACAGAGCATAGGAAAGCCATTGTACATATACATATAACTATTCCCTTCCCTTCCCATAATAGGCGAACCAGTTGGCACATGAGTTGCCTTCTAAATTGGTATATGATGCCTGAACTAGTTCCGCCCATGTCAAGAGTTGCAGTCAATAATGACACAGCTATTTTCCCATTGAGCTGGTGTTCTCAACATTTTAATTTCTTTTAGGGTCACCTTCAATACATAGGTTAATGCACTGGAGGTGGTAATGATTAATGGTACATTTGATCCTCGTTCACAATTCCCTACATTCCAACTTCAGTGTCCTCAGCCCATATATGATCAAAGACAATGAAACCAGCCCCTCCATTCTTGTACAAATACACCCTGACAAACCATCAAAATTCAATTGACTTGGCCTGGAGATGGAACTTGCAAGTCCTCAATGGATAAAGAAATTAATTTGAAGTTGATTTGAATCATTTGATGAAGTTCAGACATTTAATAATAACCTTTAAACCGGTAAGGTTCCAGTTTCTCTCTCTAGTGATGGAACATATATAAGTACCAATAATTGATATGTAGACTCTTTTTCAAATAAAATAAAAGACAGGACTAGAATAAACATGAATATAAGTTTAGGGATTCATCCTCATCACTTAGCTTTTTCCTAATTGAACATGAATTTCAAGAGGCTATTAATTTATAAAAATTCAAAATTATATTCAATAGAAGAATATCACCAATTGATATGAAAAACACTTCACGGTGTCGAGGTGGGGGAGTTCATTGGACGAAGAAACTAAAAGTATGGACTAAGTTTCACATTATTGGATTCGGTCGGACCCTCATAAGTATCAGTCTCTAGGGGGTTTATGGATTCTGTGTTATTTGTTATCTATTGTTAGTTTTGAATGGCATAATATTAAGATTGATGGATGTTATAAATCTATAAAATACAACTTCAACAAGTGGAACGGTTATAATGTGTCGCTATAATCTTATCGGCACGTTGTAGCATCTAAATCTTTAACAAGTCGAATCATTGTGTCGGCAACATTTCCCCTATATTTCTTTGCTCAATTGACGGGGAAATGAAGTCCCAATGTTGGTATTGACCGGTATCGGTATCGGTTAGTATCGGATCACGAACCGATAATGTTAGCCTTGGTCCAAACCATGATTTTTTTCCTCATCTTTCCCTCAACTGGTGACGGCTCTAAATTCCCACAGATACGCTCATTTCATATTCTATCCTATAGTGTATTGACACTCATTTATCTTAGCATTCTCCTTTTAGCTATACTTTTTTACTATCTACACTATAAAATTGATGGTTTATATCATGTATGGAAAGAAAAAAGTATTGTTGTTCAAATTAACACAAAAGTATATTAGCTTTTCCTACTTTTGTGATGCATAGACTTGTGGAGGTCATGGATGGGAATGGAATTACAATTGCTCCGGCTTGCATAGGTGCCTAAGGTGAATGTGATTCTGTGTAGCAAATATCTCCCTTCCCATCTAAATCTGAGTGACCGAGACCATAAAGGTTGTTCCTATTTACCTGTCTCTTAAGTTTTGTGCAAAGGAAGCGAGGCACTCGCTTGCTCATAGTTTATGTTTCCTGGGATTTGGCGGACAATCTGTTTACATGTCCTAGTATCTTGGCCAATTTTGTTGGATGATTCTAGACATAGAGTTTTTTTTTTCCAAAGGAGACGACCCATTTTGATGATAATACTTGGTGACGAGAAAAATGTCTGTGTGCTTGACAAATACCCTTTTTTTTCTTCTCAAGGGTTTTTCAACCAGATTTTTATTGTGTCGCAGGCATGCCAAAAGGCACTTGACTTGCGCTGGAGCAAATTTCAGCGGAATGCATCTCTTTTAAAACGACAGCTAACTTGGGGGTAGGTAAAAGTTTCATATCAATATTGTTTTGTATTCATTTCTAAGGCTGTTTGGTTGCTAAGAAAGTGAGGGAAATGAAAGGAAAATGAAATTTGATCCTATCTAAATGAGATGGAGTATCTAAATAATACATTTCCATTTGCTTTTCCTTCCCTCATTTTCCACCAAACCAAACACAACCTAAATGTCCATTCTGCATTCGTTTCCACTGTTGGCCATTCTGTTCTTTGATTATGGAACTGAGGGTTCTCTCCTTGTGCAACTAAGGTGTAACATTTTTCGCGTAATAATGTAATATGTTGATTAGGTTTAATGGACATCTAAGGAAGAAAGGTATCAGCGGGCACATTAAGGTGGATTATGAAGAGAAGGTTCTTTCTGTAGAGGTCAGGCCTCTTTTTTTTTTTTTCTTTTTTGCGTGGAGAGCTCAAGTTCAAATGCACAAATCATATCCTAGGGCTGCATCATGGTCTATGCCTTGGTGCTTCGGTCAAGCCAAAAATTACTTCCTGATGAACCATATTTGTATTCCTTGGTAGGTGAAAATGCCCCAAGATGCACCTGGGAACACCGTACGGGACACTAGAGGGCTTTCAGGTTTGTTCCTTTTGAAGTCTTGATACATTTTCTGAGTTCATGTATCATTATTGACAACTCGTTTATTTGATAACATTTATTTATTTGTTCTTATTTTGCTATTATGAAATTTCTATTGCTATTTATCTGGCATGTTCACTGGAGTAAGTCATATTGTTATATATTTAGGTGGTGAGCGTTCTTTCTCCACTCTTTGCTTTGCGTTGGCTCTCCATGATATGACAGAAGCACCTTTTCGAGCAATGGATGAATTTGATGTGTTCATGGTCAGTAGTCCTCGAGGTTAATTTTATTATTGTATGTGAACAAAATATCTTTATACTAAATGCTGTCAAATTCTTTTCTATACTTTTGGCCGTTAGGATGCAGTTAGTCGGAAGATCAGCTTAGATACTCTGGTGGATTTTGCCGTTGCACAGGGATCACAGTGGATATTCATAACTCCACATGATATCAGGTAACTAAATTGATTATATTTCAAAATTTTACATTTTTAATCATCAATATTTGATGAATAAACTCAATGCTGTGGAATTGGGTTGATGTTCCTTTACCTCTAAACTTGTGTTTACATGGTGTTCGCTCAGTATGGTGAAGCCCGGTGACAGGGTCAGGAAACAACAGATGGCAGCACCTCGTTCTTGACTAAAAGGTTGTAACTAGTATTGTAAGTAGAAATTTGTTTAGAGAGGTAATTATAGGAAGTAGTTATTCTGAATATGCCCGTTGTTAGCATGATGAAGTGGGCATTAGTATTTTTTTTTTTTTTTTTGTTCCCTTTTATTTCTGTAACATGGTGCTGGCCTCTGCATATATTTTCCATGAGTTTATAGTGGTGATTTTGTGATACAAGGCTTAGCGTCGATACTGTATATGCATAAGTTTTTGCAAGAAGTATTTTGTTGCACGTCATGAACTTTGCTTGCACTCAGTCACAGCAGCCCTGCTTAATCTAGGAGAAATTATTGTGGTCCGGCTTCACCATGTGGCAATGTGGTGAAAACTTCACTAGGGCAGTAATAATGCTTCTGATAAAAGACTTCAAATTAATTTGAATACAATAATCATTTTATAAGGGGAAGGCAAAATAGTAAAAGGTTTCTGTTAAACACATCTCAGCGTGGGGTTTTTAGTTGAACCTCAAAATAGTAGAGATTGGAAAAGTGTGATTAAAATAGAGGTGGTTTTGGTATATGTGATTAATATTTTTATATAATATATAATGTTTTCAAGAATATTTTTTAAAAAAAAAATATGACATCATTAATGTATATTATGTACCGTTTGGTGACTTTGTTTACATCCAAAGCTTGTTATTGTCAACTAGTAATTAAACATTGTTTTTTTAATTTTCAAAGATTATTTTTATGATCTAACTCAGCTGGCTCTTGTGGTCAGTGAGAGGTATAACCTCCTTGGTTATGCAGATGGTCTTGGGATTAAACTGCAGAGGAGGTATGAGTGTGTGAAATTTGGGGGCAGTGTACCCAAATGACATGTAATGCAGTGTGCACAAAGTCATGTGTGTTACGACAAACATCTAAATAAATAGATTATTTTTATGTCTTTTTAGTTAATTAATGTTATCCAAATCCAACTTGACCCTGGCATGAAATCCGCATGGGTCCTAACCGAAACATAATTAGACCTAACCCGTTGACCAAATCTCGACCCAACACAGGTATGATCATGGGATGAGCATATTCGATTTTAAATTGAACCGAACCAAATAAGAGTTTCGGTTCGATTTTGGTTTTAGGTTTCGGTTTTTGTCCAAAACCGAAAAGCGAATAAGACTTATAAAATTATATAAATATCAATTCTATGTATATTTTGTGATTAAAAATGTGTATACTTTGAAAACAACAATTCTATGTATGTGTTTTAAAGTCTAACTTTTGTAATTAAACAGCTAGTCCAAAGTACACAATTTTGAAATACAATAAATGTGTGTATAAAAATTATAATTTTTAATATAATTTAACCATGATTCCAACTTTAGACCTGATCCATTAAATAATATAAATAGCCCAACCGAACAAATAGAATAAATCGATTTCATTATTCGGTTCGGTTTCGATTTTGTCTAATTTTGTTTCGGTTTTGGATTTTTTGAATTTCGGTTTATTCGGGTTTAACTATTTCAGTTCGATTAAAATCGAATAAACTGTATGCCCACTTTTGGGAATCGGACATGCCCTTATGTGCTCTGATACCGAGTCTGAGACATTGTCGCAACGGAAACTTAGACCAACCCACCGAAAATAACCAACTCCCGTCTAATGGACACCAAGCACAAATAAAGACAAGTATATGACCGTGACTATGTCACCTGGACAAATCCTAATCTCTATAACTCAGATGAAATTACAAGATTGATAAAAAAAATAAAGTTGAACCATTTGCCCTAATAGGTTCAACCCCCTCACAACACTCAAGAAGAAAAGAAAGAGATTATAATTGAAATCTCTCACCAATCCGTTGCAATCCTCATAACCGAAGTTGACTCCTCGATTAGATCTCTTCTTCCTTCTATCTTGTATGACGAAGTCCTAAGAGCAAAGTACGGACTTTCTCTTAGATCTCATGTGGACGAGCACCTCGAATCTCAACTTTGTGTTATGCTTTGTGCCTCCACCCTCACCCCATATATATATGATGAGAAAATCATATTCTAGGTCATAATAGGATTTCCTAAATATAAATAAAATTGGAATCCGATTATACCTAAAATATTCCATCAATATCCTACTTTAGATCATAATAGGATTTCCTAAAGAGAAGCCCTAAAATAAGAATTATATTATATCTAAAATAGCACAACACCAATTATGGACATCTAAATCTAATCAAATCAAATATTTAACTAAATTTGGATTCAACAAATATATTGTTACCAAATTCAGACTGGACTCCTACAATCTTCCCCTCCAGTCTGATGAGAGAGTATTAACCCCATGGCTCCTTAATTTGACTCCATGCTTGTCGCCTCGCGACAAAGTTCCTGCTCTCCCATGCTAATGATTTCCGATGTCCCGAGTTGCTTTGCATTTTCCTTCGTCTCCAGCTCCTCGACCGTCACGTCGACGCTAGCTATCATGCGTAGCACCTCCTGCACCACTGGGATTCTGCCAATATTAATAATATGATCAAGACCCAAGTCTCTGACGACCAGCCTCGCCGCAAGTCTCGACTGCATGTCCTCGACTTTCGTCTTCCACGGAACGTGCTACCGTTTCGTCGAGCTTCTTCACCCTTGGCTAGCCCAACCAAGCGGACGGTGCGGTCCTCCTGAGATTCAAACTCTTGAACTTGTCCACCTTCGTGTCCGATACTAAAATTCTCCCGTACACATGCATCCTTGAGCAGAACATCATGCAATGTGCACGTCGTCGATGACCCACAACCCCCCTGAACTGTGTGAATGGAGATGCACCTGCCTCAGATTGAGTTTGCTGCAAACCTTGATCTTCTTCCTACTTTTGAACTGCTGAAACTAATGTTGCTCTGTGAAGCTTTGTCAAACCACTCGTCGCCAAGCCCGAATCCGTAGAGCAACTCCCACCTGAAGACCGACCAACTATCATGGGGCCGACAGACTGACCCTCAATATTTGACTCACCTCCATTTGTCGCTTTGTCTCAATGAACCGAATCCTCCATAACCCTCAAAACATCTCGAAGACCCTCCTCAGCAAGTTCCCGATGATCCAACTCATGTCGAACACCCCTGAGCCTCTATCTGGTGTCTGTGGCATGCTTGTACAACTTAGCGGCTTGAGCTTGTACATGCTACAACACAATCTTCTCGAGCCAGCTGTTGGGAACCCTTCGTAAGCATCCAATCTTTGTCTCCAAAAAACTACGACAGCTATCATCTGCCAACCTTCCTACCGAAACCAAGTTGTAGCACAAATTCGGTACATGTCGCACACTCTTAAGGACGAGCTTTTCACTAAATTTCGTCATCAAGTGCATATCACCGATGCCTACAACTGCAGCAGTCCCCTTGTCGCCCATCTTCACACGTCCAAACTTGCCGCCGCGGTATGACTTGAAGATCCTCCTCTACAGAGTGGCGTGATACGACACTTCCGTGTCCATGACCCAGTCGGCATCATGATACATGCTACAAGGTTCCTCTGCGTCGGTCGTTGTGATGATAATATCTTCCATTGCTGTGAGATCCTCATGATCGTCCTTACCTTTGGCCTTCTCAGCTTTGAGATTCATGTAGTTCATTTTGATATGACCTATTTCGCCACAGTGATAGTAGCCCTCCTTGCGGTCCACAATCACAAGATCCCGAGAACTCCCATGTGTCCTCGCCTGTGACTTGAGTCTTTTCTTCCTGTGGGAAGCCACCAGAGCGGACTCCTGCGACGATTTAACTTGCTTGTGCCAGATCTCCTCATTCAACAAGCTACTTTGACTACCTCCATCGTGACAACTCCATCCGGTGCGAAGTTTCTCACCGAACCACCAATATCTCCTAACTTTTCGGTAGAGAACTCAAAGTAGTAGGGCCTGAAGCTCCCCATCAATCACCATCTTCATCGCAGACATCTGATTGATGATACCCTGAATTTCGTTCAGATGTTTTGCCATCGAGGCACCCTCCGTGTACTTTGAGTTGACGAGTTGGCGAATAAGAAATGCCTTGTTGCCAGTCGTCTTCCTTTCGTACAACGAATGCAGCTTCTCTCATAATGCTTTTGCCGAACTCTTCATGGACACGTGGTGAAACACCGAGTCGTCCAACCGTTGGCAGATGAATCTAACGGCCTTCTGATCCGGTCATTTCTTGTCTTCAGCAGCTTTGTCCGATAGCTTCACGTTGTCGCCCTCCAACGGGCCATGCAAGTCCTTGCACCAGAGTAGATCCTCCATCCTTGTTTCTAAATTGCCCAGTTTTCTCCTGTGAGGGTAATCATACGAGTGTTTATGCTCTCGTAGACATGGTTGCCAGAACCCTAAAGCTCTGATACCAGATGTTGGAAATCGGACATGCCCTCCTACGCTCCGATACCGAGTCTGAGACGTTGTCATAGCAAAAACTTAGGCCAACCCACCTGAAATAACCAACCCTCGTCTAATGGACACCAAGCACAGATAAAAGACAAGTAATGGCAGTGACTATGTCACCTGGACAAATCTCAATCTCTATAACTCAGATAAAATTACAAGATTGATAAAATAATGTTGAACCCTTTGCCCTAATAAGTTGAAGCCCCTAACAACACTTAAGAAGAAAAGAAAGATATTACAATTGAAATCTCTCACCAACTGTAGACACTTACAAAAAGAAAAGAATCGTTGTCTTTTCTTATCGCAAGGTACTACAAATCGAGTACACCTAAGAGATCCTGTACTGAGAATTTCCGAGTACAAAAAGAATTTTTGAAAATGGGACGATGGAGATCGAGCGACAATTGGTTCTTTACTCCGTTGACAGTCCGATTTACAAAAGTGGGAGAAAACCTAAGAAAATTACTAACTCTCGGCTCATTGGCAAGAAGGGCAGCAATTTGGCTCTAAAATATTCTATGTTCTGTTCATTTGAAGAGGCATATGTCCTCTATTTATAGTCATTTTGCACTGAAACGACTGTTATGCGCACACGGGTAGAAAATATACTGATTTCCATATGGACGCATAGTCTTCCTTTGGGCGCATAGGGTGTAGGCGCATAATGACTGGATGATCGGGGTAGATAGTGGGGTTGACGTGGCCGCATGCTTCGGTGCATGACTGCTCATGGGAGACTGCCGTGCCTGCATGCTTCGGTGCACGACTGATCGTGGACGTTGACCGAGTCGTGGAGCTGTCCTGACTTGGGCGCATAATGTGGGAAGAGGACTATGTGCCCCTTCTGGAGGAGCCATGCGGGCGCATAGACATTGTTGCAATGGGCGCATAGGGATTTATATATGGAAGCATAGAGCTTGCATTGTGGGTGTCTTCCACTCACTGACTTGGGCGCATAGAATTTCCTGACTTGGGTGCATGGTGTAGTTCTTTTCATGCTTCTATAAGACCCCCTTCAAAGTTTTTGATACTCGAATGAGTTCGAAATACTTTAAAAGAAGCATGGAAGACTGTTTCTTGTGGCGCTGTGGGCGCATAACAGACTACTCTTTGGGCGCATAGATGCTGTCAGGCTGTCAAACGATGGCTATTGAGATCTGAACTGACGGATTCATCGGAGCAGAATTTGAAGGGGTCCATCCTTCATGCGACGTCTATGCATAGTCCACATCAGCAAATAGCAGGCGCATAATATGCAAAAGACCCAGTCTGCATTGGCGCATAGGTCATGTGGATGCATAGACCATGTGTGAGCATAATTTTTCGTCCGTGCCTAAAAATTGGCTTTGAGAAGAGAGAAAATTCATTCTCTTTTTTCTCAAAAAAAACTATAAGAGACTCTTCATTTCTTCTCTGCACGAATCATGTTCCCAAGGCTGCCAAGAAATATGCAAAGGGCAAAGAAGCTGCACCGGGCGGTTCTCCTCCTTCGACAGCGTTTCGTAGTCCAAGACCCCATTCTCGGTGAGGCTAGTGTCACTCCCACTTTTCATAAATAGGGATAAAATAGTTATTTTGCATTTTTGGGAATTTTAGAAATTTTTATTTAATTATAATGTTATTTGGGGAGATTTAAGTCGGGTTC
>JANAVB010027058.1:0-149701 GCA_029216955.1 Iris pallida
CTTTTAGAAAGATGTAGTGGACGAGTTACCTCGTGGACTAGGTCCGGATGGACCCACATGATTTCCCCTCGTGATGTGGTGAGGGGTACTAGACCAGCAGCTTGAGCAGACGGGAGATTAGTAATCTCTATCGTTGCCAGAGGATGGGTATAACCCCGTCATGGGTCTCTGTTGGAGGGAAGCTACCGAATTGTACGTGTAGGAACGATATGTAAAGCGAATACTCTAGAGGAGGGGTGAATAGAGTTGGCAGGGAATAATGCTAAAATAAAAATTGTTAGCAACACAATAATAGTATATAATCACAGTTGAAATAATGTAAAGGCAGAGTTCAGAAAGCAAACGCAAGACAGCGATGTATACTGGTATCCCTCTGTTGAGGACTAATCCAGTCGGTAGAACTCTTGCTACCAGTTGAATCCACTATAGGAAAAACCGCAAGTTTTCTTACGAAGTCCTTGCAACTTCTACAACGCGAGCTTTGATACGAAGAACTCGTCCAACTTCAAATGTGAAGAGGTATTCTTCAATCAAGCCTTCTGATTACAATCTCTCAGAAACTTCTAGACCGTACCGCACTGGCAAATCGACTAGAGGATTATAACTGGCTTGGGATCTGAAAATGAAAGCTCTAGAAAACTCTTTGGAAGGCAGAAAGCTTTTTAGATAGAGAGAAGATTGAAAGTGAATGAGTGAATTGAAATGATCGAAATCTATCTCTATTTATAGGAATTCCAAAGGGAGAACTCTGTCAGAATTTGGGCAGAATTCGGGCAGAACTCGATGAGCAAATCTCGGTCAAATCCGCAACTGCAGGAGGACCAAGTTCCAGAGAATTCAAAAATCAAACGGCCACCAACCGAACTCTGGCCGAACTCTGGCCGAACTCTGGCCGAGTTCTGTCAGGGTTAGGTTAGGGTTTTAAAATAGATTTTTGGTGATTTTTGAAAACCTTTTTGAAAACCTTTTTGTAAACATTTTGATAGGTCATTTTAAAAACATTTTGAACTATTTTGGGGATAGCCTATTTGCCAGTATGACTCGGTGTACAATGTATTTCTAGACTCAAATAAAGTGAAAAATTATATTGCATAGGAAGTACAGACTCAAGTAGACAAACAGATCCTCAGTCTTGAACGGAGTGAATATCCAATCTTGCTTATGTCCAAGAAGCTTAGATGTCCCAACAAGCTTCGTATATCCAGACAGAGTTTTGATCAATTATTAAAATCAGGTTAACTATGACCAATGGGCCAACAATCTCCCCTATTTTGATAATTGACAAACTATGAATGATATAACATTAAGCTTGTTCAAGCTTGTTCAAAAATATCAAAAAGTAGAAATTGTTCATAACCTGTATTTAACTCAAAAAAAAATGTTAGATCATTTTTAATTTTCTCCCCCTTTGTCACTTAGCAAAATAATTGCACAAGAGAAGGCTCCCCCGCATTAAATGCAGAAGGCTCCCCCGCAATCAATGCATAAGTAACAAATAGCGAGAAAATAAAAGAAATATAGTATAAGAATTAGAGATATAGCATCACAGGAATGAAAAGTTTCTACGAATTATCATCACAGGCATGTATTGCTTAAAAAAACATAAAAAAATCTCAGGCATGCTATTTCACAGGCGTTTAAAATGGAGAAGCAGTATAAAGAGATAGTGCTTAAACAAAATGCTGAAATAAACTGAGATGTCATAAATGAAACATCAAAAACATGTCCATGAAGATAAAAAGTACTGATAGCAAACTACAAAGTACTGATAAAAAGTAAATGATAAAAACTTGGAATGTCGGAGCATTTCCAAGTATACAATAGAATATCACTAATAATCAAATCAGATCTCATCATCACTATCCTCATCAATATCATCAGCAGCGTGGCCAGCATGACCGGAAGTACCAGCACCAGAAGTACCAGCGCCAGTAGGATGAGTAGGGGCGCCAGCATAGAACTCACCAACGTAATCTCGAGGTGCACGATACCAGTCATAGGCGTTACCTGGCTGGAGGTAGGCATGAACAGCCTCATCCTCACAGCGGTAACCCGAAAAAGCTGGATCACGAGGGATAAAACCGGCTGAATAACCAGTCTGAGCGAACCGAAGATCAGCCAAGGAGTTTGCCATCGCCTGATAACGGGTGACATCGCGGAACTCACGCTCGCGAGCCATGTCCGTCATCGAGACGTGCAAAGCTGATAAATGCTGATGTATGCCCTCAAAAGTCATGGCATACGGCTAATGTGGTGAAGATGGTGCAGTAGGAGGAGCAGGAGGTGGAGCTGAAGCAGTCCGGCTGCGACGAGAAAGCTGGAGTAACTTGGGCTCAGAGTTGTGAGTACAAGTCGATAGATCGATCTCGAATCGCTGAAAGATACGAGGGAGAATCATCGCGTAAGAGAGATTTCGATCTCTAGCACGACAACGTCCCATCATCTGAATGATTGTCTTAGGGGCGGAAAAAGGAATCCCCTTAAGAATATGGTACATGGCGGACAGCTCAAGCGAAGTCACATCATCCTTGGAAGTGGATTTTGGAAGAAGAGTAAAGTAGATGATGCGATGCAATTCGTAGTTAAACAAGTTCAGGTTGTTAGCCTTGAACTTTCCAGAACGTACTCTGTTAGGTGCACAGAGTTCCGTTTTGAAACTCGTGAGTGTAGTGCCTTCGGGGAAATCGAATTCCGTGATATCAACTAGCGGTTCACCTTCATTGGGAATACCAAGAATCTCCGCTAGAAGGACATCATTGAAGTCAATGTCTATGCCTCCGACACGTGTGCTCACGTCAAAAGTGTTAACTACGAGATTGCAATAGAACAATCTAATGGCATTAGTAGCTATTGGGAAGCACAGTTTAACAAGTAAGTGTTGTTTGCAAAAATAAAAGTATAAAACTTTATTGATACAAACTGTAATAAAGATTACAAGAATTCTGGGAAAATTACAACTATAGGAATCCAATCTTGATGACGATTGCTTTATCCCTTGGACGATGTGAACTTTGAAGACGAAGCCTTTGAAGTTTAAAACAACTCTGGAAATTGAAGGCAAAAGCCTCTGAAGTTGAAGACAAAAGTCTCGGAAGAATGCAGCAGCACTTTGGCAAGAACTCCTGAACTCTCTGATTTCTGATCTCTGATCTTGTGCCCCTTGAAATGAAGACTTGAAACTCTATTTATAGAGTTCTGAAAATAACTAACTTTTAGTTATTTTGGACTGCACAAGCTGATTTGTGCAGCAACTGGTTTGCGCAGCACTGGATTGTGCAGGCAGTTATTGGATCGTGGGCCAACTATCTGAGACACATGGCATTAGTTGATTGAAATGCGCATGATCGTGCATAGACAGTTGCCACGTAATGAGAATTTGATGGCATGAATGCCACATGTAATTAGTCAGTTATGTTGATAGAATACGCAAAGTAAACTGCGCAGAAATGGTTTGCGCAACCACGGATTGCGCATGAATGGTTTGCGCAACTACAGATTGCGCAGACATCACTTTGCGCAGGTTGGTTTGCGCATGTTCCCATCTGTAGTTGCGCAAACCATTCATGCGCAATCCGTGGTTGCGTAAACCATTTCTGCACAGTTTACTTTGCGCATTCTATCAACATAACTGACTAATTACATGTGGCATTCATGCCATCAAATGCTCATTACGTGGCAACTGTCTATGCACGATCATGCGCATTTCAATCAACTAATGCCATGTGTCTCAGATAGTTGGCCCACGATCCAATAACTGCCTGCGCAATCCAGTACTGCGCAAATCAGCTTGCGCAGTCCAAAATAACTGAAAGTTAGTTATTTTTAGAACTCTATAAATAGAGTTTCAAGTCTTTATTTCAAGGGGATCAAGATCAGAGATCAGAAATCAGAGAGTTCAGGAGTTCTTGCCAAAGTGCTGCTGCATTCTTCCGAGACTTTTGTCTTCAACTTCAGAGGCTTTTGCCTTCAATTTCCAGAGTTGTTTTCAACTTCAAAGGCTTCGTCTTCAAAGTTCACATCGTCCAAGGGATAAAGCAATCGTCATCAAGATTGGATTCCTATAGTTGTAATTTTCCCAGAATTCTTGTAATCTTTATTACAGTTTGTATCAATAAAGTTTTATACTTTTGTTTTTGCAAACAAAATGGCGACTCTGCTGGGGACAACTTTCTCCTCCGACGAGGAAGTAGCAACTCAATGTGACGTAGCGTCTATCGGGAAGACGCAGAAGACGCTGGTTGTTAAGGTCAACCAGACAGCCTACGAGGCGATGCTCAACTCCAAGACCACTCCCCGTACTGTAGCCACTTCTGCCAAGAGCAAAGTGCGCTCAGTTTGGGTCTCCAAGTCTGCACAATCTGGCATTTTTGCCACCAAGGATGCTGTACCAACTGTTGCATAATCTGCTAGTCAGACTGCTGCACAAACTGCTGTGCCAACTGTTGCACAGTCTGTCTCAGCAACTGCTGCACAATCTGCTGCAGTCAAGGCTGCGTAATTTGTTGCAACTGTTGTACAGGCTACTTCATATGCTGCCTTGTCAAAACAGAAGACTCCTATGACTCTGGCGCAATTGGCAGTGGCTTTTCCTGTGCAAAATAGCACTCCAGTAACTAAAGTGTATCCCAAGCACTCTAGTACAAGAACTCCTGATGCACTTCCTACCAAAGCTTCTAATGCACAAATGACTAGTGCACCTTCTACCCATGCGCAAACCAAGTCTGCACAATCCAAGAAAAACAGCCTTTTGGCTAAATTCCCTTCTTCTCACAATAAAAAAAGAGATTCTACTCCTCTTCTCAAACACCTTATTGCCTCTGCGCAATCCACTGAGGGTAGTCCTTTGACTATTCCTCCTTCTCTTCAAAGCAAAGAAAAAGGTCCATTGGTCTTTTCTCAAACTTCCTTGTCTCATGACTTGGAAGATAACAGAGGGAAACGCTCTTTAGCTAACCCTTCATCTCAAAACAAAGGAAAAGGCCCTTTGATCTTTTCTCAGTCTTCTTCAGTCTTTACTGAAGAAGATCCATCTCAATGTGTCTCGGCACCAATCAGTTCGAGAACTCTGGCGAACAAGGATTCTTCTTTCCTTTATAACAAGAGTACTTATACTAATCAAAGAGGTATTCTGCCTACTCCGATAGCAGAATTCCAGGACCTCCCGAATCTCCAAATTTGTCGTTCCAGACAGGGAAAATTGTTAGTGTCTCAAACAGAAACTCCTGGGAGTGAATTTGCTGACCTCAGAACTTATCTTAATCGACCCACTTCAGTAAAACGCAAACAGCCAATGCCGAAGGTAAACATCATCAGAAACAAATCTCCAAGGTCAAAAATCCTGACACTTATGCCAATGAAGTGAGTACTTCCCTGTATACTCAAGGGACTAAATATTTAAAGAATCGGAATCATGTTCCAAATGTTATCAAAGAACAGATCCCTCGGAACTTTCCTCGTCCTGTTGTAGATCTTCGAGAACATCTAAGACAAAAACAGGATAATGACTCAATATCTTCATCTCAACCATCTGATCATCACTGTAATCATAAAGTCATCATCCAATGTTGTTGTCAAACGACAAAACGATCTGTCTTCGATCGTTTAACTTTTGCTAAATCTGAACCTATGTCAGAAGAAGACGAAGTTTTGTATGCTTCTGTTAACATGACTTCCCGAGACACTGGCGGTAAAAGATGCTCTAAGCATGGTAGACTCCGTAAGCCAAGCCAGCGGTATTTAGAATTACTTCAAGAATCTTCTGAAGGAGTATTTCAACACATCCGTTCTCGAAGCCGAGGTACAATCGGTCAAAGGAATCTTCCTCAAAACCCTTCAAGTCATCTTCCTGTTTCCCAGTCAGGAGATGATTCGTTTTCTGATTATGATGCATACAGTGAAAGTTCTGAACAAACAGTATCTTCCACTGTGCCAGGAGAAGTGACGGCTTATGTTGTCACCGATGATCCAGATGCTTCAATCTCCGCAAATCAGGAACAGCGAATTACTGCACTCGAAGACAAATTAAAAACCATGACTGAGATGGTTGCTAGTATGCATTCCATCATTGTAGCATAGCATGCTACACCACCAACTGTACCTATTACTAGTCCAGAGATCATAGCATCTTCAATACCTGCCAATACTGGGCTGGGGGTAGTGCCTCCCCAAATGCCTCCTGTACAAGTGCAAGTACAAACTACGCCTAGCCAGTCAGGAGCTGGGGGTAGTACTTACAACGCTGTTCCTCCTCCTACCACTACAACTCAACCTGCTCCTTCTTCTTCATCAGAAGACGCCAATGAAGCTGTCAAACTCTTACGAACCCAATTTGAAGCATTTAAAGAGAAAGACAATCTACAAAGGTTGGGGATTAAACAGCCCTATCCGATTGAATGGAAGGACGTCTCGTTTCCCCTAAAATACAAAATCCCTACAATCTCTCTGTTCGATGGCAGCACTTCCCCGAGTCGATTCATCAATCATTTTGAGGTAATGACTGTTCAACTTCAGCCAAATGACGCTCTTCTTACCAGAGTGTTCGTCGGTTGTTTAGCCGGCGTAGCATACGACTGGTACAGAAGTTTGCCCGATGGTTGCATCACATCCTTTTCAGGTCTCAAACAAATCTTTCTGGAACAGTTCTATGAAGGATTTAATGATATGACTATGTCAGCTCTCAACAAAATCAAACAAAAACATAATGAAACTGCTGAGAGCTTTATTGAACGGTTCCGCCGTGAAGCTTTGAAAATGCCTCCAGGGACTCCAGCTGCTGTCACTATTGATACTTGTAAGGCAAATCTTTTACCTATTATCAGTATGTGGACGGGATCAACCCAATTTCAAGATTGGCCCTCATGCATCGTCAACGCCAAAGCTGCTGAAGTAAGTGCCGATAAGTTCAAACAATTGGGGGTACAAATGTTTAACCCTGATCGCGATGAGCATCAGAATTTAGGTGGTGGCAATCGCCAGAACAATCGCAAAGCGAAAGAGACTTTAAACATTAACTTGAACAAAAATAAAGAATCTTTGGCTGTCAATGTGGCCCCACCTACATCTACTCCTACTCCTTCTGCACCTCCACAGAGGGAACCTCGTCCGAAGGTAGAGTATTCCTTTGACGAAAATGACACGGCAAGTATCTTTGAGTGTTTACTCAAAAGCAATAAAATTCAACTCCCTGATCCAAAGAAACCTGATGAAGTCAATAAGACGGATCATCCCAAGTATTGTGTCTATCACCGATTTATTGGACATCCTACTCGAGCATGCTATGTGCTCAAAGGTAAGATTCAAGAGCTTGTCAATGCTGGTGTAGTTACTTTGCAACAAGATGAGAAGACTGTTACTGCAAATATGGTTTCAGTCCAATTTGGAGATTTTCCTCCGCAGATGATACAACATGGTGTCATTCCAATTCCTAAAGCAACCCTTGAGATTGAGAATCTCCCGCTTCCATCCAATGAAGGTCTTATTCCCTTGTCTCTTGACAACGGTGAAATTATGTGGATCCATCCTGATCTTGCTCCAGAATTTGAGATATCTTCCAAGAAGAAAACTCGTTCTAAAGGCAAAACCAAGATTTGCAACATGGTACCTTTTGATCCCATTGTTGACGAAGAGATTCTGTTAGGCACCAGATCAGGGAAAGCTTATTTGAAAGATCATTCTGAAGGTCAAAGGGATCCTGCTTCTTCTTTCGAACCTACTCCGGCACAACCCGCATCTGCTGAAGAGGTCCCTTCTACATCTTCACCAATTGTAGTATCAATTCCTCCTAAGCCAACAACGGCTGACAAAGGCAAGCAACAAGTTCGATGCGACAAACCTCTCAAGAAGTCATCTCCTACTGGGCTTGAGAAGCCTTACAACTTTGATATATTGGCTCAATTAGCCAATACACCAGCTAGGCTGTCAATCTTTGAACTCTTGCGTCTTTCCAAAGAGACACGAGAAACACTAAGTGAAGCTCTGATGCAGGCTGAAACTTGCTTAACTCTTCTCAAGAAGCCAGAATCAGAATCAGTCTCTTGTCATCACAGTCATAGTGTCTTGGAACTGATCCCAAATATTACCTTCACTCAGGATGATATGCTAATGGAAGATAATAGACATGATCGTCCTCTTTACTATACAGGATATGTAGATTCAATAAAGGTTGATCGTATCCTGATAGATCCAGGGTCTGTACTTAGTATTATGCCAAAGATAATGCTAGATGCATTGAAGATACCAGTGCATAGTCTTTCAACCATGATCACTACTATTCTGGGATTTAACCACGGAAAGAGTGAACCTTTGGGCAAGATCCGCCTAAAACTTCAAATAGGCAATCTTCGTACAAAGGTGACCTTTTATATCATTGACAATCATGGTTGTTCTTACAATGCTCTCCTGGGAAGGCCATTCCTCCATGAACACAATGTCGTTCCATCAACTCTTCATCAATGCTTTAAATACGTTGATGACAAAGGACAAGTTCACAAGGAAGTTGCGGACCTATATCCTTTCAAGGGTGTTGAAGCTTATTGCAACGATGCTCGTATGTACAAGGATGAATTTATGAAGGTGGTATTGGCTATGGATACTGAAGAAGATCCAAAAGCAGTACCTCAAGACACTCTTATCATACCTGTTAAGGGGCGAGTTTCTCATCCTCAATCTTCCAAACCACTGGTTATTCACTTACCAGTTCAAAAGAAATCAGTTGATGCTGATGAAAATCAAAGGGAGCTCACCTCTTCTGAGCCACTTGTTATCGACTTACGTCATAACAAAGACAAAAAGCAGCTCATTCCTTCTGAGCCACTTGTTGTTGATCTAAATCGCAACAAGGAAAAAAGGGAGCTCACCTCTTCTGAGCCACTTGTTATCGATCTCCGTCGTAACAAGCCTCCTCCACGTTCTTCTTCTCCCCCTCTTGTAATCAATTTGACCAAATCTGCTAAGGTTAAAGGTCCTGTTGTAAATACTGATATACAAATCAATAAAAAAGCACCTACTTTCTAGTATATTGATGTTATTTATTATACTAAAAGTTATTTGGATATGTTAGATAGCTTCCAATCAATTACACTGGGAGTAGTGCAATCTCTTCAGACAGAAGTCTCGCTTGAAGATCCAGATGATTCTTATCGTATTCACCCTTCTTTGAAGAAAGGAGAAAGTCCAGCCTTTTTATATAAAAGACCGGAAACAAAGATTAACTATACGGATGATAGCAAAGTTAACGATACGGGACGTCTCCAGTTCCATCGTTATAGTCAACAATCAAAAGACATCCTCCGAAAGATGGGTTACGACTTCAAGAGCGGTCTTAACTATGGTAAAGGTAGACGAACTCCCATTCGTACAACAGTTCCAAATGGAAAATCACAAATGTATTATGACAGGACCAAGAAAGGTCTCGGATATACTTCTCCTCCACTGTTATCCCCAGCGGCTTCTGAATCAGATAGTGAAGAACGTTCTAATTCTTCTAATTCCAGATCATGGGATTCCGATACCAGCATCGGTGAAGTCCATCGTATAATTGTATCTTCTAACATGGTCTCCGTTGAACTACCAGAAGGCTGTGATAAATATATTGAAGAAAATCCAGAAACAGATCCTTGGGCTCAACATATGGATAACCAATGGGTACTCCGATTTGAACAACGTGAACCTCCTACTGAAGATCAACTAATTCAAATTGATGTAGGGGAATGAGAGTCACCTCGGCCAATCTTTATTAGCAAGAATCTTCCAGAAGCAGATAAGCAAGAGTTGATTCTTCTCATTAAAGAATACATAGACGTCTTTGCTTGGAGTTACAAAGACATGCCAGGTTTAGATCCCAAGATTGCTACTCACAAACTGAACATTCTTCCTAATGCTAAACCAGTCAAACAGCAACAAAGGCGATTTAAGCCTGAAATGATGGACGCAATTGATGATGAAGTCAAGAAGCTCATCGCTTGTAGCTTTATTCGAGAAGAGCAGCACCCTGATTGGGTAGCCAATGTCGTCCCAGTTTTGAAGAAAACTGGAAAAGTTCGAGTCTGCATCGATTTCCGAGATCTCAATGAAGCATGTCCGAAAAATGAATTTCCTCTTCCTATCACAGACGTCATGATTGACAATACTTGTGGGTTCGAAAGGATATCTTTTATGGATGGATTTTCCGGATATAATCAGATCAAAATGCATCCTGAAGATGAAAAGCATACATCTTTCCGCACTCTTCGAGGAGTCTATTGTTATACAGTGATGCCATTTGGTCTCAAGAACGCGGGTGCAACCTACCAACGGGCCATGAGTACCATTTTCAGAGAACATCTTCGTAAAACAGTCGAATACTACGTTGACGATATTGCTGTTAAAAGTCGTCTAAAAGAAGATCACATCCAAGATTTGAGAACAATATTTAATCTCATGCGTCAACATCAGCTCAAGATGAATCCCATCGAGTCATTCTTGGGTGTCTCTAGTGGCAAATTTCTCGGCTTCGTCATTACCTCTAAGGGTATACACGTGGATCCCGAGAAGATCAAAGCCATCCAAGAGATGCGTCCTCCACGCAACCTAAAAGAGCTACGAGGATTCCAAGGCCGACTTGCGTACATTAGGCGATTCATTTCGAACTTGTCTGGACGCTGCAGACCATTCACTCAACTAATGAAGAAGGGTGTATCTTTTATTTGGACTGAAGAGTGTCAACGAGCATTCGACGATATCAAACAATATCTTATGAACCCACCAGTTTTGGTGCCACCTATCTTTGGCATTCCATTCTTGATGTATGTCCGTGCTATGGACCATTCATTGGGTGCTTTACTTGCCCAAAAGAACAAAGAAGGCCATGAACAAGCTATCTACTATCTTAGCCGAACTATGATTGGTGTTGAACACCGTTATAGTCCGGTCGAGAAAGAATGTCTGGCTCTCATGTTTGCTGTGCAAAAGACGAGACATTATATCATTGGTCAAACTATTCATGTTATATCTCGAGTTAACCCTCTTCGGGTACTCATGAAGAAACTGAGTACACTTAATTCTCGGTTGGCTACATGGGCAATCCTGCTAGCTCAATATGACATGGTGTATGTTCCATAGAAATCTGTCAAAGGTCAAGCGTTGGCGGACTTCTTAGCAGCTCATCCTGTGCCTGAAACATCTAAATTCTATGACAAAATTCCTGACGAGACATTAGAAGTCAACATGATCTCCGAAGAATTTCCAACCTGGCGTCTATTCTTTGATGGTGCATCAAGAATTGGACCAAATGGTGCTATAGTGGCAGGTGTTGGAGTTGTTTTCGTTTCTCCAGACGGATTAACTATCCAAAGAGCCTATTCTTTAGACGAACCTTGCTCCAACAATGTGGCAGAGTATAATGCCTTACTTGTCGGCCTTCAGCTAGCTAAACAACTGAATGTTGAATATTTGGAAGTCTATGGTGATTCTAAACTGGTTGTGAACCAGGTTAGAGGAACCTATGAAGTCCGTCATCAAGACTTAGTGCCTTATCATGAAGCGACAATTAATATAGCTACATCATTCAAAGCTTTCTTCATCGACTATGATCGACGAGCTTGTAATACTGAAGCCGATGCTTTGGCCAATCTTGCAGCTGTCTTAGCCATCCCTATCAAAAGATATCAGGTGGTGGTTATTTCTAACCGAGAACTGTTCTGTATTGAGAATAATCATAATATTGAATTTAGCAATCTTGCTGAAGTCAATGTTATTGATAACGATTGGAGAACTCCTTTTATCGATTTCGTAGTACATGACATACTCCCTGAAGATCCTAAGGAGGCTACAAGCGTTCGACGTCGATCTCTACGATTCTATTACAATCAAACCACCAAAACACTCTATCGACGAACTTATGATGGTCTTCTTCTACGCTGTTTAGCTGGTGATGAAGCCAAACAAGTGTTGCGTGAAGCTCATGATGGTGTCTGTGGAGCACATCAACCTGGTCCAAGCTACAGGATCGCATTAGACGTATGGGTTATTATTGGCCCTCTATGGTATCAGATGCCATTGAATAAGCAAGGAAATGTCGTGCTTGTCAAATCCATGCAGACTTCATTCATCAACCCTCAGAATTCTTACACCCGACTGCTGCTTCCTGGCCTTTTGAAGCTTGGGGTATGGACATCATAGGTCCTATTAATCCTCCTTCTTCTAGAGGACATCGGTTCATATTGGCGATAACCGATTACTTCTCCAAGTGGGCTGAAGCTATACCTCTGGCTGAAGTCAAGACTAGCAGTATCATCAACTTCGTTAAACACCATGTCATCTATAGATTCGGTGTACCTCGAAGAATCATTCATGACAATGGACCTCAATTCATTAGTCAGAAGTTCACTAGAATCTGCGATGATCATCGGATTAACAATGTTGCTTCGACGGCCTACAATCCTGCTGCTAATGGTTTAGCTGAAGCCTTTAACAAAACCATTATTAAGCTCCTTAAGAAATTTGTATCCACTAACAAACGGAATTGGAGCGAGAAACTTGGCGAATGTCTTTGGGCCTATCGAACTACAGTCCGTAATCCCACATGCTTTACACCTTTCTCTTTGGTGTATGGCTGTGAAGTTGTCCTTCCTTTGGAGTTACAAATTCCTTCTTTAAGGATTGCTATTGCCAATGAACTCACCACAGAAAACAATGACCTTCTTCGACTTCAAGAGTTAGAGGCATTGGATGAAAAGCGGTTAATGGCTCAACAGCATATTGAGTTATACCAAGCCCGTATCTCAAAGACATTTAATCGTAAAGTGAAGGTCAGAGCCTTTCAGTAAGGAGAACTTGTTCTAACGGTCAGACGTCCTATGACTATGACTCATATGAGCAAAGGGAAATTCGATGCGAAATGGGAAGGTCCCTATGTTGTGAGCAAAGTCTTCTCAAACGGAGCTTATCAACTTTCAGAACTTGATGGTCGAGTTGCTATGATGCCTATCAATGGCAAGTTCTTAAAGAAGTATTATGTATAAATGTAAATACTTGTAAATTATCAGACAGAATCAAGTTCATGAATAAAATTCAAATTTTATTATATGATCGTACATATTAAAGGTCACTATCATCTTTTTCTACATTGGGACGAGGGCCACTGCCGTCCTTCTCAAAAATACGGTCAGCAAAAGAGCCAAAAACCTCCTTGCTGGATCCCACAAGAAACTTGCAGGCGGCCATCCTCATGGCTTCTTCTTCTTTAGTCTTTTCTGGTTCGAGCAGGAAGTCCAAAATGTCCCGTGGTGGCTGGGGTGCAGACGAACCTTCGCCTGCTTCTGCTTCCTTTGGCTGAACTGGATCGGTAGGGTGTTCTTCAATACCCTTCTGAACCTTCGAGACAGTCTCAACCTTCTTAGATGCTTCTCCGGAAGACATTTTTATGTTGAAGAGTAGAAGTGTTCGTTCCTGTCAGATTTCTGCTATATTTATAGACAGAAGTTCCTCAATTAATGAAGCATTACATTCATCCGACGGTTCATCCGTTCATTAATACCTGACGGTTCATCCGTTCATTTATCACATTCATCCAACGGTTCGTCCGTTCATTAAACACCTGACGGTTCATCCGTTCATTTATTACACTCATCCGACGGTTCGTCCGTTCGTTAATATCTGATGGTTCATCCGTTCATCTATTTTGACGGTTAACCCGTTCATTTATTATCATTTGACGGTTAATTCGTTCATTTCAATATCATTTGACGATTTACCCGTTCTTTCATCATTACTTGACGGTATTCCCGTTCATTCATTTTTATATACATTGACGATTCATCATCGTTCATCTTCTATATCAGTAATTTGTCGTTTTTGATTAAATTGTCAATAAATATATCATATCTATCTATTATTTATATCTGAATAAGATATGCAATAAATAATGGAGCCACAACAAAATGTCCTTTATATCAAAAAAATGAGACATTACAAAAATGCAGCTACAGCAACAAAACCCAAATACAAAATCAAGAAGGAGGGACAATTAGATTGTCAATTTGCTGCTTCAATGTCTGCAGCTCTTCTTCGTGTATTGACGCTACTATCTTTCTTGCCTCCTCCATCCCGCTGTCTTCATCAAAAATGGGCATATCTACTGTCCTGCGGGTGATCTCTTCACCATGAGTGGTCTCATACTCATTCCTTTTTTCAATCAATGCATTAAATTGTTCAATCACCAGTTGGTGATTAACAGTTTCTTCTTCAAACTCTTGTTGGAGGTGAGTAATTTCAGCCT
Source organism: Iris pallida (assembly GCA_029216955.1). Lineage (NCBI taxonomy): Eukaryota > Viridiplantae > Streptophyta > Magnoliopsida > Asparagales > Iridaceae > Iris > Iris pallida. Next base: position 14,255 of record JANAVB010027058.1, read on the forward strand.
TCAGCTCAGCAAGTCGCCGTCCTTTACTTTCAGCCACTAGGGTAATTGATTCTATTTTAGAATTATATTCAGCTGATTTTGCTAAATGAGCTTCTAATAGATTTTGAAGAGTTAACCTTTCCATATCAGCAGCTTGAGCCAGCCGCTCAAATTCAGCTTGTACTAAAGAGTCTACATCTTTCTTCTTGAGTTCTTTATACTTCTTGATGGAGACTTCTAATTCATCCAGTATATGTTCAAGGAGAGTGGCCTGAGCTTCGTCTCCTTGGTTTCTTATGGCTCTTATCAAGAAAGAAGTGGGCTTCCTAACCATAATAAAGTCAGCCCCTTCTTTCTCTATCATTTTACGGACGAGAGATCCCATCGATTCAAAGAAGCATTTAGTAAATGACTGGATAACCTGCTGATTGATGGCTAAAGTTCCAGGAGTCACTGCTATTCCCGATGATGACGGGGTAACAGGTTGCTCGATTCTTTGAGGTTGGACAATAGACTCTTTAAATAAGGGAGCCAGAGTAGAGCTGGTTGTTCCTCCTGCTTGATCTTCTACAAAAGTAAAATTATTATTTTACTAATTGATTGTTGATGAACAAAAAGATCAAATTAAGAGCAATATTACCTTGGTTTGGTTTAATAACGAGTTCATTCCTTACTGGAAGGGAATACTGTTGAACAGAAGTAGCCTCCGCTGCAACAGCCTGACTGCTGCCCACCTCAGAACCACAAGATAAATTATGACTACTGCTAATAACTACCGTTGGTATAGGCACCATAATCAGGTCCGTTGGAGATATTGGCAAAGTCCCAAGATCTGCGAATGAAGATATTAGTTATCGGTTCATTTTAAAACAAGAAAAGATTGTTAAATCTCGTTTTATACCTTGAGGGTCGGTGGCGGGATTTTCTTTTAGCACACCTTCGTCGGCTACTTCTTCAGGAGATATTTCTATTTCAACATCGACAGCCTTTTCTGCAGACGCCTCCACTTCAATATCCTTTTTAGGATTTGAAATATCATCGGCAGTATCAAGAGATCTGTGTTCTTCAGTTTGCTTTTCAGGATCTTGTAAATACTCATCAACATTTTCGGATGAAGATCCTTCCTCGTCTTTTTCTTCTTCTACTGCTGCATTTCTACTGCTAGTGGCAGCCTGATCTTCCTGCAAGCTATAACTGCAATCCTCCAGAGCTGCAATCATTTCACGATCTTCGTCCTCACGAAGAGTCCTGGGAGTAGGAGGAGGTTGAGTAATATCTGCAATAGGAGAATGAGGTCGTACAACACTTTGATCTTCCTCTAAAATATGTTCTCTAGGCTTTTCAATTCTTGGGGCAACATCTCCCCTCTGTTCATTCTCCTCGAGAGTTTTGCTCCCTGATTCAGAAGCGGGTGTGGGGGATGCCATTAGAAGTCCTGCAGCAGCATCTACTGAAGTCAGGAGTTGTATAGAAGAAGACTCTTCCAAGACTCTTCTAGTGACTACTCTTTTCTTTCTGTGTAGAGGCCTAACAGGACTCTCTACATTTTCTGGCTCTGCTTGCTTTTGCACGGAGGTTGGTGTACTGGCAATTTCTTGATGAGTCTCGGCCAATTGCCGGGATTGAGATCTGGTAGTCACCTTTTCAGAAGAAACATCAAGAATCAATTTCTTCTTCGCCACAGGAGCAGGAGGCTCCTCTCTTCTTCTCTTCTTCGCAGGAGATTTACCCACCTTCAGTGAAATACGAAGTGGTACATTCACTTCTTGGGGGAATATAATATCCCTTGTAGTTTCTAGAGGTGCATCTGTCGGTTCCTGTGCCTCCTCATTTATAGGGATCGATGGAGCAATTCTTCCTCTCCTTAATCTTGTTACAGTGGCAAAACTATCTGCGAGATTGAAATTCTCGGCAAAAGTATTCGCTGATGTGTAAAACACGGAGTATGTAAAAAGCATTCGAGGACCCTGAGGAGTAGTCCTTGCTGGCATAGAGAAAGTGGCTTTTGTATCACGGGCATTGTAATAAGCCCAAGCCGTAGCTCCGTCTATCAGATAACCCTTGCCTTTGAGGAAGGTAATTGCGTTCCCTACGTGGAACTGATCATACCCAAACTGTCGAGCAAAACGGCTTGGGAGGTCTGGTTCTAAGTAGCACTCTTCTTCGAATCTGTAAACCAAATGAGATGGTCGAATTGTCTTCAACCATTCAAAAGCGACACGAGTTAGAGGCTGCAGTTTCAAATCCACCATATTCGTGGGCATCTGATCATACCCAGTAGGGAAAGGAACGCAGCAGAAGTTCCAGCCTCTGTTCAGATTCAACATAAATCTACATTCAGATAAGGAAGTATATTTCCATTTTCCATCGGAATACCTTCGAAGAAAACTGCCGTCAACTGGTCCCATGCCAGGATCCATTAGAGTTGGATAGTGAAGAAGCAACCATCCAAACAAATATGTATATGGCAATTCTAAGCGAGGGAATTCTCTCTCTCCTTTCGCTTTCAACATCAAGTCAACATATAAACGGAGACTGGCGTTCAGCTTACAGGTCATTGCTGATAGTAAGTCCATTTTATAGCCAAAGACCAATTTAACAGCTGCAAACAAGACGCCACGGTGAAAACGATCCACTGCACTGGATCCGGGAACTACGAACCTTCGCAGCCAGTATGTCAAGAATCCCGCCAATTGTGCTGCTTCTGACATGGGCCTATAGCCCATTCTCAAGTAACTTTCCAAATTGTCTCCTCTTCAAATGAGGATATTCATGGTCATCCATCACTTCTTTATCAAAGTGACCACTCTGTTCCATTAATTTTCTGACCTCTGTATGGCTCAAAGGTTTGAAAAAGGTTGGGTAACATTTATCGTTCTCCTTGGTTTTCTTTTCCTCTATATGATTAAGAAACAGATATGGTAGCCACTTTGAAGAATAACAAGTATTGGCAGTGGCACTCTTGTAAAATAAAGAGCAGATCTTGTAATGGCACAATAGTTCTTCGAACACTGTCACCATCTCTGGATTCTCTTTTCTGAGCTTGTTCAACTCATCATTTGTTGGTACATACTCCTCATACGGAGCATCTGCCATGGGCAAGAACGAGATATACTTCATCTCGTGGAGTGCAAAGCCCATCTCTCCCCCTGGGGTCATGAAAGTTCCAGTCCTGTAGTTGTATCTCTCAGCTAAGGCTAAGAACATATGAGGATTGGGAGCAAATCCATATACAATGGCATGCACTGCTTCATACAGGTTGATTTATTGGAGTCTGTCTTAGAATTTTCCCAGAACCCAATTCGCGATATAACTCCATCGCTTGTAGTCTGGATTCACCAATCCAGTCATTCTTATATCTTGCTCAGGATACTTTCCTTCAACCTTCGCAAACTCATTTGCTAATATTGGTGTCCTAACAGGCATTAGCATGGAGGAGTTCTCTGGTGGAATGCAGCCAGGTCTTAAGCCTCTCAGTAGGACACTATATCTGTCGGAAGAGCTATAAAACATATTATTATGATGTGGCCCTTTCTTTACGAAAATTTTTCCTGCCCGAGCATCCTGAAATAGGATAATATTCCATTCCATCTTCCTAGGGTAGCTTCCATGAGCGTACCGTGACAAAGGAAGGCAGCGAGCGATGTCGGGTATAAAAAGGATCTATCTTGCTGGTGAACTACCCTATCTTCCATCCTTAGCCTAGGCTGAGAGGCTCTCTCAAAGGCGTCACCGAATAGGAATAAGGGTTTCTTGTGAATTACAGCATCAGCTGATTCTAAAGGCTGTCCGTTCATCAAACACATCAAAGTTTCATTGTCCTGAGAAATCAATATAGCCTGACGGGAGGCCGGCAGATCATACTAAGGGTAATGGACATGAGACAGATCCTTTTTGTATTCAGACTCTGTGAGGGTTCCCACAAAATATTCGTAATCTGGATCTTCATTGACTTCAACTGCATCAACAAACAGATGAAAATTAGTCCAAGACAAATATTTTGTTTTTAAAACATGAAACATGATTTGCGCAACTTCAGACTGCGCTGACATGATTTGCGCAATATCAGACTGCGCTGACATGATTTGCGCAACCTCAGATTGCGCTGATATGACTTGCGCAATATCAGTTTGCGCATCATTAAAGGTGCGCAAAGCAATAGTTTGCGCTGATATTTGCACAACTTAATTGTTTGCGCTGACTTCCTGTCAGCACAAATCAACAATTTGCGCAAGAATGTAGCCTTCATAAAAATGAAGAACTGATAGTTGATGCAACCGAAACCCTAAAAAGGGTGGCGCAATATGAACTTATCTCTAAAAAGAGATGAGTTTCAAGGGAGTCGAATCACCCTAAGAAGGGGTTTTCGATCGGTTCAACTACCTCTCAGAGCAGGGTGTGCGGATTCGTGTCTGGAAGCTCGTCGTGCAACCCTGTCAGAAGACTCGGCCGGAGCTTTTCCCTTCGCGGCGGCGGCAGTGGCAGCATTTGATCGTCGTGGAGCCATGACAAATCGTCGGAGAAGAAAGGAAGAAAGAGTTCAGAAATTCTCTCTCAAGTGCACGAAGATAGCAAGTAAAGAATACTTTAAAGTATGAGGAGGACTATTTATAGTTTTCAAAAAAAAAAAAAAAAACGAAACGGCCGCCTCGGATTGCGCCTAAACTTGTGGTCTATTCGCTTTGCGCAGACAGCTCATCATATTGCGCAAAACGATTCAACATTTAAAAATTTAAAGTATTTCGAAATTTTGATTATAATCAACTTTCGAAAACTTTGAAGGGGGTCTTGTAGGTCCTAAAAAATCAAGTTACATCAATTAACAAAGTCAAAAATTCAAGATATTCATCATTTTGATGAGTTGCGCAGACAACAGATTGCGCAGACATCACTTTGCGCAGGTTGGTTTGCGCATGTTTCCAACTGCGCAGGCTGACGTGGCAGAAGTCATCATTGACTGAATCAAATCAGATCTTCCTGACAGCTGACAACACAAATAACGAGGAGGCTGTTCGTTTTTGACGCCGCACAGTGCTCGAGGGCGGCTGACAGGTGGCAGCACAATCTGTAGTTGCACAAACCATTCATGCACAATCCGTGGTTGCGCAAACCATTTCTGCACAGTTTACTTTGCGCATTCTATCAACATAACTGACTAATTACATGTGGCATTCATGCCATCAAATGCTCATTACGTGGCAACTGTCTATGCACGATCATGCGCATTTCAATCAACTAATGCCATGTGTCTCAGATAGTTGGCCCACGATCCAATAACTGCCTACGCAATCCAGTGCTGCGCAAACCAGTTGCTGCGCAAATCAGCTTGCGCAGTCCAAAATAACTGAAAGTTAGTTATTTTTAGAACTCTATAAATAGAGTTTCAAGTCTTCATTTCAAGGGGATCAAGATCAGAGATCAGAAATCAGAGAGTTCAGGAGTTCTTGCCAAAGTGCTGCTGCATTCTTTCGAGACTTTTGTCTTCAACTTCAGAGACTTTTGCCTTCAATTTCCAGAGTTGTTTTCAACTTCAAAGGCTTCATCTTCAAAGTTCACATCGTCCAAGGGATAAAGCAATCGTCATCAAGATTGGATTCCTATAGTTATAATTTTCCAGAATTCTTGTAATCTTTATTACAGTTTGTATCAATAAAGTTTTATACTTTTGTTTTTACAAACAAGTAGAAATACGATTAAATACATTTGTGTCTACAGCACAATAAATAATATGCATAGCTTTTGCATCAAGGCTAGCTAACTTCTTCTCTTCCTCCGTGTAACTATAATAGGGCTTGTTGATTATAGAGGATGTGAGAATAGAAGTGATAGTGGGCTTCTTGTAGCCGGTGACAACAATTGACCATAAGTCAAAATGTAGAGAATTCAAGTAGAAGCTCATCCGTGTCTTCCAATAGCTATAGTTTGTTCCATCAAATAGTGGGAGTCTATTTGAGGATTGCTCTTCAGTTGTGAAGTACATACTTGCCATATGTGATACTGTGATCTATGTAACAGCTATAATAAATAAGAATATAATAGCAGTGTTACCTCGCTTTACCTGTATAACCCGATCTGATAATGAGGATTTGCTCCAAGGATGTTAAGCCAAAATAATAGAGTCCTTGCTAGGATACCAATTGAAGGAGCAATTGGTATAAGCAATAATATCTCTATAAGGAGCACCTACAATAATATCTGTAGAAGGAGCACCTGCTCTGATACCAATTGTAGGAGCAATTGGTATGAGCAGCAATATCTATATACCAAGCACCCGCTCTGATACCAATTGTAGGACCGATTGTAGGAACGAGTTGTAAAGCATAATACTCTAGAGGGGGAGGTGAATAGAGTAGGCAGCGGAAATTAACTAATTAAAAAAGTTAGTAACAAGATCACAGATAATATATATATATATATATATCACAGATATGTAAATAAAAAGTAGATAGTAGAGAGCAAACGCAAACACAAGGATGTATACTGGTTTCCCTCTTGTGAGGACTAGTCCAGTCGGAAGAACTCTAGCTTCCAGTTGAATCTACTATGGAAAATCACCACAAGTTTTTATCTGAAGTTCTTGCAACTTCTACAATGCGAGCTTTGATCCGAAGTACTCGACCAACTTTAATTGTGAAGAGTCTTTCTTCAATCAAGCCTCTGATTACAACCGCTCTGAAACTTCTAGACCCTACCGCACAGGCGAATCGACTAGAGGATTGTAACTGGCTTGGGATTTGAAAATAAATAGCTCAGAATACTTTGGAAGAAGTAGTAGGCTTATAGAGAAGAGGTATGAAAGTGAATGAGTGTGTTGAAATGATCGAAATCCTTCTCTATTTATAGTTTTTCTAAAGACAGAATTCTGGCAGAATTCGGACAGAATTCGGGCAGAACTCGATGAGCAAATTTCGTTGGGATCCGTAACTGCAGGAAGACCAAGTTCAAAAAGCAACGTTTACTAACCGAACTCTGGCCGAACTCTGGCCGAATTCGGGCCGAACTCTGGCCAAATTCTCCTGGAGTTCTGTTAGGGTTTTTGCAAATTTGGTTTTGGGCTTTTTGAAAAGTCAAACAGTTAGGAAGTAGTTTGGGCTTTTGTAAGTGGGCTTATTTTTAAAATAAAAGGATATTTTGAAAATGTTTCTTGGGTAGCCTATTTGCCAGTACGATGTAGTGTACATCATATTTCTAGACTCAATAAATATGAAAAATTCATTGATAAAATAGAAAATCTAAGAGCCCTTTGATGATGCCTTTCTTCAAATATTTGAAGAAACATGAAGACGCCTTTTTTCTTGACGGCGGTCGTCCAAAGATAAACAGATCTGGAAATCTGAATACCTTTCGGGGGCTTCGCCCCCGAACCCCTGACGGAGGGGGACGCTGCCCCCTCAACCCCTGTCCTCTGACCGGGCAGCGGAACCCCCGATACGAGGCCCCGGATAGGTCGTTAGGCGGTTCAGAGAAAACTTCTTGTATAACGCCGTCTTTGGCCCATCAATAATTCTCTATTGCATATGTCCTGGTTTGACAAAGCTTGATCATGCTTACTGCATGTCTATAAGAACATGTTAGACGAACAAAACAATATGATAGAAGCATAGCAATATTACATAAACATTTATGACAATGCTAACATTAGGACAATGCTAAGTTTAAGTAGCAACATGATAATGATTACATAAATATTAGTGATGTCGATATGTTAAATTGATTAGCCATATTCAAAAACATGATATAATCATTGGGCTAACATTTGTCACTTTCATTTACCGCTATACATATTTTCAGTATATGTGTACGAAATTCTGGCCCGTATTTTAACTTTTCTAGCCTGACTTGACATATTTTGGCTTGACTTGGTTTACCATTGGTTCGTTTTGGCTTGTCTTGGCTTGGTTCAACATGTTGGCTTGGTTAGTTTGTGATGGTTTGGGCTTAATATATAAGTCAACTACACTCTCTCTCCTCTATAACTTTTATTTACTTCTTCATCTTCTTCTTCATTTACTCTCTCCACCTACACCCAAGCCCTAGGCAAGTGCAACTTGCTTCATGATGGACCTTGGATTTTATCATTCCATTGTCTTCCTCTCCTAGTTCTAAGCCCCTTTAGAACTTATCATTTTCGGTTTTGATGGGTAGATTTTTGTAGATCTAAGTTAAGATCTTTTCTTGTTTTTCTCGGTTTTGATCTATTAAAGCTTGGTATTTCCTAAAATCGGTCACCCCAGGCTGTAGAAAATCTCGTTCTATATAGTTTAGACCCTTGGAAGTCTCAATTCGGACTTGTTTTGAGCAAGTTATGGCATTTTGATGTTTTCGGGTTCCGTGGGTTCTTCTTTGCTGTTTTGGGGAAGAAGAACAGTGCCAGGCACAATCTGACCTGCGCGCGCTTCTTACCACGACGCAACCTGACCCGCGTAGGCTTCTTAGCGCGGCACAACCTGACCCGCGCGCGTTTCTTAGTGCGGCGCACCTTGACCCACGCGCGCTTCTTAGCACGGCGCACCCTGACCCGCGTGCGCTTCTTAGCGCGACGCACCCTGACCCACGTACGCTTCTTAGCGTGGCGCATCCTGACCTGTGCGCACTTCTCTGCGCTGCGCACCCTGACTCAGCGTGCGCTTCTTAGCGCGGCACAACCTGAGTCAGGCACAACCCGACCTCGCTCAGCTCAGTCTGGCGCAATCTAGCCCAGCACCCCCTTGGGCCCTAGCGCAACTTGACCTGGCGCTCCCCAGTCGAGCGTAACCTGACCTGGCGTATCCCAGTCCGGCGCAACCTAGCCTCGTGCAGCCTAGTGCCTGGCGCAACCTGACTTGGCCCGACTTGTTCTGGCGCAACTTGATCTGACCTGGTGCGCCCAGTACCTGGCACCCCAGTGCCTAGGCACAACCTAATATTTGGGCGCAACCTATAGCCTTGGCACCCCCTAGTGCCTGGCGCAGCCTATTACCCTGGAGCAACTTGGCTAATGCCACTTGTTGGCCATGGTACCGCTTGCCCCTTGATTGATCTATCATTTAATTATTGATTTTTATGTTAATTGCTTATCCTTTGTACTTGACCTATTTGTGATGACCCGACTCGATAACTTGTTGAGCATAGCATGACTTGTAGTATTGTTGTTGACATGAACACGACATAAAAATCTGGATAGTGGCTCATCGAGGCGTACTCTTGACAAGCACTCTTGACATGATAAGTAACTTGATAAGACATGTACAATATTGATAGTGGCCTATCGATGCGCACTTCTGACAAGTAATCTTGACAAGTAACAAGTAACCTGACATAACATGATAATCTTGAACGCTGTTGCAACAGCTAGCCTGACTTGCTAAGTACTCTTGTCTTGATACCGTGGTTGATTTTCTTGATTGTGCCTGTATAACTACCTGTCTCGTCTTGCATCATGTCTAGGATATGAATTCCTGGTTACCACGGTCAGGAATTCATAATGAATCTGACTAGGTTAACGACTAGACTGATCAAGTAGTTCATATAGAGAGATTTTCCCAGTTACAGGCGATCCCGTTATCCCGGCCACACCAGAAGGAGTTGCAGCCTGCTGACTAGTCGGGCACATTTCCAGCTCACTGTCATGTGGGGCACTGCTTGAAAGTATAAGTACTGAAAGTACACCAGTAAGCTTGATAACTCTTGTAACTCTAATAAATCTCCTCGCCTGGATAACCTGGATAGTCTGCAGGGCTTATGACTGCGGGAACATCTCAAATGCATCTTGTTAGTAACTAGGCTTATGATAACCCTAGTTAGTTAAAGTATCAAGTCGTACTCATTGATTGGCCGTGATTGATGGATGGAGTCTTGTCTAGTCTTGCCTAGATCCAGTACATGGCTCTTTCAGGACATGCTTGTGTATGCTTTACTTCATCAATAATTGGTTAGAGACTAAGTTATGTTCAGGTGAAAGGTTACAACCCCGGTTCTTGTTTGGTTTACGGGTTGTAACTTGGTTACCGTAATAGTCCTTTAGTTATCTTATCGTTTATCACCCTGTTTTCCTTAACTCATGTCTTTTGTTAATTCTTTTATGTCCTTATGTGCAAATGTACTAGTTTCAGTTCTTAAGTGAAGCCTCCCTTGTGGCACTTGCTCTTTTGTTTTCTGACACAGCTGATTTTGTATGGCCAGATTTTAGAGTTGTACCCGAGGATCTCCCTGTCTTCCAACCAGATGGTGAATACTAGACGTAATCCTGGCAACGAGTAGGTTTCTTATTTTGTTCTCCTATTTTATTGTAAATTATTCTTTTGAGACGTTTAGCCGTCGAGCAAGTGTTAGCTCATGTTGAAACTTTAATTTCTGTCTGTCTACGGGCTGTAACATGATTGACAAATCCTAGGGTTGATCATGAATGACTTAAACTCTTTCTAGTCTTCGTATTTTGTATGACTAGCTTCATGATCATCTGAATATGTAATGTTTGGGACGCCTTACTTTGTATGTCTGATGATCTTACATCTTGTAACAATTTCTTGCTTGTTGAGATTGAGACACTAGGCTTGTTCATGACCATAAGAGACTGTTGGCTTGTAGATAAACCCTCATGCAACCAGACAACCGTGACCGTATATCGAGGTGGATTATACTTCAATGTACGTAGCTGGCTGTGTCTGTCCCCCACTCTCCAGTATTCTGGATCTGGGGCATGACACCTTATTATATCTTCTATATATATTATATTTGGTACTTTATATTAGTATATTCTAGTTTTATGAATATCTAATCCTCGTGGATTATTTATAACCAATGATTGATTTCTACTATATTGGTATCTCTTTAATCAAATCCTTTATTGGTCTCTTTCAAAACTATAGTTACATTTATTCATCATATTGTATTTTGAATGTCATTTGGATTTTTAGTTAGTAAACTATTTATTGTTTGAAATCAGATTTTGGTTTGAACCCTGATCGTGGTTCATGATTATTTCTGTCTTCCTTCTGTTATGATTGATTTTATTTTATATCTTATTACGGGGGAGCTTATTTTTTGATCATGTCAATGGGAGAGAAATAAGTTTTAAGTTAGCACATAATATTCTAGTAATATATGTTTATTAGTGATACGTGCATCTATTGTATCTATCTTAAACTTAACCGATTTGTTATAATAAAAAGGGGAGATTGTTGGCCCAATGATTATATCATATTTTTGAATATGGCTAATCAATTAAGTTTAACATATTGATGTCACTAATATTTATGTAAGTACTATTTTGTTGCTACTTAAACTTAGCAATGTCCTAATGTTCACTATATCATATTGCTATGCTTGTATCATACTGCATCATATTGTTTAGTTCGTCTAACATGTACTTGCAGGCAAGCAGTAAGCATTATCAAACCAAGACATATGTAATAAAAAATTATTGATGGGCCAAAGACGGCATTATACAAGAAGATTTCTATGAACCGCCTAGCGACCTGTACCTCCGCCTCCCTGTTTTGAGAAAATAAATTTTATTTTTAAAAATATTTTATATTAATAATAGTTGATGATTAAGTTTCAAATAATAAGCTTCTAGTTTTAAAATAATAAATATGGCGATTGATATTTTTGGAGGGAAATTTGTAGGCCAGGAATTATTTTTTAAAATTTTGAAAGTTTGTTGTAACAAACATTGGGGCCCACCATGTGATTTTCTGACTGATTTTAACCAATTTCTGAAATAGTGAAAAAGGGAGGGGTTTTTCTGAAAATTTTCCTTAACAAATAGGACTTAAACAAATGTGTACGGAGCGGGGGGGGGGGGGGGGGGGTTGTGCATAATGCACATTCCTTCGTTTTAAAGTCTGAGTGAGGAAGAGAGAGAGAGAGAGAGAGAGTCATTTGAGCTATTATTATTTTTCTTTCCAATTCCTTCTGTTCTCCTCACCAACGCTCGAGCCTATCCCTAAATTCTCGGCGGCCATGGCGATGGCAGCGGCGAGCTTTCCTCCTCCGACGTAGAAGCGACATCACCTCTCGACGTGTTCCCTCGACCACTCCGGCCACGACAACGACGGTGATGATATCCTCCTGAGCTCGATCTACTCCTCCTGAAGCTCGACGACAACCCCAACGATGATGGCGGCAACGTTGGTGAGTATCTCAGTTGCGATGAATCATCTGCACTCTAAAGCCTCGTCTCTGATTCATTCCCCTGTTCCTTTGATTTCGAACCCAGGACTGAAGTTTTCAACTGCTTGATCCTCTTCTTGAAGAAGACACCCTTCTCGATCTACTGATCTAGTAAGTATCGATCTGTCAGTTATTGATCTTAACACCGTATGCATGGTTGTTGAATTTATGTATTTTGTTGTGATGGGAAATCCAGGCGTGGATCGATGAGATCGGTCGGTTTTGTTGAATGATCGCAACTGCAAAATTTTAAAGTGTGAGTGATTAATGTTCTATAAATTTTTAGATTATTTTTTTAGCCATAGAGATTTGAATTGGTTTGAGAATTTTGTTTGTTTTGGTGATCGGGACCTATTCGATGGAATGTCCCAACAGAATCGAATTGCTCTTTGGACACGTGAAGCTCGTGTCCGAGCTTGTGGGGGGAGGGGATTCAGTTTCAAGTTCGCTCTATTTCATGTAATTTCCTTTCTCGGATTTGTATAGTTCATCACAGTTTGATTTTCTTAGAATATCAGATTTCTGTGTTGTGTTAGAAGTTGGTGTGTTCGTGTGTTTTGCGTCTGCTGTGGTGGGGCGCAAGGATCGGTTATCAAGTTCAGTTACTTGTAGCAGTTGTGTCCGAGTTCGTGGTGGTGTTGGTTGCGGCTGTGTCCCTTTGTACTTAATGCCAGGGTGTTATTGTAATATGTGTTCACTGTAGGCTGAAGCTGTAGCTTCGAATTGGTAGCAGCCTGGACCTTAGTCTCCTTGCAGCCTCTGCTAATGAACTGGGCTATAGTAGCTGCTGGACTGCTATGAGGGTGCATTACTAATTTTGAGGGACTGCTAGTTTTGGTTTTTGTACTATAAGTCATTCTTTGTATTAACGCATTTTGATTTATTGTATTAAGTCATTTTGATTTATTGTATTATGTCAATTTGTATTTCTTTTGGTTGGGAAAGTTTCGAACCTGGTCCTGAGAGGACCAGGTGATGTTGATATGAGTTAGTATTAATTATGCAAACTTGTTATATCCTTGTGGAAGCATATGATGAACTGGTGAATTTTTTCCTTTATTTCCTTTTAAACTAAACTTGGACTAGAGCTGAATCTGAATAAGTCCATGATAGGTTGGGTTGGATTTGGTGTATCTGTGATATTCTTCTATATTTTAGGGCTGCTCTTTTTGATATTGTACAAAGATACCTGGAAATTTCTAATTAACTATGGTTAAGCTAATTAGGCAAATCAGGTTTAATCACTTAGTAAACTATCTCTGTAATATTAGAATTTGAATATCCTATTAGTTAGTCTATTAAATAAGTTTTAAACAGAATCTCTAAGTTAGCAATAAACTAGAAATAATTTGGTATTAATCAACTTGTATCAAGTCATAATAAATACAGGAGGACATCCAGCCCCATTCATTACCCGTACTTTCCTGGAGCAAGGCAAGTACATTCTATGGTCTTGTGTATTTCATTATATCATGTACTTCCTTATTGACACACTACGACACGACATATTTTTCTGGTGCTCATGTTCCTTGTTCTTATTACTTGTACATGGGGAGGGGAAATATACTATTTATGTGACCAAACCCAAGAAACAACTCAGGTGTGTTTAGCTTAGGCCCCGCATCGTACACGCAGGCCCTAAGCCGTACCATTCATGTTCTTTCATGTGCTTTCATGTCACGACCCGCACCCACTGTGAGGGTACGAGAACGTAACAACGCCCAGCCTACGCCGTAGTGTCGACGGTAGAACGCTGTCCTAGGTCAATCATCTAACAATATAAAGGTACCTGTACAGTATATACACTCCGAATGGAGGTGACATAGCAATATACAGTCTCAATCACATCTAAGGCAGAATGATAAGATAGAAAGATAGATAGATAAATTCTGAAATGAAAGGATCCACATAAATACAACCAGAGAGTCTAAGTGTCTAAGATAACAACTCAAGAAACATCCAGCTCAATACAAGTCTCTAAATATATACAACATCTCAAAACAAAAACTGAAAGTCGAATAAACAATGCTGAAAAAGATAAAGCCTAGCTATCTAGCCTAGACTATGGGAGTAGCATCCTGTACTGCAGCTGGGTCCTCCAGAGGAACCAGGTCGCAGGTATCGTCTAAGCCTGCTCCGTAATAGGTGGTACATAGGGCCTCATTCTTATCCTCTGTAATATTTTCAACAGGTCTAGTCAGGACAGGAGCGAGCACAATACATCTAACGTAGTTCATATCAAGTTAGAAGAAATAAAGCATGCAATAGAGTTAGATACATGAAACGCTGAAAAGAGAAATATATGAAGTAAATGAGATAACTGTAAGGAAATATCTACTATAAATAGAGAACTAGCAGTGACTAGTGAGTCAGAGTAAAATATAGACATGTGAATGGCATAGGAAGATTCATGACTACAGCTAAGAGTGATTCAGGACTACAGCTACTTGGATATCCCCATCCCCAATCAATACACAAGGATCTGTTCAAGTTATGTTAAGATTCGTGAAACTTCACATGGCTCATAAAATGAGTGATACGTGAAGGTGATTTATGATGGCTCTGTGAACATGAGAGTACATGTGTCACAAGCGATTCGTGAATCAGTGGAAGCATAGAGATACGTGATGATTCGGGAAACGCACAAAACATGCAGTATCTGATGCTCCCGAGGGGGATAACATCTCATGAAAAGATCCATACAGTACCAATCCGTGCTACCAACGTGTCAGCATCAAGTAAAGTAATCTAGAGCAAGAATATAAATCCTGTCAAGTATGAAACGGCTAGAGAATGTACTCGCCTGATAACTGAATGTCCGAAGAGGGTGTACTGCATGAGGAGAGGTGTCTGTCTCCTAATCAGAGCAACACAAGTTATAACATGTCTAAAATAATGAAATTAACTGCTACAATGCATCTGCATGCTGTTTGGGGTCAATCTAGGCTAAAGTCAATCTTTGGTCAACTCTAGTCAACCCTAACAGTCAAACTAGGTCAATTCTAGTCTAATTAGGTCAAACAAGGTTAAACTTGGTCAAACTAGTCTAGGTTGGTCAAACCTAGGCTTAACAAGTCAATCTAGGTTAACTAACTAAATACCATACAAGTGACACTAGCCTAGTGATACACAAGTGTATCCACCACATGCCATAGGCCATTCTAGCTAGGCCATGGGCCAAACACAAACAGGCTAATGAAATCCCTAATTCATAACCCACTACACATTTCACATAGGCTATATATCTATAAATTACACTCACATACCATTATCTATATACACCATATAAAGGGCAATACAATATTGGCATTACACTACACATTCTACATACACACTAGTATAACTATTTACCCATATAATATATATACATGTAAATACACATACACATAGGTTAGGTAATATCTATATATATATATATATATATATATATATATATATATATATATATATATATATATATATATATATATATATATATATATATATTATTTTTATTTTATATATATATAATATATATATATATATATATATATATATATATATATATATATATATAATACATATATATATATATATATATATATATATATATATATATATATATATATATATATATATATATATATATATATATATATATATATTTATATTTATATATATATTATATATATATATTTTTTTTATATATTATATATATATATATATATATATATATATATATATATATATATATATATATATATGAAAAAAAAAAAAATATATATATATATATATATGTATATGTATATATATAAGGGATACATAAATGTGTGTGTGTGTATGTCATGTGTGAGTGTGTGTGTGATGTGAGGAAGACAGTGCAATGTGAGTGAAAATCAGTGACAGGAAATGGGGAAAGTGTGTGTGCGCATTGCATATGTGTGTATGTCATTTGTGTGTGTCAATTTCAGAATGTGTGTGTGTGTATAACATGATTTGTGTGTGTGTGTGACTCAGTTTTGTGTGTGTTAGATAGGAATTTGTGTGTGTGTGTGGAGTGTGAGGAAGTAACGTAGGCTAGTAGGTAATAATGTGAGTGTGATGGTGTGAGGAAGTAACATGGGAAAATCTGTGAGTGTTAGGAATAGATGTGTGGGGAATTTAGAACATGCGTGAGGAATTTACACAAGGGAGTGAGGGTGTGACAGATGTGTGTTTGTGTGACGGAAAACTGGAAATCAATGACTGTGTGTAGGGGGGTGTGTATATATGATTTGTGTGTGTGAGTGACTGTGTGTGGAGGGGTAGGGGAATGTGTGACAGGTTCAGAAAGTGTGTGAGTTAATTTGAAATTCAAATCTCAGGTTTCAGTTTTCCTGAAACCAGTGACAGGTAACCCCCAACCCAATTGCAAAAACCCATTTCAATGATCCTATGCATCACACAGATCAAGGTTAACCTATCCATCATTCATCAATTATGTAGGTGTGTCCAAATTAACATTCTATCATCAAAAAAAAAGAGGAAAATGCAATCAATTTCAGGAAAACAACATTTCAGCCAAGGTATCAGCCGTATCAGTCCCCTATTGGAAAATTCGAGAATTCGAACCCAAATAACCATCTAATTTACAAAGTAAGGGTTTGTAAATAGTGTCAAACATGTGAGTGTACTAGGAAGAGTTTTCGTGTCCAAAAACTGTACACAAATCGTGTCCAAAATACCGCACGAACACAAACACACAACTCGTGCACACAATCATCGTGTCCAAGATGCGACACACGATACGACACAACTCGTGTTCATGTCCAGAGGTACGCCTAAGGTAGGTCTAGGTCTATGTCAGTCTGAAACGTGTCCACGTGACACGTTGGCACGACACGAACCCCGTGTCAGCCGTGCCTGTGCACGTGCACAGCCGTCTGCGCGCGACAGTGCGCGGCCAGTACGAGCGTCTTTTCTCCACGTGTACTCCACGACATGCTCCCGAATTTTGGGATCATGGTGACAATAATTGCCCCTTGCTCCCCACAAAATTTCGGGTCTCGACGTGTCCTGTGTCTCGAGTTCTAGTCCCCGATAGGCAGGACACAGCCTAGGGCTCGTGCTGCGTGTCCAAGCCAAAAATCACGACACAAACGGACACGAAACACAATACATACGTCACAAATATTCATACACTCATGTAGATCTACAAATCTATGCAATTAGTTTTCAAAAATACAAAAATAATTTCCTAAGTGGCATTTCTACAAACACCTATACACCTATCATGATACGTGTCCGATACAGACACGAAATGGACACAAATTGTGCCCAAATCTCGGGGACAGCTAGGAAACCCTAAAACCTAACCTTATATGCAAAGAAATCAGGAAAAACTATGAGTTTAGATGATTTACCTATTGAGTATCAATGCTCAAGAAAAGCTTCAAAGGAAGTGATTCCAAATGGCAACTCTAAATCTCCAAATGGCACACAAGCTGAGGTAATCCTCCAAAATCAGTAAACAAACATAAATTAGATCCTAATGCAAAAGACTAGGATTAAAAAGGAGTTGAAATGAATAAAATGGGATTTTAGAGGAATGGGAAAATACCTCTCCTTCCAAAATTAGGGCAAACTCAAAAGAGGCAAGAACACACTAAGAGATTACCTATAGACAAGGGAAAACCCTAATAGTGGCTGCCATGGGTGGGTTTAATTTGGTTTTGGGCTTAAATCATGGGCCTATGGCTTCATTGCAAGTCTTGAAATTGATAAATCATAAGTCATTGACTTAAGCCATAAGTCATGAACTAATTCACTTAAACTAATCCTTCCTACCTTAAAACTAATTTCTAATGACTAAAAGTAGGTTAACTTGAATTAGACTAGGGTCACCAACTAGGGTTAGCTTCTAGGCTAGTCTACAAGTCTCAACTAGTTTAAGTCAAAATCAAATCACCAATTAATTAAATTAATAAATTTAAAATAATCACTAATGACCAAATACCCTTAGGCTAAAAACTAGTAATTAGTCATCCTAATCACACGACTATGCTCCCTTGGTCATGGTTAGTCACTAGGCTTAGCAATTCTAGGGTTTAACTAGTTAACCACAAAAATCATAATTCACTATTTTAAATAGTTTTAAAAAGATTAAAAATCACCAAAAATCATAATATAATTTAAATATCCTTATTAAATGATTATAATTATAAAATTTCAAAATTACCCTTATTTGGAAAACTGGGTGTTACAAGTCTACCCTCCATAGAAAAATTTCGTCCTCGAAATTAAAATGGTAGTAATCCTTCTAGGTCAAACACCCCACAATCAAAGTCTCAATTCACACAGTCCGATAATTATATGCGTCTGTCCAAAATCATGATACTCAGAATCTTCGTCATGCTAGTGAGCAAGGCTACAATAATTACAGAGCCCTCGACTAAGGTACATACCTCTAGAATTATGGTATTTAAAATTTTTTACATTGTCGCATGCTTGGCCGCGAAAACCTTAAATTCCTACACCCGAGAAATACATCCAAAATCTGATTATGTGTCCTTACTATGCCAGCTAACATGACTATAGAAGACTCTAGATTCCATAACTTAGGCGACTAGCCTATATGACTTATCTGGAAAGAAAACCAAATCGAAAAGAAATGTCAGAACAAAACTTATCAACAAATAAGGAAGCAGATAAGAACAGATGGAATTGAAGTTCAAGATAGATATAATGAGGCAAGGTGGGAATAGAATTGAAAAGAACAGAACCTGCAAGCACCTCTCCCACTGCCTGAGCATCCTCCACTGTCATGGCGTAAGCTCGCCCCTGTTGGCCTCCTCCAGCCTGAAGCTGATACTGCACAAATCTCTGCTGTTGTGTCTATAACGGTCCCCGCTGCTGATCTACCGAAGCCTTGGCTCCTTCTTCTGGTGCTGCTCCTTGTGCTACTCTGCCTATGTACTGGGAACACTCCCTCAGCTGGTGGTCCGCTGCTCCACATAGTAGGCAACTGCCCAGCCTCTTCCTGTACTCACACCATCCATGCCCCAGCTTCTTGCAGTAGGGACAACTGACTGTCTGCTGTCTGGGTGCCTGATGCTGTCTGGGCTGCTGTTGTCCCTGCTGGTGGCCCTGACCCTGGAACTTCTGCTGAAACTGATGCTGAATGTGCGGCCTCTTGGCCTGTCCTCCGCTACCACTAGCTCCCTGGATGTCTCGTCCCCTCTTGAGCCTAAGCTCAAGATCACCCTCTGCGGCTAATGCATCCACTAGGATCTTCTCATAGGTAGCACTGCGAGCACTCTTGGTATAGGACTTAACCTTCTTTACCAATCCCTTCTTGAACCTCCGGGCCTTTGTCGCCTCGGACAGTCCCTCCACAAATCTGTCCAGATGACAGAACTCCCCTGAATACTCCTCCACAAACTGGCTCTCCTGGACTAGGGCCTCGAACTGGGCCTCGAGGGCTCCTAGCGCTGCATCTGGGAAGAACTTCTCCTTGAACAGCTTCTTGAATGCTGCCCAAGTCTGCCCCAGAGTACCAACCCGCGGATCGGTCTGGTACCATATGCGAGCCAGATCCTGCATCTTGCTGGCCGCTGCCTCAATCTGAATCCTCACCGGGATCTCAGCCAATCTGAATATCTTCTTCATGTGCTCGATCCACTCGTCGGCATACAGAATCCTCTCTGTCCTTCGGAAGTCCCTCGGGTGCATCTTCTGAAAATCCTGGATGCCCTTCTCCCTCGGAGGGTGTGGCTGCTGGACTTTCGCTGGCTGAACTACTACACTCTCTTCTGTAGTCAGGGCCAGATCAATGCCCCGACTAATCTCTGCTGTCTACCTCTACTGCTGCTGCTGCTGGCCCTCCATGAACTGTCGAAAGAACGTGAACAGCTGAACTGCGTCAATTGTCTTCGAAGGCGGCTGCTGCTGCTGAAGCACCTCTAGAATCACCGGACTCGGCCCATGTGTTACAAGTGGAAGGGATCCTCCGAACGCAGCTAAAATGCCTACCCCAGCTGGCATGACTAGGGCTACGGTACCAGAGGCTGGCTGCTGAGTATGAGAGGTGGCAGACCTCTCATCGGCGTTCCCATGGCCCTGGCGATGTGATCTCGTCTCAACCATCCTGGAGACAGATCAAAGAAACAATTACTGAGAATGAGTCAAAATAGCAAGGGAGGACAGTTATACTCAAGGGAGACAATAAACAGCAAAATATAGATATACGGAATCTGAATAAGAGTTTTTTCTAATATGATTGAGTACCTCCAAAAATATTCTAATCCTACAGCAGGCTGTAGTGATACTCTAGTTCGAATACCACTACATAAACTCGACCTGTATGGGCCACCACTAAAAACATGTCACAACCCGCACCCACTGTGAGGGTACGAGAACGTAACAACGCCCAGCCTACGTCGTAGTGTCGGCGGTAGAACGCTGTTCTAGGTCAATCATCTAAAAATATAAAGGTACCTGTACAGTATATACACTCTGAATAGAGGTGACGTAGCAATATACAGTCTCAATCACATCTAAGGTAGAATGATAAGATAGAAAGATAGATAGATAAATACTGAAATGAAAGGATCCACATAAATACAACCAGAGAGTCTAAGTGTCTAAGATAACAAATCAAGAAACATCTAGCTCAATACAAGTCTCTAAATGTATACAACATCTCAGAACAAAAACTGAAAGTCGAATAAACAATGGTAAAAAAGATAAAGCCTAGCTATCTAGCCTAGACTATGGAAGTAGCATCCTGTACTGCAGCTGGGTCCTCCAGAGGAACCAGGTCGCAGGTGTCGTCTAAGCCTGCTCCGTAATAGGTGGTACATAGGGCCTCATCCTTATCCTCTGTAATATTTTCAACAGGTCCAGTCAGGACAGGAGCGAGCATAATACATCTCACGCAGTTCATATCAAATTAGGAGAAATAAAGCATACAATAGAGTAAGATACATGAAACGCTGAAAAGAGAAATATATGAAGTAAAGGAGATAACTGTAAGGAAATATCTACTATAAATAGAGAACTAGCAGTGACTAGTGAGTCAGAGTAAAATATAGACATGTGAATGGCATAGAAAGATTCATGACTATAGCTAAGAGTGATTCATGACTACAGCTACTTGGATATTATTCACATGCTATTTCTACTCCCCCATCCCCAATCAATACACAAGGATCTGTTCAAGTTATGTTAAGATTCGTGAAACTTTACATGGCTCATAAAATGAGTGATACATGAAGGTGATTCACGATGGCTCTGTGAACATAAGAGTACATGTGTCACAAGCGATTCGTGAATCAGTAGAAGCATAGAGATACGTGATGATTCGTGGAATGCACAAAATATGCAGTATCTAATGCTCCCAAGGGGGATAACATCTCATAAAAAGATCCATATAGTACCAATCCGTACTACCAACGTGTCAGCATCAAGTAAAGTAATCTAGAGCAAGAATATAAATCTTGACAAGTATGAAACGGTCAGAGAATGTACTCGCCTGATAACTGAATGTCCGAAGAGGGTGTACTGCCTGAGGAGAGGTGTCTGTCTCCTAATCAGAGCAACACAAGTTACAACATGTCTAAAATAATGAAATAAACTGCTACAATGCATTTGCATGTTGTTTGGGGTCAATCTAGACTAAAGTCAACCTTTGGTCAACTCTAGTCAACCCTAATAGTCAAACTAGGTCAATTCTAGTCTAATTAGGTCAAACTAGGTCAAACAAGGTTAAACTTGGTCAAACTAGTCTAGGTTGGTCAAACCTAGCTTAACAAGTCAATCTAGGTCAACTAACTAAATACCATACAAGTCACACTAGCCTAGTGATACACAAGTGTATCCACCACATGCCATAGGCCATTCTACCTAGGCCATGGGCCAAACACAAATAGGCTAATGAAATCCCTACTTCATAACCTACTACACATTTCACATAGGTTATATATCTATAAATTACACTCACATACCATTATATATATACACCATATAAAGGGCAATGCAATATTGGCATTACACTACACATTCCACATACACACTAGTATAACTATTTACCCATATAATATATATACATGTAAATACACATACACATAGGTTAGGTAATATCTATGTATATATATATATATATATATATACACACACATACATATAAGGGATACATAAATGTGTGTGTGTGTATGTCATGTGTGAGTGTGTGTGTGATGTGAGGAAGACAGTGCAATGTGAGTGAAAATCAGTGACAGAAAATAGAAAAAGTGTATGTGTGTGCATTGCATATGTGTGTAGGTCATTTGTGTGTGTCAATTTCAGAATGTGTGTGTGTGTATAACATGATTTGTGTGTGTGTGTGATTCAGTTTTGTGTGTGTTAGATAGGAATTTGTGTGTGTGTGTGGAGTATGAGGAAGTAACATAGGCTAGTAGGTAATAATGTGATTGTGATGGTGTGAGGAAGTAACATGGGAAAATCTGTGAATGTTAGGAATAGATGTGTGGGGAATTTAGAACATGTGTGAGGAATTTACACATGGGTGTGAGGGTGTGATAGATGTGTGTTTGTGTGAGGGAAAACTGGAAATCAGTGACTGTGTGTAGGTGTGTGTGTGTATATGATTTGTGTGTGTGAGTGACTGTGTGTGGAGGGGTAGGGGAATGTGTGACAGGTTCAGAAAGTGTGTGAGTAAATTTGAAATTCAAATCTCAGGTTTCAGCTTTCCTGAAACTAGTGACAGGTAACCCCCAACCCAATTACAAAAACCCATTTCAATGATCCTATGCATCACACAGATCAAGGTTAGCCTATCCATCATTCATCAATTATGTAGGTGAGTCCAAATTAACATTCTATCATAAAAAAAAACAGGAAAATGCAATCAATTTCAGGAAAACAATATTTCAGCCAAGGTATCAGCCGTATCAGTCCCCTATTGGGAAATTCGAGAATTCGAACCCAAATAACCATCTAATTTACAAAGTAAGGGTTGGTAAATAGTGTCAAACATGTGAGTGTACTAGAAAGTGTTTTCGTGTCCAAAAACTGGACACGAATCGTGTCCAAAATAACACACATACACAAACTCACAACTCGTGCTCACAATCATCGTGCACGTGTGCACGCGCGTCCAACACGCGACATACGACACGACACAACTCATGTTCGTGTCCAGAGGTACGCCTAGGGTAGGTCTAGGTCTGTGTCAGCCTGAAACGTATCCACATGACACGTTGGCACGACACGAACCCCGTGTCAGCCGTGCCTGTGCACGTGTACAGCCGTCTGCGCGACAGCGCGCGGCCAGTACGAGCATGTTTTCTCCACGTGTACTCCTCGACATGCTCCCAAATTTTGGGATCATGGTAACAGTCATTGCCCCTTGCTCCCCACAAATATTTGGGTCTTGACGTGTCCTGTGTCTCGAGTTCTAGCCCCCGATAGGCAGGACACAGCCTAGGGCTCGTGCTGCGTGTCCAAGCCAAAAATTACGACACAAACGGACACGAAACACCATACATCCTTCACAAATATTCATACACTCATGTAGATCTACAAATCTATGCAATTAGTTTTCAAAAATGTGAAAATAATTTCCTAAGCGGCATTTCTACAAACACCTATACACCTATCATGATACGTGTCCGATACAGACACGAAATGGACACAAATTGTGCCCAAATCTCGTGGACAGCTAGGAAACCCTAAAACCTAACTTTATATGCAAAGAAATCAGGAAAAACTATGAGTTTAGATGATATACCTATTGAGTATCAATGCTCAAGAAAAGCTTCAAAGGAAGTGATTCCAAATGGCAACTCCAAATCTCCAAATGGCACACAAACTGAGGTGATCCTACAAAATCAGTAAACAAACATAAATTAGATCCTAATGCAAAAGACTAGGGTTAAAAAGGAGTTGAAATGAATAAAATAGGATTTTAGAGGAATGGAAAAATACCACTCCTTCCAAAATTAGGGCAAACTCAAAAGAGGTAAGAACATACTAAGAGATTACTTATAGGAAAGGGGAAACCCTAATAGTGGCTGCCATGGGTGGATTTAATTTGGTTTTGGGCTTAAATCATGGGCCTATGGCTTAATTGCAAGTCTTGAAATTGATAAATCATAAGTCATTGACTTAAGCCATAAGTCATGAACTAATTCACTTAAACTAGTCCTTCCTACCTTAAAACTAATTTCTAATGACTAAAAGTAGGTTAACTTGAGTTAGACTAGGGTCACCAATTAGGGTTAGCTTCTAGGCTAGTCTACAAGTCTCAACTAGTTTAAGTCAAAATCAAATCACCAATTAATTAAATTAATAAATTCAAAATAATCACTAATGACCAAATACCCTTAGGCTAAAAACTAGTAATTAGTCATCCTAATCACACGACTATGCTCCCTTGGTCATGGTTAGTCACTAGGCTTAGCAATTCTAGGGTTTAACTAGTTAACCAAAAAAAATCATAATTCACTGTTTTAAATTGTTTTAAAAAGGTTAAAAATCACCAAAAATCAGAATATGATTTAAATATCCTTATTAAATGATTATAATTACAAAATTTCAAAATTACTCTCATTTGGAAAATTGGATGTTACATTTCATGTGTTTACCCCTAGCCGGTGATATATTTAGTTATATTTCAAATATTGTGCACACATGTTCAGGAGATATATCTTGTACTTAGTTTCTGTGATTCCTGAGCTTATACCATGAGATACCATGTTCATTCATGTTCTTACATACCATGTTCTTTCATGTGCTTATACACCATGTTCTTTCTTGTGCTTTACATATATATTCCCTTGTACTTTCATATCATGATGTCTTGTTCATTACCTAGAACTGTGCTTTACTCCGCTCCTGACTAGATAAGTTGCAGGTAAGATGGAGGCTATTTGCGACACCTTTTATGGGCATGACGTTGCCATTCTTGCTGAGCCAGCTGGAGCTGTGTTGGACCTAGAGGCCGTAGAGGCCTAGTACCTTACCTTCATGTCATTTCCTATTTGAGACTTTAGTCAGACATTTTCTGGATGAATGTAATAAAATACTTAGTCTTGTACTCTGATTCTGGGATACTTTTATAGATGATGTGATGTTATCTTACTTACCATGATTACTTGTTAGTTTCCCTAGTATTGGTACAGCTTACTTCGTCGTGTCTAACGACGAAGGCTGGGCATGTTCGATTCGTATCCGATTATTCGGGAACGGGTCGTGACATATTTTTAGTGGTGTCCCATACAGGTCTATCCTAATGGTACCTAGGTCTTAGCGTACTATTGGGGGACTTGATTACATTAGAAAAACTTGATCATATCATAGGAAAAATCAGGAAATAAGGGTATATCAGGTTTATCAGGTACATTGATATTATAAAAAACGTTGTTTATTAGGTTTTAGGGTTTTTCAATCAACGAAGTTTTCTTTCTATTGCAGGATGGTCACTACGAGGAAGACCGCGGATCAGTCCAGAGTTGCAGGCAGTTCGGATCAGCCCGTACCAGACATTCTAGCATATCAGCTTCCACCACCGTCTTATATCTTTCCTCCGCTGCCCTCGATGATGATGTTTGATGGCGCCCAGGTGATGGCCATGTTCCAGCAGTTTATTGAGACCAAGAATCACCAGGCTACGCAGTTTAGAGAGGCTCAGAACCACCAGGCAGTGTAGTTCAGAGCGACCGTCGTTGACACACTCAGGACCAGAGAGCCAACAGTACCAGCACCAGTAGCACTTCTGGCACCAACAGCACCGAGACCGAGGACCTCTAGAGAGTACCAGAACCTCTGCCCGATGGACTTCTGGGGCAATGAGGGGATAGTATATGCAGATGAGTGGCTGGAGAACGCTGAGCGGACGGTAGGGATGGCAAGGATTCCAGATGACATGAAGGTCGAAGTTGCGAGCATGCGACTTTTTGATCTTGCCAGAGCCTGGTATTGAGAGGAGCCCCAGTTAGCTGCACCCCAGGTTCTTTAGACAGATTTCAAAACTCTGTTCAAGGAGAATTTCTTCCCTGATATTGAGCGAGACGAGCTTCAGATGCAGTTCGAGGCATTACAGCAGGGCAATATGACGATGGCAGAGTATATGGCAGAGTTCACCCGACTCAGCAGGTTCGCAGAAGACCTAGTCGGCACGCCAGAGCAGAAGGTTTGGAGGTTCAAGAAGGGCCTCACCAGAGAGTTGCGACATACAGTAGAGATCAGTCAGGCGACGACTTATACGAGCATTCTCAAGATTGCTCAAGCGGTAGAGAAGAAGATGGACCCGAAGCTGAAGCGGGACAGAGACATCGCCAGCAGCAGTCAGCAGGCACCAGCAAAAAGAGTTCAGACTCCAGCGAGGCTACCCCAACAGCAGCACCATCAGCAGCATCGCCCTGCCAGAACATTTGTAGCACAGCCACCGAGACAGCTTCTGGCGACTAGTTGTACCTTTTGTCATCGCCCTGGACACCATATCGACGAGTGCCGTAAGAGACTGGGACTTTACCTCATTTACGGATCAGATGCACATCAGATGAGGGACTGCGCTCAGGCTACAGCTCGACTAGCAGGAGGGGCTACAGCTCGACTAGCAGGAGGACCCTGAGGAGCTGGAGGACCACCACCTGCACCACCCATAGCATTACCAGTTGTACCACAGAGAGGACCGGCTTTATCCACTCAGCAGCAGCAGTTTGCACAGCATCAGCAGAGGGGAGGACCACAGCAGGGACGTGCTTACGTCATAGCCGCAGTTAAGGAGGATGAGGCAGTTTCAGATGTGATCACAGGTTCTATTCTTTTATATTCTTTCTCTGACATTACATTGGTTCTATCCTTTTATATTCTTTCTCTGATATTACATTGTTTGATTCTGGAGCTACACATAGCTTTGTATCATATGAGTTTCTGTATAGACATGGCTTCACACCTAAGCCCACTAGGAGGAACTGTCGGATTATGACAAGAGGAGGGGTAGTGCCAGTGAGTGAGATGGTGGAATGTCCTATCACTATAGCTGGGAGGGAGATTAGGGCTCGACTTCTAGTGATGCCATTGCCCGGATTTGATATAGTCCTCGGTATCGACTGGATGAGCGAGCAGTTTGCCGTAATAGACTGCCATGAGGGGAAGATGATTTTCAGCCTGCCTGGAGTTCTACCGTTCGAGATCAGCAGACGAGTTACAGAGAGGCCAGAGGGAGTCTACTTTAGAGCAGTTGCAGAAGACCAGGAGTTGTCGTATCCGCTGATTGTAGAGTATCTTGACGTCTTCTCCGAGGAGTTGCTAGGCTTGCCGCCAGATCGAGATGTAGAGTTTAGCATCGACTTAGTGCCCGAATCAGCGCCAAAGTCCCAGCATTGCATCAAGATCAATCCGAAGGAAGCTGCAGAGTTGAAGGCTCAGATTGATGAGTTGGAGGGTAAGGGTTTTATTCGGTCCAGTGCTTCGCCCTGGGGAGCACCGGTACTCTTCGTGCCCAAGAAGGATGGGACTGTGAGGATGTGTACCAATTACCTGTTTGCAATTGATTGTAAAAGTACAGAACAATTATCGATGGACTGAACTAAGACTCACAATACAAACTCGCTCGTACAAAGAAAGCCTAGGGACGAAAGCCTAGGTACAGCAATCTAAGTATAATTGTTTATTTTAGATTCTGGGGGGTGATGATAGAGGCTCGAGAAAGTGACGGAAGCTCTGTCTTACTCCTTGGACGATCGGATGCAGCCTTGGCTCTGGAGAAGAAGTACTTGGCGTTGATGAAGAAATGCTCTCTTTGTTCTCTCTGTGTGCTCCTCTCTCCTTTCGATCTCTGTATACTCTTTCTCTGATTCTCTCTGGACTCGGGCAGGGGGTCATCTCTCTGTCTCCTGCTCCGTGTGTGTGTCCGTCCTCTTGCAAGGGAATGACACCTTGCTATTTATAAGAGTAGGGGGCATCATTAGGGTTTTGCAAAGATTGCCTATCCAAAATTCGGTAGCCTGAGAGTTAGTTAATCTGGGCCGTCCATCTTGCATATGATAGATTTAAGCAATTAATGTGATTGCATTAAATCTCTGTGGACAATAAATGCTGATTGCCATGAATATTCGCGACTTGTAATGGCCTGTCACGTTCCAATTTGTTCGATTTGATTTGATCTGGGCATTT
Organism: Iris pallida; assembly: GCA_029216955.1. Lineage (NCBI taxonomy): Eukaryota > Viridiplantae > Streptophyta > Magnoliopsida > Asparagales > Iridaceae > Iris > Iris pallida. The sequence continues at coordinate 42,524 of JANAVB010027058.1, forward strand.
ATTGCAACAAATCTGATTAAGATTTGTTAACACCCATAATCCCAGAAAGATAAGACTGCCACGTGTCTCAATCATCTTGGCAGAGCCGCAGATGAGTAGGCCGCATAAGGCTAAATGGCCGCATGAAGATGAGCAGCCGCATGGGGATGAACAGCCGCATGAAGATGGGCAGCCGCATGGGAGTGGGCAGCCGCATGCTGATGGGCAGCCGCATAAGGGATGCAGCCGCATGCTGATGGGCGGCCGCAGCCGCATGCCTCGGGATTAGATGGATTCTGCCAGCTGTGAGAAGATTTTCTCCTCTTCCCTAGGGATGCGCCATTACGTCAGTCATTATTGTACCTTTTTGTCAGAGCTGTCATTTTGTCAGAGTTGTCAGCCGTCAGGGCATTAAATACAGTAAAAAACGAAAGAAAGAAGCTGTTGAAGGCTACGTGGCTCCTCTCTGGGCCGTATGGAGTTATTCGAGCCGCATAGACGCTTGAACCGCATGGATCCCTGAGCCGCATGGGCTCTCTGAGCCGCATAGGGATCCTTGGCCGCATGAACCTTTCTTTATTCTTTTCTATGCTTCTACAAGACCCCCTTCAAAGTTTTCAATTTACAAAATTGAAATACTTTGAATAAGAAGCATGGCTATGTATAAACTCCTCTGGCCGCAAGGGTGTCTCAGCCGTATAGCCTCCTCAACCGTATGGCCATCTGAGCCGCATGGTCGTTCCAGTCGCATGGCCATCTGAGCCGTATGGGCGGCTTGCCACGTCTTTATGCCATGTGTGCAAACCTTTTACATTGATTGCCTTTGATTTGCTGTCAGATTTAAGGCCGCTTTTTTGGGGCAGAATCCCAAGAGTTTAGCCTTAAATTATCATATCGCCTTGATAACCGAAGAGTCGGTTATACTACACATGGATCGATGCGTCGATCCATTGGGGTTCTGCCTATAAATAGCAGCGTGTTTTTGGCAAGAAGACTTCTTTACTTTCTGCTTTTGCTCTAGCTTTCTTGTCTTCATCTTCCTTTTCTGATCATCAGCAATGGCTCCAAAGTCCTCCCAGGTTGCGGCGAAGACTGCGGCGAAGGTTAAGGGTACGACCTCGGCGTCAGCTGCGGCATCCGAAGCTCACTCCGACGTTCATCCTGATGTTAAGGGTAAGGACTTGGGAAAGTCCTAACAACGGTTCTGTTGCATGCTTTATGCACAAGCCTTTAATACAGACTGTTCAAATTGTATGACCATCTTTTGACTTTGTTTCTTTTTATCTTTGATTCTTACAGTAACCCTGCCGAAGGCTGAGATCATTGTGAAGGAAGCGTTGCTGCCCCCTTTCAAACAAGAATCATCGCTTGTAAAGGAAGAGGTAACACCAAAAGCGGAGGAGCAGAAAGAAGAGCTGGCGCCCATTGCTGTAAAGGAGGAGCCACAGTCTGATGGCGGTAGTACTAGGAGTTCTGATCTTCCTATTTCGGACGAGGATCTTGCTCAATTACATCCTTCATATGCAAAATGGTTGAGAAATTGGTATATGTGTCCCCGCAACTAGGATTCATAGGCTCTGACAGATGTCCGCCTTTTGTCTTGATATTTTTGTCTATTTTTAGCTGTGTTTTATCTCTTACTTCTTTTGGACATCGATGTAATCTTCTTTCCTTTTGTCTGAATGAAATAATAGAGAACTTTTTTGGCTTGCTCGTGAGATGTAGTCATGTGAATGTCACCGCCTTTGAATGACTGGGATACATTCGCTCTATTCTTTGTTTTATAGTAATTGCCCCAATAAGAGACTTTTTGTGGACCTATTATCCTTGGCGTATCTTGATTCTGGATACGGATAATAAGTTGAGAGATAACCAACATATTTACTCAGAGGTAAGGACATGGCAAATATGAGGGTTTTAACGCGGAGTCTTCCTACTCAGAGGTAATGAGGACATGGCAGGAGTGGACACAGCGGAGGATGTTTGTGGTCAACAGAGGATATTTGTGGGCCTATTATCCTTGGCGTACCCTAGTTCAGGATATGGATAATAAGACGAGAGAGAACCAACATACTTATTCAGAGGTAATGAGGACATGGCAAGTATGAGGGTTTTACCGCGGAGTCTTCCTACTCAGAGGTAATGAGGGCATGGCAGGAGTGGACTCAACGGAGGATATTTGTGGACCTATTATCCTTGGCGTACCCTGGCTTAGGATACGGATAATAGGATGAAAGGGAACCAACATACTTACTCAGAGGTAATGAGGACATGGCAAGTATGAGGGTTTTACCGTGGAGTCTTCCTACTCAGAGGTAATGAGGACATGGCAGGAGTGGACTCAGCGGAGGATATTTGTGGACCTATTATCCTTGGCGTACCCTGGGGTTTTTTTGGTACAGATAATAAGTCGAGGGAGGACCAACATATTTACTCAGAGGTAATGAAGACATAGCAAATATGAGGGTTTCTTCGATGGAGCCTTCCCACTCAGAGGTAATGAGGACATGGCAGGAGTGGGCTCCATGAAGGGGTACATAGAATGGCTCAGAGGTAATGATGACATAGAAGTTCTATGTAGAGGGGTGATTTGTTTTTTGGCGGAAGTGAAACGACTCAGAGGTAACATCGACATGGTCGTTTTTGGAAATTTTGTGGATCCGTTACCCTTTTTGTGTACTGAGAGTGCGGGTAGTGGATCATGAGGGAGGAGCTCTCTCAGAGAAATAAGTTTAGAGGTATGATCATACATAACTTACTACCTAAAAGAGTGACCGGAATGTGAGTTCAGAGGCACCTGCGGGTACATGACTCGATAATCTGGGAGAGTTGGAATGTGAGTTCAGTGGTACCGACGGGTACATGACTCGATAATCCAGAATTTGGACATGTAAGTTCTGCGGCACCAGTGGGTACATGACTCGATAATTTGGAGTGTTTGTGGATGTGAGTTCAGCGGTACCAGCGGGTACATGACTCGATAATCTGGGATTTTTGTGAATATGAGTTCAGCGGTACCAGCGGGTACATAACTCGGTAATCTGAAATATGTCGTTTAGACATAGTATTTCTTCAGGAACTTGCCGTTGAATGGCAGCATGAGCAAGTCTCCGTTTTGTTTTGCGAGGCGGTAAGCACCGTTGGAGAATACCGCTTCAATGATAAATGGACCTTCCAATTTTGGCTGGAATTTGTCGACGGTTTTGTGAGTCATGACCATCGGCCTCCGAACTGCCAGAACGAGATCGCCCACTTGGAATGTTCTGATTTTAACCTTCTTGTTGAAGGCTCCGGTGATGCGTGCTTGATATAGCTCGATTCGTTGTTGAGCCAAGAGACGCTTTTCATCTAAGGCCACCAACTCTTGTAGTCGGCGACGGTAGTTATCGTCCATCGTCAATTGGTAAGTAAGGGCGACGCAGAGCGAGGGTATTTGAGTCTACAATGGGAGAACTACCTCACTCTCGTACACCAGGGAGAATGGTGTGTTCCCTGTGGCTGTTCGGACTGTGGTACGGTACGTCCATAAGCATTCACCAAGCTTCTCGTTCCAGTCGCACTTATTGGACGACACGAACTTCTTGAGTAACTTGATGATGGTTTTGTTGAATGCTTCTGCCACCCATTCGTTGCCGGATTGTATGGCGTCGAAGCAATATTCTGGATGCGGTGCTTGTCGCAGAACCGATAGAAGGCGTGGCTTGCAAACTGCAGACCATTATCGTGGATGATCCGTCGGGGCAGTCCAAAGCGATAGATGACGTGATGCTTGAGGAAGCTGATCACGTTTGAAGTTTTAACTTATACAAGCAGAATAGCTTCCGCCCATTTGGAGAAGTAATCTGTGATTGCGAGTATGAAGCGATGTCCTCGGGAGGAAGGTAGAGTAATCGAACCGATGATATCCATTCCCCATGCTTCGAATGGCCAGGATGCTACCATTGGATGTAGAAATTTAGATGGTTGGTGGATGAAGTCCGTGTGGACTTGGCAGACTTTGCACTTTCTTGCATAGTCTATCGCATCTGCTACCATTGTGGGCCAGTAGTAGCCCATTCGGCGAAGACGGTCTTACAATTTTAGGCCAGGCTGATGGGCCCCGCAGATACCGTCATGAGCTTCGCGTACGGCTTCTTTGGCTTCTGCGTTTGACAGACATCAAAGCAATAATCCATCGTAGGATCGGTGATACAGCATTTTCGTCTCTGTATCGTAGAAGAATCTGAGAGAACGCCTTCTGATAGAGGTGGCCTCTTTTGGGTTCTCGGGCAGGATGTCGTAAAATATGAAGTCAATGAATGGTTGTCTCCAGTCTGGGACTTCGTCGATCGTCTGAGCGGAATAACTCGCCACGAATTGAACATTGTTCTTGGGATAGACCAGTTCATGGCCTATCACATCCACCGATTGACGAGTATGATTTGGCACTGCTAGGGAAGCGACAAGGCCTGCTAAGGCATCGGCTTCGATATTTCGGAGTCTGGGAACGTGTTCGATGAAGAACCCCTCGAACGACGAGATGATGTTGATCGCTATTTGGTGATAGGGGATCATGTCTTCATGGCGGACTTCGTATGAACCCCGGATCTGATTGACGATTAACTGTGAATCGTCGTATGCTTCAAGATATTCTACCCCCAGCTCTCTTGCAAGTTGGAGGCCAATGACCAAAGCGTTGTACTCGACCACAATATTAGAGCAGGTGTGAGGGAGTAAGTGCGATTGATCACCAATCCGGGAGGAGAAACCAGCACCACCCCGACTCCGACGACGATGTTGCCCTTAGGTCCTGTCCTTGAGGCGCCGTCGAAGAACATTCGCCATATATCATCGTGAGAGGTTGCATGCGAGTTGGTGACCTCATCTGGGATTCCTTCATATATTCTGGACGACTTCGAGCCTGGGTGGGCTGCCAAAAAGTCTGCCAGGGCTTGACCTTTAACAGCCTTTTGAGGGACGAAGATCATATGGTAGGGGGACAGTAATATTGCCCATATAGCGAGGCGAGAGCTGAGTGCCCCTGGTTTAGTCATGAGGACCGTGAGAGGGTTGACTCGTGAGATTACATGTATGGTTTTTCCTGTAACATAGTGCCGCGTCTTTTGAATGGCGAACACCAGGGCGAGGCATTCCTTTTTCTACGGCGGTATATCGATGCTCTGGCCCGATCATCATTCGACTGAGGTAATATATAGCTTGCTCATGGCCTGTATTATTATTTTGTGCTAGCACAGCGCCGAAGGAATGCTCCATTGCTCGTATATAGAGCAGGAATGGTTTTCCAGCAACCGGGGCCACCAGGACTGGAGGGTTCGACAAATATTCTTTGATGCTGTCGAAGGCACGCTGACATTCTTCATCCCATATGAATAAGACGCCCTTCTTCATGAGATGGGTGAATGGCTGACAACACCCGGAGAGGTTGGGAATGAACCTCCTGATGTAAGCTAACCTCTCTTGGAGGCCTCGAAGTTCTCGAAGATTTTTCGGAGGACCCATCTCCATGATTGCCTTTGTCTTCTCAGGGTCTACGTGGATACCCTGGGCGGTGATGATAAAACCCAAGAACTTTCCGCTGGATACGCCCAAGAAGGATTTTGTGGGATTCATCTTTAGGTTGTGTGCTCGCACCAAGTCGAATACCGTCCTCAGATCCTGGAGATGGTCACCCTTAGAGCGACTCTTGACGGCGATATCATCAACATAGCACTCCACGATCTTGTGCAAGTGATCCCTGAAGATGATACTCATAGCTCTTTGATATGTGGCGCCAGCATTCTTTAAATCGAAAGGCATGACTGTGTAGCAGTATGTGCCAATCGGTGTTCGGAATGATGTATACTTTTCGTCGTCAGGAGACATCTTGATTTGGTTGTACCTTGAGAAACCATCCATGAATGACATGCGTTCGAAACCGCATGTGTTGTCGATCATAATGTCTGTGATAGGGAGGGGGAATTCATCTTTGGGATATGCCTCGTTTAGATTGTGGAAGTCGATACAGATTCGAATCTTTCCATTCTTCTTGAGGACCGAAACTATGTTGGCGACCCAGTCTGGATGTTGCTCCTCAGGAATGAAGCCGCTGGCTATCAGTTTGTTGACTTCGACTTCGATCGCATCCATGATGCCTGGGCGGAAGCGTCGCTGTTGTTGTTTGACCGGCTTTGCATCTGGCTGAATGTTAAGTTTGTGAAGAGCAATATCGGGATTTAACCCTGGCATGTCTTCATAGCTCCAGGAGAACACATCAGTGTATTCTTTGACGAGTTCCAGTAGCGATTCTCGCTCTTCGTCTGTCAGGCTTTTACTGACGAAGATTGGTTTTGGAGAAGATTCGTCGTCGAGGTCGACCTGTATAACCTTATCTTCAGTAGGAGGTTCTCTCTGTTCGAACTGCTTTTCCCATTGTGCGTCCAGCTGTTGCGCCTACGGCTCTAACTCGAGGATTTCAGGAATGTCTTCATCTTCTTCGTAAGCGTCGACGAATGCCATATTGACTGACAGGACTTGTCTGAATACGTCTCCGATGCTGGGATCCAAATCAGAAGTTGGTGACCCGGTTGAACGTGAATGCCAGTCGCATTCCTCATCTGAACTTTCAGGGGTCGTTGTGGGCGTAACATACCCTAATCCATATCGGGTCTTGCTATAGTAGTCCCGAGGTTTGCCAGCCGGAACCGGGGGCTTTAAAGGTAATCGTCGACCAGTACCGTAATTCAAACCTGACGTAGTCTCCAAATTATACCCCTATTTTTGCATGAGGTACTTGGATTAGGGGCTATAAAGATACAGAGGCAGTCTTCCGACATCTGATTCAAGATCGACCTTCTCTATGGTGAAGGGCTGTGGATCGTCCTTCCGGCCGAAGATTATTGGATGATCCCCTCCTTCGATTATGCAATACGCACCTTCCGCGGGAGTTAGCTGATTTACGGTGTAAACATTTGTCACCTGTGTATGTAGGTGAGTGCCTATACCATGTTCCATAGCATACATTGTACAGAGCTTATTAAGCTCGATGTAGTTCAAAGATAGCCTTTATTGACGAAGTAAGGTATCTTTTCTAGCGGGATTACATCATCTGCAGATGGAACATCAGTGTGGGCAGCCACATACTTGGCTGGCTCCGGTTCTTCTTCGGCCACCCCCTGTATAAATGAAGACTGAGAGGATGACCTGGGCAGTGTGATCGTCAGGGGTTCTGCCGGTGGAGCAGAACGTGGAGTCGTTGGCAAACTAGCGACCCCCAGTTTGGTACTCTATACTGGGCGGGGAATTGTTGGCTCGCTAGAAGCCCCAGATCTTGCATCGGGGTGACGATTCTACTTGGGAAGGCGTATCATCATTGGCTTGTCGGAGGGGTTGAGCTTCTCCATTTGTGGTTGGCCGACTCTAGGCAGCCTGATTATCAGTGGCTCCGTTGTGGGTCTGGGCGCTTGGTCGGACCTTGGCAGCCGGATTATCATTTGCTCTTCTTGTGCCGTGAGGCTGATTGCGTCCTTACGCAGAGTGGCTGTAAGGGGTGCGGACTTGCCAGGTTTGCGAGCTTGGAGGTGGATCGTCAGCGGTTCTTCTGATCCTGTGGCTGTCTCGGTACGAGCTTGCACATCTCCTTCACCCAGGTGCCTCTTCGACTTTTCGTATAGGCAGGAGTCTGAGTAGTAGGATTCGACCCCTTTGAAGGGATCGATGTCGGCAAATTCTGTCCTCACGAAGCCGTGTTTTTTGACATACTTGAAGCACTGGTGCAGCATGGAAGGCACGATCATGTAATCATGTATCCAAGGGCGCCCCAAGAGGATGTTGTAGGAAGTGTCTGCATCTATGACGTAACAGGTCACTTCTGACTGAAGATCGCCAATTTGGCACTTCAAGTGAATCTTTCCGAGCGGGTAGCTCCTGCCCGAATTGAAACCGCTGATGGCGGTACTTGTTGGCGTCAGGCGATGCATAGAAATACGGAGATGATGTAATAGACCCTTCGGAATGATGCTTATGGAGGAACCAGGATCAATGTGCATCCGATCCACCTTTACGTTGCCGATATATCTAGTGTAATATAACGGACGATCGTGCAGGTTGGTTTTGATGAGCATATCCTGCGGAGTGAAGACAATGTTGGGTATCGCTCCCGTGCAAGCGCTGTCTTGGAGATCTACAGGCGGGCTCTCTCCCGTGAGGTTGACCTGAGCCAGATAGGCGTCGGCATTCTGGAGTGCATCGCTCAAAGCCGCACGAACATCCTTTGAGAGTCTCAGGAGCTCGTATAACGAAAATTTGGCCGGTGTATTGGCCAATTGCGCCAAGATGTCGAAGTTGTAGGGCCTCTCCAGCCCCTGCGGTGCCTCTTTTCGGAGGGATTTGTTAAAGCGAGTCTCCTTCGGCCTAGGCTTGTCGGTCGTCGGAGGATGAGCAGGTCCCGGAACGTCAGCAGTAGCTGGCTGATGATCTTCAGCCGAGTTACCAGCCACAGGTTGGGATTGTGCCCCAGACCGGGTAACGACAGCTGTGGCTTCTTCGACATTCACAGAAATTGTACGACAGGATCTGACTTTTCCACTCTTCTTCTTGCGACTGGAAGGTGGTGTAGATTGAGTCACCTCGAGTACCAGGTCTGGATGGACCCACATGACCTTCCCCTGTGATGTGGTGAGGGGCACTAGACCAGCAGCCTAATCCCGGGGAGGTGGAAGATTAGCAATTTCTATTATTGCCAGAGGGATGGGCACCACACCGTCTTAAGTTTCTGTTGGAGGAAAGCTGCCAAATTGTACTGACACCATATTGGCTGCCACAGTTACCTCTTCAAAATCGATGGCCAGAGCGTTCGAATCGATGAGATGTTGGATGTACCGTTTCAGTTGGTAGCAGTCGTGTGTAGCATGGTGGACGTAGCGGTGGTAATGATAGTACTTTGGGTTCTCTATTTCTGCCGGCCGAGGTTCCCATCTTGGTGGAGGGAGCTGAATTCTGTCTCCTTGTATGAGCATGTCCAAGATGGGCTTGACGTGGCCGTCTTCGAAGGAGTAGGTCATTTGCGGCCATTGTTTGTCTGCCGGTTTTGACTCAGGTTTCTGTGCTGTATCGGCCACCATAGCCTGCTTGCCCTTGTTGTCCCGATTGTTGGCGGAGCTGCCCCCATTGTTATTGTTGGCATTAGGACGCCTGCCCTTGTCCTCTCCTTCTGAGATGTGCAATCCCAGTTTGCGAGCCTTTTTCAATCGTTCTTCGGCGCTAGTGGCACTGATAATAAACGTCTTCCAGTCCTTGAATTGACTTTCATCCATCCAGAGGCTGATTGTTGGAAGCAGTCTCTTTTGGCAAATTTCAATTAAGGAGGAATCCGGATTACCGGACGGTAGCTTCATGGCGGTTTGGCGGAACTGCTCAATATAGTTTCTTGTCAGCTCTTTCTCCTCTTAAACGACGTCCATGAGGGTGGACATTATGATGTCATGTCCTACTTCATAGAATCTCTCCAAGAACATACGCTTGAAGCTGGCGAAGGAGTGGATGCAGTTGTCTGGCAGGTTACGATACCAGTCGAAGGTGACTCCTTCTAATGCCCCAATGAATAATCGTGTAAGGATGGCATCGTCATGGGGCAGATGGTCGGTGGTGACCTCGAAGTAAGTGATGTACCGACTTGCGGAGGTCTTTCCATCATATGGATTGATGTGGAATGGTTTATACTTTGGTTGGAAGGGAACATCTCTCCACGCAGCGGGATACGGTTGTCGTATCCTGAGGTCTTGGCAGTTTTATCGGGCGTGGAACATGGCTCGGAGCTCCTGGACCTCTCTTCTTGCCTCCCTGGCTTCGTCTGTAGCGGTAGGAGCCGACATTTCAGGAGGAATATTGCCCGGGTTCGGTGCCGCGGAGTTCAAGTCTGCATTGACTACGGGACCCGAGTTTGTTTGGCCAGGCGTTCCTTCCTGCAGACTAGGGAGGGCTACTTTGATCTTGTCCATGGATTTGACCAAAGTACGAAGTATGGCCTCCAGAGTGTCGATGCGTTGGCGATCACTGGGACCGTCCTGTTCGTCGTTTGTCATGAATACCGTCCTGACATGAGTAGAAGTGGAAGGGACGGTGGATGACGTACACTCCGAATCATACCCATGTAATGAGAAGTCATCGGGGTATGTAGGAATGTCTTCCTCTGGTTCGGACTCAGAAGGAACAGTACCCCTGGCTTCCGAGTTTGCCTCGTTGGGATTTGCTGCATCTAATGGGAGAGTTGTTTCCCCCAGCTCATCTTCTTAGAACATCGGATTGTCGTGGAGGTTCGGAGGGGTGCTACCCCAGTCCCAGCAACCTCCAGTGATGTGGACGTTGAATCTTCCACTATAGCAGATTTCGTCTTTGAACAGGTACCTTAGAAAACTCCGATGGTGGGCACCCGCTTAGACGATAGTCTCTTAGTCATAGTGGTTGAAATCTTAGGGCTGGGAACATTGGTCTTCTTCCCTCTCCCATCGACGGGGATTTTCTGAGCAGAGTTGCAGGAGACGACGGGAAGTTCCTCATCTTCCGAACATGGTTATTGCAGTCTTTAGAAGACGGACTGTCGGTCTTAATTGCAACAGCAGTTGACGATGACTTGGGTGCAGTGACGTCCGTAGGAGGACTCTTTGCACCCCGAGGCACCTTCTTTTTCCTTGCATTTGTGGAGGATGGCCTCACGCAAGTCAGATGGGTCCGGAGTGACTATGTTTGCTCCCTGGATTTTGGGAGACTTTTGGGAACCTCTCTGTCCATTTGCCGTCGGGGGCTGGACTCGAGTGGTTCTGTACAACTTCCCATCAGAGGCCCGCATAACAGTATGTGGAACGCTCGGATGGTCAGAGGTCGGATCAGCGGACCGAGCTTGCCAAGCTCGTGCTATCCTAGACTTCTTCACTCTAGTGCGTGAGGACACATAGTAGGAAGAGTCTAAGTGGTGCTGGAGAGAGTCAGACATGTCTTCTTGGGAGCACAAGAGATCAGGACCATAGGAGAGGCGGTCGAAGACAGAGCCACGTGGAGTAGGCGGCATGCGGCTGGAATCAATAATCTTCATGCTGCTGTCAGTCATAGCCGCATAGGTCTTCTCCATGCGACTGGAAATCCTGGTCGCATGAGTATTTTCCATGCGGCTGGTAATCCTGGCCGCATGAGTGTTATGCATTTGGCTAGCAGTTTCGGCCGAATGGTCATCATTCATGTGGCTGGCAATCTTGGCCGCATGAGTCTTCATTTTGCGGCTAGTGCCCTTGTTCGGCTTCTTCCTAGAGCGTATAGAATTACTCTTTGCCTCTGTAAGTCCAACATCGTAGTGCATTCCTCTGCCGGACTTGGGGACAGCAGAGTCCTCTATGGCTTGAAGTGGGGCCGCATGAGAGTTGCCTTCGCCGTCTTGGGTAGCAGAGAGTACTCCGTCCAGAGCTTGGGGAGGAGCAAATGACTTTAGCCTCCACTCCCTGCGAGCCTTTTTTGTGCGGGTTCGCTTCTGGACCGGGCCAGCGCTTCCTTCAGAGAGCATTTCTTCGAACGCCTGTTGGTCGAAGCGGATGACCATCTTCTGTTGCGTGGAGCCAAGTTTGGCTGCATCCGATTGCGTCACCAACTCCTTAGCCGTAGAGAAGTTTGTCTCCAGCAGAGTCGCCATCGTGTTTGCCATTGATTGTTAAAGTACAGAACAATTATCGGAGGACTGAACTTAGACTCACAATACAAACTCGCTCGTACAAAGAAAGCCTAGGGACGAAAAGCTAGGTACAGCAATCTATGTACAATTGTTTATTTTAGATTCTGGGGAGTGACGATAGAGGCTCGAAAAAGCGACGGCAGCTCTGCCTTACTCCTTGGACGATCGGGTGCAGCCTTGGCTCTGGAGAAGAAGTACTTGGCGTTGATGAAGAAATGCTCTCTTTGTTCTCTCTATGTGCTCCTCTCTCCTTTCGATCTCTGTATACTCTCTCTCTGATTCTCTCTGGACTCGGGTATGGGGTCGTCTCTCTGTCTCCTGCTCCGTGTGTGTGTACGTCCTCTTGCAAGGGAATGACACCTTGCTATTTATTAGAGTGGGGGGCATCATTAGGGTTTTGCAATGATTGCCCATCCAAAAGTCGGTGGCCTGAGAGTTAGTTAATCTGGGCCGTCCATCTTGCATATGATAGATTTAAGCAATTAATGTGATTGTATTAAATCTCTGTGGACAATGAATGCTGATTGCCATGAATATTCGCGACTTGTAATGGCCTGCCACGTGTCTAATTTGCTCGATTTGATTTGATCTGGGCATTTATTACAACAAATCTGATTAAGATTTGTTAACACCCATAATCCCAGGAAGATAAGACTGCCACGTATCTCAATCATCTTGGCAGAGCCGCAGATGAGTGGGCCGCATGAGGCTAAATGGCCGCATGAAGATGAGCAGCCGCATGGGGATGAACAGCCGTATGAAGATGGGCAGCCGCATGCTGATGGGCAGCCGCATAAGGGATACAGCCGCATGCTGATGGGCGGCCGCTGCCGCATGCCTCGGGATTAGATAGATTCTGCCAGCTGTGAGAAGATTTTCTTCTCTTCCCTAGGGACGCGCCATTACGTCAGTCATTATTGCACCTTTTTGTCAGAGCTGTCATTTTGTCAGAGTTGTCAGCCGTCAGGGCATTAAATGCAGCAAAAGTCGAAGGGAAGAAGCTGTTGAAGGCCACGTGGCTCCTCTCTGGGCCGTATGGAGTTATTCGAGCCGTATAGACGCTTGAACCGTATGGAACCCTGAGCCGCATGGGCTCTCTGAGTCGCATGGGGATCCTTGGCCGCATGATCCTTTCTTTATTCTTTTTCATGCTTCTACATTACCGTGCGATCAATAACATAACCATCAAGAATAAATACCCTTTGCCATGGATTGATGAGCTGTTTGACCAGCTTAGTGGAGCGAAGGTCTTTTCAAAGATTGACCTTCGGTCGGGATATCATCAAATGAAGGTTCGGAGCAGGATGTTCTGAAGACAGCTTTCAACACCCGTTACAGCCAGTATGAGTTTCTGGGGATGCCGTTCGGACTCACCAATGCCCCAGCATTATTTATGAACTTGATGAATAAAGTTTTTCACAAGTATCTGGACACGTTTGTCGTAGTCTTCATTGACGACATTCTGATATATTCGAAGACCGAAGAAGAGCATGTGGAGCACCTGCGGATTGTGTTGGAGATTCTGCGGAAGGAGAAGCTGTACGAAAAACTCTCGAAGTGTGAGTTTTTCTTAGACAGAGTGGAGTTCCTAGGGCATGTGGTGACTGGAGAGAGGATTTCTATAGATCCCAATAAGATTGAAGCAGTAGAAGCATGGGCACCTCCCAAGTCAGTAGCAGAGATTCGTAGTTTCCTGGGTCTAGCTGGATACTACAGGAAGTTCGTGAAAGGTTTTTCCAAGATATCGGAGCCGATAACCAAGCTTACACGGAAGGATGCGAAGTTCATCTGGAGCGACGCCTGCCAGTCAGCATTTGAAGAATTAAAGAGAAGACTCACTACAGCACCAGTTCTAGCTTTGTCATCAGGATTGGAAGGATTCATCATCTATAGCGATGCTTCAGGGAAAGGCTTGGGATGTGTGCTTGAGCAGAACAAGAGAGTCATTGCTTATACTTCTAGACAGTTGAGGCCTCATGAGAAGAATTACCCTACACATGACTTAGAGCTTGCAGCAGTCATTTTTGCCTTGAAACTGTGGAAGCACTATTTGTATGGGGAGAGAGTGGACATCTTCACGGACCACAAAAGCCTGAAGTATGTTTTCACTCAGAAGGAGCTGAATATGAGGCAGCGCAGATGGCTAGAGCTCATGAAGGATTTCGACATCAATCTGCAGTACCACCCTGGAAAGGCGAATGTGGTGGCAGATACTCTTAGTCGATATCCTGTTGCTATGTTTCTCGCTATGGATCGGCATCTTTTGGAGGATCTTGAGAGTCTTGGGATTGAGAGTGTTCTTCTAGGAGTTGGAGGACAGCTGATGCACATGCAGATACAGTCAGGACTGTTAGAGAAGATCAAGGAGGCCCAGTTCCTTGATGAGGGGCTCCGATGTCTCAGAGACCAGGCAGAGACACGATTGCTCGATGACTTCACTATTGCATAGGATGGATCCCTGAGGCATGAAAACCAGTTGCGTGTGCTCAAGGATTTGCGAGAGGAGGTGATGCAGGAGGCCCACCAGTCACAGTATTCTATTCATCCTGGGTTTACCAAGATGTGCAAGGATCTGTGGGAGTATATTTTGTGGCATGGGATGAAGAAAGAGGTTACCAGATTTGTTTCCAGATGCATTGTGTGCCAGCAAGTCAAGGCGGAGCGCCAGAGACCAGCTGTCACGACCCGCACCCACTGTGAGGGTACGAGAACGTCATAACGCCCAGCCTACGTCGCAGTATCGGCGGTAGAACGCTGTCCTAGGTCAACATACATCTAGAAATATAATACTAAGCAGTAAATGAACTCAATCACAACTAAGGAAAAAGAAAACACGATATGATATAGAACTCAAGGAAAATCAGAAGATAGAATAGTATAAGATAATATCCCAGCAATATCCAGAGTACGTATCTCAGCTACTGAATATGAAAGAATATATACAACTCCACATCTCTGAACAGAAGTAAAGTCTAGCTAAACAGTCTCAAGACAACATAAAAATAAGATAAAGCCTAACTAAACCAGTCTAGGCAGTGGGGGTGATGTCCTCAGCTAGAGCTGTCCCGTAGAAGGTATCCTCCCAGGCCTCCTTCTCGTCCTCTGTAATATTTTCAACAGGTCCAGTCAGGACAGGAGCGAGTACAATACATCTCAACAGTTCATAGCAGGTTAGAAAATATAATCATGCAGTAAAGTAAGATATAGATACTGAAGAAATGCAGTATGTAAACAGAGAGAGAACTGTAATAGAAACATCTACTATAAGTAAAGAGCTACCAGTGACTAGTGATTTAGAGCACAAAGTCGATATGTGAACGGCTTGATTTGTACAAGGCTATACTAAAGAGGCGTACATGGCTATTCTACTTTGGAATTGTTCACATGGCTATTTATACTCCCCCGTACCCCCAACTAATACACAAGGATCCAACCAGGTTATGTTATGATTCTATGTAACAGCCCCCGAAGGGTGGTAAGCCTCCGAAAGGTGATAAGCCCCCAAAGGGTGATATGCCCCCAAAGGGTGATAAGCCCCCAAAGGGTGATATGCCCCCAAAGGGTGATAAGCCCCTAAAGGATGATATGCCCCCAAAGGGTGATAAGCCTCCGAAAGGTGATAAGCCCCCGAAGGGTGGTACATAGTAGTCCCACAAATGGGATAAGGATTCAAAGAAGACTCTGTGATCATATCGGTATATGTCACAAGTGATCAAAGAACCAAAGAAGCATATGATACGCTATGTAAGTGAAACGCACAGAACATAGAATACCCGATGTTCTCTGAAGGGATAATATCTCAGGGAGGGATCCATATTATACTAATCCGTGTGACCAATGTGACAGTATCAAGTAAAGTAATTTAATGCACAAAAATAATTTTAAGCTGGATATGAAATGATCAGAGAATGTACTCGCCTGTAACTGGTGAATCTGAGAGAATATAGACTGTCCGAGGAGTGGTGTCTGTCTCCTATAGAACAGTACAAGTCACTATGAGTCTACAATAATAATAATATACAAATCAATGCATTCTACATGAATCTAGGTCAATCTAGACCAAAGTCAACTCTTGGTCAACTCTGGTCAACTCTGGTCAACCCTAGAAGTCAAACTAGGTCAACCAAGTCAAACCTAAGTCAATTTAGTCAAACTAGTCTATTCTAGCTCTAACAACCCATTCTAGGTCCTAACAAGGCTAAATAGTCTATTCTAGACTCCACACTGACATACCATGCCATAGGCTAAAAGACTAGGCCATGGGCCAATAGGCTAACCATGGGCTAAGCAACCATATTCAAATCTATATCTAAACCAAACACATACATACATATATACAATACACTATATCATATGGTATCACATACACTATATATATATATCTAATATATATATAAAAGCACACATTCATATATATATATATATATATATATATATATATATAGGAATCCTAAATATATAACAAACTCAATTCATATATATGTATACATATGAAAGAGAGAGAGAGAGAGAGAACACACATACTAGTGTATGTGTGTGTGTACTAGTGAAGCATGTGAGGGATAGTGAGTGGATACATGAGTGAATGTGGGCTTGTGTGTACATAGGCATGTGTTTGTGTGTGTGAATGATATGGGAAAGTGTGTGTGTGTGTGTAGAGTGAAGTGATAGAGGCATGTGAGGGATAGTGAGTGGATACATGAGTGAATGTGGGCTTGTGTGTGTGAGTGTAGGGGGTATGAGAGCCAAATCAGTGAGAAAACAGTGAGTACCAACATTAAATCTCAGATTTTAATCCCCACAAAAACCCCCAAACCAATTTCAGATTTTACACAAAAAAACACATTCTCAGAAAAACAGTTTGAAATCCAACTTCAATTCCAGTTTCTAGTCCCCATAACATTTCAGATTTCACAACACTCAGTTAACAGCAAACTCAAGTTTGAATTCTCAGTTTTGACATTACACAACAGTTCATACTAAAAGAAAACTCAGAATTTGATACTCATGAACACTAAACAAACATTCAACAGCCCTATATGTAAACTCAGATTTTTATGAACCAAAACACTCCCAAATCAGTCCAATTTTGTCATACAATTAGAAAATACATAGGAGAACATATTAGGCACTTAATTACATGTAATAAACTGTGTTAAGTGGGTTTAAATGATTCCTAAAACTCAATTTTGCAAACTGGGAAAAATCAGGAATTACACTGATACATAGGAATTTCAGAAAAATGGGAAATGAGAAAATAATAATCAAAATCGATTTAAAATAAATAAACAATGGTTGGTAACCTATGTATGTGTTGCATACGTGTCACACAAGTGATTTGTGTCCACAAAATTGGACACAAATGTGTCCATTCAAATCAAAATCCAAAACAGGAAAAATCAAGACACAGAGACTGGACAGTCTCGTGCGGGTGTGCACGCGTGTCGTACACCCGACACAGGCCATCCCAGGCCTCGTGCTTGTGTCCCCACCTAGTCTAGGTCTAGGTTCTCGTGTCTAAGTGTCTGCATTGTGTCCTCGCGTGTCGTGTCCTAAGTTATAGGGCCGTATCAGTGGCTATTAACAGCCTGCGCACAGTACAGTGTATTCCCCGTGCGCGGCCGATTACTCCCCAACCTGACCACAAAATCTCGTGAAACTTGGGGAGTGTGATGACAGAAGGTGCCCCTAAGTGTCCACAAAATCTCGTGTCAAACAAGTTCGTGTCGTGTCCTACAGGAAGCCCGAGTGGCAGGAAAGCACTGTAGCTGCCCGCGCACGTGTCCGAGTGTGTGTGCACGAGTGTCCAAACGACACGACACAAGCACGAAATCAACTCAGTCAATTAAAATCGTGTAAGCGACATCAAAACGCAATTTCCATTCAAAAATATTTCGAAAATAATACAATCGATTCCACAGTGGCATTTCCACAAACACGTTGAATAGTGCACTGATATGTGTCCAGTTTGGACACGAAAGGACACGAAAACTTAGGGTTTCCTATTCCTACTGTTAGGTTAGGTCTAGGGCTCCCTAATGATGCAAAAATCTTAGGATTCTATGGTGTGGATAAAGAGTTACCTAAGAGTACCCAAAGCCTCAAAAAGCTCCACAAAGAGGTGCTCCTCTTGATGGCCAAACTCCTCCAAATTGATAGAAAACTGAGAACAACCAATTCCAACAGCAAGAAAACAATAATTAGAACCTATTGCAATTTGTTTGGATTAAAAAGGAGAAAAAATAGATTTTCTAGGGATTTTTGAACATGGAGACTCACCTCTTTCTTCTCTTGAAATAAATTCCTAAAGAAGAGGCTAGCCCTAGATTTTGGGAGAGATTATATAGTGGGGGAATCCCTAGGTTGGCTGGACAAAATGTTAGGGTTAGGGTTTGGGCACTTGACTAATGGGCTTTGGGCCTATTTGGCTAACTATTGATTTATTGGTTAATCACAAGTCATGGCTTATGACTTAAAACTCTACTTGAGTCAAATAACCATACTATTAGTCAACTCTAGTCTAACTAGGGTGGCATGACCTAATCAAGACCAAAATCAACTAGGGTTAGCTCCTAGGTTAGTCTACCATGGTCATTGCTAGTCAAAGTCAACCTAGTCAACCCTCATCCAAACAATTCCAAAATAAATTCTAAAAATTCTCATAAATTCAAATAAATTATAATAAAATCAAATAACCCCAAAAATGTCAAAAATACCCTAATCACATGGCTAGGATCTAGGGTAGGCAGTCTCTATTGTTCACTAGCAAAATACCAAAAATCACAGGTCATGAATTTAAATAGTTTAAAAATAAATTAAAAATCACTAAAAATCATAATATGAAATAAATACCATTAAATAATAATTATAATTACAAAATTTCAAAATTACCCTCTTCTGGAAAACTGGGTGTTACAATCCTACCCACCTTATAAAAATTTCGCCCTCGAAATTAAGATGGTCGCATCCTTTTCTAGGTTAAGCCCCCAACAATCATAGTCTCAGAAATCTATCTTAAATTATACAGTTGGAAAGTGAAACCTATGGGGTTATGGCATGCAATATCAGTCTGGGGTCTCATCTAGTTATACCAACCATGCTACAGTACTAGGCAATCACAAGGTATCAAAACATACAAGCAAGGGATGCATCAAAATTCTCAAAAAGGAATACTAAGGTTAGGTCAAAACTCACCTCGAACTAGGTCTGAGAACTAGAACTCCCTCCTGGAAGCAGGGCCCTGGTTGGGGCAGGTATAGCAGGGCAGTACTGCACCCAGTGTGCAGCTGAACCACAGATTAGGCACAATCCTAGTCTTTTTCTACAGTTGTTCCACTTGTATCCAGACTTCTTGCAGCAGGCACAGATAGGCTCTGGCTCAGCTGGCCTCTGCTGGACAGGAGACTGGGCTGGGTATGATGATATAGGCTGGATAAATGGGTACTCCTCAAACTCTGGGTAGGACTGGGTACTGCTCTTCGCCCTCTTGGAGCTAGGCTCTCCTCCCAGAAGCACAGAGTCCCGCAAACGTAGCAACCTCTGGATTTGCTCCCTCATGGCCTTCTCATGAACTCTCTGTGACTCCAACAGACTCTCTTGGAAATATCCAAACATCTGGGCTACGTCAAGTAACAAACCTCCGGGTGGTACAGTAGGGAGTACCATCCCAAGGGGTAGGGGAAGGCTCTCGGTCTCAGGCAAATCTGCAGCTCTTTTCTGAATGACAGGAGATGAAGGAAGACTCTCTGGCAAGGCTACCACCATCTCCTCAATGGCAGGAGGTGCCACCACCCCCTGATCAGATAGAGGGATAACTACCTCCTAAACAGTAGGAGGTGGAGGCACACTCTCAGTAGCTGCAGCTGCTCTCAGGCGACGGGCTCGGGTCATGGGTGCCATACTGAAAGAAAAAGAAGGAAAATAAAAATAAATCAATCATCAAGGCTGAAAAACTAGTAAATATCAACAAAGGAGAACTAGCTACAAGAATCACTATTTTAAGCCAGGCTATACTATCATTCCTAAGATAAGGGCCTAATCACAAGTCATCAAATTATCACACTAAGGAAGAACTACATATGCATAAGCTCTATAAAGCTAAAAGATCTCTACTCCTAAATTATTTGATGATGGAAAACAATTTATAATAACTGGAATGAAGATAGAGATGATATATTTAAGAACCTTCCCAAGATACAATCTGATAATCATATACGTCTGTCCAAAAATCATGATACTCAGAATCCTCACCACGCTAGTAAGCAAGGCTGCGATAAATGGTAGAGTCCATAACAGGGGCATGCACCTCTATAATCATGTCGTCTGGAATTCTCGCTATGCCGACTAGTATAGCTGCGAGGAATTCCAAATCTCATAACCAAGATACGTACATCCGAAGTCAGGTCTCTATGTTTCTGCCATGCCAGCTAATATAGCTGCGATAAACTCTAGGTTCCATAACCAAGCAGACGTTTTACCATCCCTGTATTCCCGTCGACATATGTTATCAGAAAAATATCGTAACTCAGGCCATAAAAATTCATCTCGATAGGAAAATCAAATCAACAACGATCCAACAAAATCAAATTCAATAATAAAGGAGTGAGAGCAACAAAGCAAGGGGAATGATTCAAATTGAAGTTTAATAAGATTCTCAAGGGTCGTCCCAGGAATCTTTCAAGGAATCATAACTGTGATTGAGTACCTTCAAAATATATATCCTAATCCTACTGCAGGCTGTAGTGATACTCTAGTTCGAATACCACTACATAAACTCGACCTACATGGGCCACCACTAAAAATGTGTCACGACCCGCACCCACTGTGAGGGTACGAGAACGTCACAACGCCCAGCCTACGCCACAGTGTCGGCGGTAGAACGCTGTCCTAGGTCAACATACATCTAGCAATATAACACTAAGCAGTAAATGAACTCAATCACAACTAAGGAAGAAGAAAACACGATATGATATAGAACTCAAGGAAAATCAGAAGATAAAATAGTCTAAGATAATATCCTAGCAATATCCAGAGTACGTATCCCAGCTACTGAATATGAAAGAATATATACAACTCCACATCTCTGAACAGAAGTAAAGTCTAGCTAAACAGTCTCAAGACAACATAAAAATAAGATAAAGCCTAACTAAACTAGTCTAGGCAGTGGGGGTGATGTCCTCAGCTAGAGCTGTCCCGTAGAAGGTATCCTCCCAGGCCTTCTCCTCGTCCTCTGTAATATTTTCAACAGGTCCAGTCAGGACAGGAGCGAGTACAATACATCTCAACAGTTCATAGCAGGTTAGAAAATATAATCATGCAGTAAAGTAAGATATAGATACTGAAGAAATGCAGTATGTAAACAGAGAGAGAACTGTAATAGAAATATCTACTATAAGTAAAGAGCTACCAGTGACTAGTGATTTAGAGCACAAAGTCGACATGTGAACGGCTTGATTTGTACATGGCTATACTAAAGAGGCGTACATGGCTATTCGACTTTAGAATTGTTCACATGGCTATTTATAGTCCCCCGTACCCCCAACTAATACACAAAGATCCAACCAGGTTATGTTATGATTCTATGTAACAGCCCCCGAAGTGTGGTAAGCCTCCGAAAGATGATAAGCCCCCAAAGGGTGATATGCCCCCAAAGGGTGATAAGCCCCCAAAGGGTGATATGCCCCCAAAGGGGGATAAGCCTCCGAAAGGTGATAAGCCCCCGAAGGGTGGTACATAGTAGTCCCAGAAATAGGATAAGGATTCAAAGAAGACTCTGTGATCATATGGGTATATTTCATAAGTGATCAAAGAACCAAAGAAGCATATGATACGCTATGTAAGTGAAACGTACAGAACATAGAGTACCCGATGCTCCCTGAAGGGATAATATCTCAGGGAGGGATCCATATTGTACTAATCCGTGTGACCAACGTGACAGTATCAAGTAAAGTAATTTAATGTAGGAAAATAATTCTAAGCAGGATATGAAATGATCAGAGAATGTACTCGCCTGTAACTGGTGAATCTGAGAGAATATAGACTGTCCGAGGAGTGGTGTCTGTCTCCTATAGAACAGTACAAGTCACTATGAGTCTACAATGATAATAAGATGCAAATCAATGCATTCTATATGAATCTAGGTCAATCTAGACCAAAGTCAACTCTTGGTCAACTCTGGTCAACTTTGGTCAACCCTAGAAGTCAAACTAGGTCAACCAAGTCAAACCTAAGTCAATTTAGTCAAACTAGTCTATTCTAGGTCTAACAACACATTCAAAGTCCTAACAAGGCTAAACAGTCTATTCTAGACTCCACACTGACATACCATGCCATAGGCTAAAAGACTAGGCCGTGGGCCAATAGGCTAACCATGGGCTAAGCAACCATATTCAAATCTATATCTAAACCAAACACATACATACATATATACAATACACTATACACTATATCATATGGTATCACATACACTATATATATATCTAATATATATATAAAAGCACACATTCATATATATATGTAGGAATCCTAAATATATAACAAACTCAATTCATATATATGTATACATATGAAAAAGAGAGAGAGAGAACACACATACTAGTGTATGTGTGTGTGTACTAGTGAAGCATGTGAGAGATAGTGAGTGGATACATGAGTGAATGTGGGCTTGTGTGTACATAGGCATGTGTTTGTGTGTGTGAATGATATGGGAAAGTGTGTGTGTGTGTAGAGTGAAGTGATAGAGGCATGTGAGGGATAGTGAGTGGATACATGAGTGAATGTGGGCTTGTGTGTGTGAGTGTAGGGGGTATGAGAGCCAAATCAGTGAGAAAATAGTGAGTAGCAACATTAAATCTCAGATTTTAATCCCCACAAAAACCCCCAAACCAGTTTCAGATTTTACACAAAAAAACACATTCTCAGAAAAACAGTTTGAAATCCAACTTCAATTCCAGTTTCTAGTCCCCATAACATTTCAGATTTCACAACACTCAGTTAACAGCAAACTCAAGTTTGAATTCTCAGTTTTGACATTACACAACAGTTCATACTAAAAGAAAACTTAGAATTTGCTACTCATGAATACTAAACAAACATTCAACAGCCCTATATGTAAACTCAGATTTTTATGAACCAAAACACTCCCAAATCAGTCCAATTTTGTCATACAATTAGAAAATACATAGGAGAACATATTAGGCACTTAATTACATGTAATAAACTATGTTAAGTGGATTTAAATGATTCCTAAAACTCAATTTTGCAAACTGGGAAAAATCAGGAATTACACTGATACATAGGAATTTCAGAAAAATGGGAAATGAGAAAATAATAATCAAAATCGATTTAAAATAAATAAACAATGGTTGGTAACCTATGTATGTGTTGCATACGTGTCACATAAGTGATTTGTGTCCACAAAATTGGACACAAACGTGTCCATTCAAATCAAAATCCAAAACAGGAAAAATTAAGACACAGAGACTGGACAGTCTCGTGCGGGTGTGCACGCGTGTCGTGCACCCGACACAGGCCATCCCAGGCCTCGTGCTTGTGTCCCCACCTAGTCTAGTTCTAGGTGCTCGTGTCTAAGTGTCTGCATTGTGTCCTCGCGTGTCGTGTCCTAAGTTATAGGGCCGTATCAGTGGCTATTAACAGCCTGCGCACAGTGCAGTGTATTCCCCGTGCGCGGCCGATTACTCCCCAACCCGACCACGAAATCTCATAAAACTTGGGGAGTGTGATGACAGAAGGTGCCCCTAAGTGTCCAAAAAATCTCGTGTCAAACAAGTTAGTGTCGTGTCCTGCAGGAAGCCCGAGTGGCAGGGAAGCACTGTAGCTGCGCACGCGCGTGTCCGAGTGTGTGTGCACGAGTGTCCAAACGACACGACACAAGCACGAAATCAACTCAGTCAATTAAAATTGTGTAAGCGACATCAAAATGCAATTTTCATTCAAAAATATTTCGAAAATAATACAATCGATTCCACAGTGGCATTTCCACAAACACGTTGAATAGTGTACTGATACGTGTCCAGTTTGGACACGAAAGGACACGAAAACTTAGGGTTTCCTATTCCTACTGTTAGGTTAGGTCTAGGCCTCCCTAATGATACAAAAATCTCAGGATTCTATGGTGTGGATAGAGAGTTACCTAAGAGTACCCAAAGCCTCAAAAAGCTCCATAAAGAGGTGCTCATCTTGATGGCCAAACTCCTCCAAATTGATAGAAAACTAAGAAAAACCAATTCCAACAGCAAGAAAACAATAATTAGAACCTATTGCAATTTGTTTGGATTAAAAAGGAGGAAAGATGGATTTTCTAGGAATTTTTGAACATGGAGACTCACCTCTTTCTTCTCTTGAAATAAATTCCTAAAGAAGAGGCTAGCCCTAGATTTTGGGAGAGATTATATAGTAGGGGAATCCCTAGGTTGGCTGGACAAAATGTTAGGGTTAGGGTTTGGGCACTTGACTAATGGGCTTTGGGCCTATTTGGCTAACTATTGATTTATTGGCTAATCACAAGTCATGGCTTATGACTTAAAACTCTACTTAAGTCAAATAACCATACTATTAGTCAGCTCTAGTCTAACTAGGGTGGCATGACCTAATCAAGAACAAACTCAACTAGGGTTAGCTCCTAGGTTAGTCTACCATGGTCATTGCTAGTCAAAGTCAACCTAGTCAACCCTCATCCCAACAATTTCAAAATAAATTCTAAAAATTCTCATAAATTCAAATAAATTATAATAAAATCAAATAACCCCAAAAATGTCAAAAATACCCTAATCACATGGCTAGGCTCTAGGGTAGGCAGTCTCTACTGTTCACTAGCAAAATACCAAAAATCACAGGTCATAAATTTAAATAGTTTAAAAATAAATTAAAAATCACTAAAAATCATAATATGAAATAAATACCATTAAATAATAATTATAATTACAAAATTTTAAAATTACCCTCTTCTGGAAAACTGGGTGTTACACCAGCGGGATTACTCCAACCTTTACCTATTCCGGAATGGAAGTGGGAACATATCACCATGGACTTCGTCTCAGGATTACCACATACTCCCAGTGGCAAGGACGCTATTTGGGTTATCGTGGACAGACTAACAAAGTCTGCCCATTTTATTCCGTTCAAGTTTGGGTTGTCGACCGAGAAGCTTGCAGACCTCTACATGCGTCAGATCGTAAGGATTCATGGAATGCCGATGAGCATCATTTCAGACAGGGATAATCACTTCACACCACACTTTTGGAGGAGTCTACAGCTGAGCTTGGGTTTACAGTTGAGGTTTAGCACCGTCTATCATCCACAGACGGACGGGCAGTCCGAGAGGACCATTCAGACATTGAAGGACATGCTGCGGGTTTGCGCACTCGACTTTGGCAGTTCGTGGGAGGATCATTTTCATCTAGTGGAGTTTGCCTATAACAACAGTTATCCGGCTAGCATCGAGATGACCCCTTTCGAGGTGCTATATGGGCGGAGATGTCGTATACCTTTATCTTGGGACGACATTGGCGAGAGAGTTTTTCTTGGGCCAGAGATGGTGGTAGACTCTGCTGAGAAAGTCAGACTGATCAAAGAGCGTCTCAGAGTTGCACAGGATCGGCAGAAGCACTGGGCGGACAGCAGCAGATGGCCACTTGAGTTTGCGGTTGGAGATAGAGTGTTCTTGAAGATCTCGCCGACTAGGGGTGTCATTCGCTTTGGCAGAGGCGGGAAGCTCAGTCCGAGATTCATCGGGCCTTTCGACGTGACTGCGCGGATTGGCGAGGTAGAATATCGACTAGCACTTACAGCTAGCTTGGAGGAAGTGCACGATGTTTTCCACGTGTCTCAGCTTCGACGCTACATTCCGGACCCGAGCCATGTGGTGGACTTTTCAGAGCAAGAGGTGGGTCCGAGATTGACTTACGAGGAGCAGCCAGTAGAGATCCTTGATCGGAGGGAGAAGTGCTTACGGAACCAGACTATTCTACTTGTCCGCGTCATGTGGAGACACCACTCTCCGGGAGAGTCCACATGGGAGCGCGATGACGAGATGCGGGAGCGCTATCCCAGTTTGTTTGTTTGAGTGTACTTTGATATTAAGAATTTTAAATACAATAAAATGAATTGTGTTTGAACCTTCTTGAGATTTTGCTTTGAGATTGTTTTATTTGTCTCTCGAATTTCGAGGACAAAATTATTTTAAGGGGGGAGATTTGTAACTCCACCTTCCTGTTTTGAGAAAATAAATTTGATTTTTAAAAATATTTTTATATTAATAAAAGTTGATGATTAAGTTTCAAATAATAAGCTTTTGGTTTTAAAATAATAAATATGGTGATTGATATCTTTGGAGGGAAATTTATAGGTCAGGAATTATTTTTAAAATTTTGAAAGTTTGTTGTAACAAACTTTTGGGGCCCACCCTGTAATTTTCTAACTGATTTTAACCAATTTCTGAAATAGTGAAAAGGGGAGGGGTTTTTCTGAAAATTTTCCTTAACAAATAGGACTTAAACAAATGTCTACGGAGCAGGGGGGGTTGTGCAT
Source organism: Iris pallida (assembly GCA_029216955.1). NCBI lineage: Eukaryota > Viridiplantae > Streptophyta > Magnoliopsida > Asparagales > Iridaceae > Iris > Iris pallida. The sequence continues at coordinate 68,742 of JANAVB010027058.1, forward strand.
AATGCACATTCCTTCATTTTAAAGTCTGAGTGAGGAAGAGAAAGAGAGAGAGTCATTTGAGCTATTATTTTTTTCTTTCCAATTCCTTCTGTTCTCCTCTCCAAAGCTCGAGCCTAGCCTAAATTCTCGGTGGCCATGGCGATGGCAGCTGCGAGCTTTCCTCCTCCGGCGTAGAAGCGGCATCACCTCTCGACGTGTTCCTCCGCCGACCACTCCAGCCATGACAACGACGGTGATGATATCCTCCTGAGCTCGATCTACTCCTCTTGAAGCTCGACGACAACCTCGGCGATGATGGCAGCGACGTTGGTGAGTATCTCAGTTGCGATGATTCATCTGCACTCTAAAGCCTCGTCTCTGATTCATTCCCCTGTTCCTTTGATTTCGAACCCAGGACTGAAGTTTTCAATTGCTTGATCCTCTCCTCGAAGAAGACACCCATCTCGATCTACTGATCTAGCAAGTATCGATCCGTCAGTTATTGATCTTAACACCGTACGCATGGTTGTTGAATTTATGTATTTTATTGTGATGGGAAATCCAGGCATGGATCGATGAGATCGGTCGGTTTTGTTGAATGATCGCAACTGCACATTTTTAAAGTGTAAGTGATTAATGTTCTATAAATTTTTAGATTATTTTTTTAGCCATAGAGATTTGAATTGGTCTGAGAATTTTGTTTGTTTTGGTGATCGGGACCTATTCGATGGAATGTCCCAACAGAATCGAATTGCTCTTTGGACACGTGAAGCTCGTGTCCGAGCTTGTGGGGGGGGATTCAGTTTCAAGTTCGCTCTATTTCAGGTAATTTCCTTTCTCGGATTTGTATAGTTCATCGCAGTTTGATTTTCTTAGAATATCGGATTTCTGTATTGTGTTAGACGTTGGTGTGTTCGTGTGTTTTGTGTCTGCTGTAGTGGGGCGCAGGGATTGGTTATCAAGTTCAGTTACTTGTAGCAGTTGTGTCCGAGTTCGTGGTGGTGTCGGGTGCGGCTGTGTCCCTGTGTACTTAATGCCAGGGTGTTATTGCAGTATGTGTTCACTGTAGGCTGATGCTGTAGTTTCGAATTGGTAGCAGCCTGGACCTTAGTCTCCTTGCAGCCTCTGCTAATGAACTGGGCTATAGTAGCTGTTGGACTACTATGAGGGTGCATTACTAATCTTGAGGGACTGCTAGTTTAGGTTTTTGTACTATAAGTCATTCTTTGTGTTAAGTCATTTTGATTTATTGTATTAAGTTATTTTGATTTATTGTATTATGTCATTTTGTATTTCTTTTGGTTGGGAAAGTTTCAAACCTGGTCCTGAGAGGACCAGGTGATGTTGAGATGAGTTAGTATTAATTATGCAAACTTGTTATATCCTTATGGAAGCATACAATGAACTGGTGAATTTTTTCCTTTATTTCCTTTTAAACTAAACTTGGACTAGAGCTGAATCTGAATAAGTCCATGATAGGTTGGGTTGGATTTGGTGTATCTATGATATTCTTCTATATTTTAGGGCTGCTCTTTTTGATCTTGTACAAAGATACCTGGAAATTTCTAATTAATTTTGGTTAAGCTAATTAGGCAAATCAGGTTTAATCACTTAGTAAACTATCTCTGTAATATTAGAATTTGAATATCCTATTAGTTAGTCTATTAAATAAGTTTTAAGCAGAATCTCTAAGTTAGCAATAAACTAGAAATAATTTGGTATTAATCAACTTGTATCAAATCATTATTAAATACATGAGGACATCCAGTCCCATTCATTACCCGTACTTTCCTGGAGCAAGACAAGTACATTCTATGGTCTTGTGCATTTCATTATATCATGTACTTCCTTATTGACACACTGCGACACGACAAGTTTTTCTGGTGCTCATGTTCCTTGTTCTTATTACTTGTACCTGGAGAGGGGAAATATACTATTTATGTGACCAAACCCAAGAAACAACTCAGATGTGTTTAGCTTAGGCCCTGCATCGTGCACGCGGGCCTTAAGCCGTACCATTCATGTTCTTTCATGTGTTTACCCCTAGCCGGTCACATATTTAGTTATATTTTAAATATTGTGCACACATGTTCAGGAGATATATCTTGTACTTAGTTCCTGTGATTCCTGAGCTTATACCATAAGATACCATGTTCATTCATGTTCTTACATACCATATTCTTTCATGTGCTTACACACCATGTTCTTTTTTGTGCTTTACATACATGTTCCCTTGTACTTTTATATCATGATGTCTTGTTTATTACCTAGAACTGTGCTTTGCTCCGCTCCTGACTGGATATGTTGCAGGTGAGATGGAGGCTATTTGCGACACCTTTTATGGGCATGACGCTGCCATTCTTGCTGAGCCAGCTGGAGCAGTGTTGGACCTAGAGGCCGCAGAGGCCTAGTACCTTACCTTCATGTCATTTTCTATTTGAGACTTTAGTCAGACATTTTCTAATTTCTGGATGAATATAATAAAATACTTAGTCTTGTACTCTGATTCTGGGATACGTTTATAGATGCTGTGATGTTATCTTACTTACCATGATTACTTGTTAGTTTCCCTAGTATTGGTATAGCTTACTTCGTCGTGTCTAACGACGAAGGCTGGGAGTGTCCGATTCGTATCCGATTATTCGGGAACGGGTCGTGACACGGCCTATCCGGAGCCTCGCATCGGAGGTTCCACTATCCGGTTAGCGGACGGGGGTTGAGGGGGCAGCGCCCCCCGTGGGGGTTAGGGAGTAAAGGCCCCCAAAGGTATTCGAATTTTTAGATATGTTTATCTTTAGACAACTGTCGTCAAAGAAAAAGGTGCCTTCAAGTCTGCTTAAATGTAAAGAAAAGGACATCATCAAAAGGGCTATTGGTTTTCATATTTATTATATATTTTTCCTTTGATTGAGTCTAGAAAAAATGTGAGATTGATCGGATCGGTACTAGCTTAGGTTTTTATCAGTCCACTATCAATAAAGCCTACCTATTCAAATCCAAAAAGTCTACATATCCAAAAAGTCCAAAACCCAATTGTTTTGATCCAAATGTTCTGACCTAACCTAGGCAGAACTCTGACAGAACTCGGCCCGAGTTCGGCTAGGTCAGTTTCAAATTTATTTTGGTCATCCACCATATCTGCCTACAACGTTCGAATACGAGATACCTATATCCGAACTCAGCCCGAACTCTTCCCGAAGTCGGTCAGCAAAAATACTATAAATAGAGGAGAATTCTCACCATTTCAAAGCACTCATTTTTCATTCTTTTCTTTATCTATTCTAAAGTATTTTCTATGATCATAGATTTCAAATCAAGCCTATACCACTCTTAGCCAAATACAGTACAGTTTTGTTCAATCTAGAATTTTGGTACTGAAGAGTTGTATCAAAGGCTGCATTTAAGAAAATGTTCCAGTTTTCAAAATTATTTTGTGGAGTCGGTCGTGCACTCGTCTCCAAGCAAGGTGTTGTGAATTCGGTCGTGAACTTGTCTCCAAGCACGATGTTGTAAGTGTTGCAAGCACTTAGTTAAAGCTTGTGCCATAGTAGATTAACATCGAGTAAGAGTACTCGAAACTGGACTAGTCATCTCAGAAAAAGATTAGTATACATCGTTGTGTCGCTGATTTTGATCTTATTAACTCTTACTTTAATGCAAGTTATTTACTGTCATATCATTTGCTTTTACTTGCCATAGTATATAGCTACTTATTTTTAATTGGTGATAATTTTTGCAGCACACGTATACCCCCTATTCACCCCCTCTATAGGTGCTCAACGGTCCTACAATCTTCAGACCTGTGGTCTTATGAGTGTGCTTACACACTTTGATTATTACCTTTATCAAATTTTATCGTTGCAATGATCATAGATTGAGTGTAGTGAATCACTCTTGAAGGTAGTATATTACCAATAAGAAATATGTCTCTCATATCATATGATGAGGACGTGCTATGTGATCTGACATGTTGCACTCAAGAAATTCTTGTTTAAGGTGATGTGTGAGTAGATGACTCCTACTTGGTAGATGTAAGTGTTGAACAAATGAGACAATTATCACGACAAATACGACTTAACATTATATATATATATATATATATATATATATATATATATATATATATATATATATATATATATATATATATATATGTCTCTCATATCATATGATGAGGACGTGCTATGTGATCTGACATGTTGCACTCAAGAAATTCTTGTTTAAGGTGATGTGTGAGTAGATGACTCCTACTTGGTAGATGTAAGTGTTGAACAAATGAGACAATTATCACGACAAATACGACTTAACATTATATATATATATATATATATATATATATATATATATATATATATATATATATATATAATCGGTAATTAGTCTGACAAAAAGACGATTGTTTTGGTAACTAAACATGATAGTTCTTTAGTAGATATTGCTAACATCCTCACACTACACGGGGGCATGACACACTGTTGGGTGTAAATCTTGACGAACAAGAAAGTAGTTCCAAAAGGACTATAAGAGAATAAAGAGTTTCGACGGACGTGTCCAGTTTGCCAAAGTTAAGCTTGCCAGAACTGTATTGGTCTATGTGGCCATGTCAGTGTTGAGCCTATTGGATCACACACATAAAGTTGATTGGCTATGATGGTCATACTTGGGTTCGAGTTGGGTCAAATGGTTACTATATTCTATCAACCTTAGAGGACAAAATTAAATTTCAAAGTAGAACATTTGAAAACAGAAATATCTTTAAAGATTATGGAAGAACTTGTATATATCATACTTGTGCTCCCAGGTAGACTCTTCTGGAGAATGGTTCTTCCAAGTAACATGGAGTAATGGAATGGTTTGGTTCCTTTAACACTTTCTCCCTCCAATCCAAAACTTTGAATGGCTGCTCCTAGTATAAGATGCTCGCTCCAACAATGATCTCTTAATGGTCTAACACATAACTGGGATCTAGTACGTATTTCCCTTCTGTAAGAAGGGAAGAAGGAAAATACGTTTCCAAAAAAAAAGCAAGAAGGGGAAGAAATAATAAAATAAAAAATACTATTGGTCAAAAATTTGCTGTCTTCTCCCGTAGATTATTGCTGATGAATATAGGTTTGGATGAGGATTCATCCCCTAGGTCGATCTGCACGAATTCATCTTCGGTGGGAGGTTCTCGTTGCTTGAAACGTAACTTCCATTGAAATCCTAGGCGTATAGCCCAAGGTTCTTCCTCGAAGAATTCTAGCGTCGGATCCTCCTCTTCTTTGGGAGGGTGTGCTACGTAATGTTGACATATAGGACTTTCCTGAATACTTGGCCAATACTCGTATCGAAGTCCCAAACGGCAAATTCGGATGAGTGAGAGTGCATCTCAACTTTGGCTTCCGAACTTTTTGGGGCATTATGTAGTGTAAGTCCACTTCTCGAATTTTTAATTTTTTTTATTTATTTGATTACTATCAATTTCTATGATCATAGGGGTTACGCCAAAGCTTTTAGGTGAGCTATGACCATATTAAGGTCATATGACCACTAGATATCTTATATATGTATTATTTAGCTATTTTATATTTTTCTATAATTTTTAGATTTTTTTGGTGTTTAATATTTAAGGGTTTATTATTTTTAAGGACTTTCAGGATTTGCTGTAAGGTCATTCGAGGGTATTTTGGGACCAATTATTTTTATTTGGGATCTAGATAACTAGAAATATTTTGTAGAATATTCTATGATTTTTCAGGATTTGTTTTTAATTTTTGGGAATTTTTAGATAATTGAAACCCATAGAATTTATTTTCCATAGACTTTTAGGATTTACTGTGGAGTCAAATGATGATATTTTGAGACAATATTTTTTATTTAGGTTCTAGACACTTAGAAATATTTTTTACAATTTTCTGGGATTTTTTTGAATTTTATGAAATTTATTAGGATTTATTTGGAGTTAAAATAATTTTTAAGTAATTAATATAATTATTTATCCAGTCACCTACTATATATATATATATATATATATATATATATATATATATATATATATATATATATATATATATATATGTATGTATGGTTAATTAGAAAACCTAGTTTATTTCCTTGGCCGATTTTTGAGAAGTTTGCTCCTTGGAGACTTCCAACTTCACGGAGTGATTGCGGACAGCTCCGACCTTAGTTTCGTGCGCCATTTTTTGTTAGATTCCTCTCAAGGTTAGATTTAAGAATATCCATTTTATTTTCTGAGATTTTGCTTCTGAATTTCTAGCGAATTTTTTAGTATTGGTTGTCCAAAACTCGACACGTCGCATGGTTTTCGAGATCCCGGGAGATCCCGAACTCCGATTGTTGATCCGTTTGAAGTTTTGGAAATCTAACACGACGATATTAGTCATATAATTTTTCCAAAATTTTAGATTTACTATTTTATTTATTACGTTGAATTCAGATTTGATCGGTAAATCACCGATTTGGTCACGGTTAGCCATAACGGCGATATCTTTTGACCAAAGCGTGATTTTGTGGCACGGTCAATTCCGGTGCACTTGTGGCACTGAAATCTACGAAGATGCGCTTTTCAAATCTCGAATTCATAATATTTGACTAGTTAGTCAACGGCACGCCTCGATTTTTGTGTTATGGTTTCCAAAAATTGGAAATATGACTTTCTATGACAAAATTTCCTTATTTAAGTTATATGTCAGATTATTATTTGGTTAAATTATATTTTAAGTGATGTATTCTGGAATTAATTAATATTAGATAAGGAAACCCATTAGCCACTTATTCCATGATTTTAGAATTAGAATCTTAGAATTAACTTGTAATTTTTGTGCACGGTTTGTGGTACGATGTAAAATATGGATTGATAGCTTCTAGATTGGCATTCCTCTCATCCTCTACTTGTGACTACGGTTTGCTCAAGAGTTCAGGCAAGTACAGTATTGCATTATGTTTTGGTACATTATAATGCTTTCTTATCGTTTTCTTGTTTGATATTCTATTGAGACACGATGGTGGCACGGTAGACTTATTGTATCCTTCTTATTGTGTCATTGACCGTTATTGATTGTTAGTGAGTCGAAAGAGAAAATACTCGGTAGGTATGTGAACAAACCCAACTATTGTTATTATAGATAGCTAAGTCATACACCACACGTATGAGTTAGCCGTACCCTATTATTGTGGATAGCCATCGTATGATGTGCCGTATTAGCCCAGCCGTTTACGTATTAAGAGGTATTTCACACACACAGTCGTTTCCACTGTTCTTGATCTTAGTTCAGTTCTTTATCTTCATTTTTTTCCATTAGCTTACTCGTTCATGATTATTGCCTTCCATGTGTAGTTCATATCCTGCTAGTTCTTTTCATGTCGTTTATCATTACTGTTTCTCATTAATTTTAGCTTATTTTGTGCTAACAATATTAAATACAATATGGTTGTACTTTGCTCCTTTGCTAACTGGATCGTTGTAGGTGACTCGGCGTGCTTCGTACTATTGCGCTATGGACTATACGGAAGAGATAGAGATCTTGAAGGCCAAACCCTGGAAGACTATATATAGATGTCATTTTTAATTTTGTAAGATATTGTATTTTTTTAAAATATAATGATAGAATATTATAAATTGTTTTAGTTGTTGTGAATGAGAAAATAAAGATAATATTTTATGAGCATTTATTTATTGCGGGCTAGAAAGCGTACTACCACCGATACTGCGGCATAGGCTGGACATGGCTACGCACTTGTATCCCGAAAAGCGGGTGCGGATCGTGACACGTAGCCTACCCTACGACGATAACGGTGGTAGCAATCCTGAGACTTCCCTTTAGGAGTGAGTTGACGTAAAGGTAGGCATCGCCCTTTACCATAATTCAAGCCATTGCCGGTACGGAACGGAAGGACCATGTTCACCACATTGGCGGGTGCTATCTACATTTACAATAAACCTATCTAGGATGTACATGGAATTCCAATGTGCAAGATCAGAATAATTCAAAGCTAACCCTTTTTGACGAAATAAGGAACTTGGTCACTGGATATTATATCGTCCAGTGATGGTACATTATCATGAGTTGTAATACATTCATCTAGTTCATTATTCATAATTGATACAAGTGGGGGCTTCGGAGCCTTGCCCCATAGTTTAGCCACTAGGGGTGTTTGGGACCCTGAAGATGGCCGATTCTCTCATGATGGTGGCTATAGGAATCTTCGTGGAAGTTTGACCATAAGTGGCTCTTGTAGCTTGGCTGTGAGAGGCTCTTGAGTCCTCCTCGGGAGTTTGACCATCAGAGGAGCTTCTGATTGGGGAGCGTGCCCCTTGAGACAAACTCTCAAGGGTTCATCAGAGGTCACCTTCATTTCTACCTGATCAGCATCGGTGACTGGCTCTTTCTGACCGTCTGACTGGTAAAGATATGAATCAGTGTAGTAGACTTTGATCCTTTTAAAAGGATCGACATTAGCAAACTCCGTCTTGAGCCGTTCATTATCGTCAACATACTTTATGCATTGATGAAGCATGGACGAGACTATCATTTAATCATGTATCCAGGGACGTCCGAGTAAGACGTTATAGGATACATCAGCATCGATGAGATAACATATCACCTATGTCTATATAAATCGTCTATTTACATTTCAAGCGAATCTTTCCCAGGGGGCTTCTTCCTGCATTGAAGCCACTGATGGTTGTATTTGACGGAGACAACCAGTGTATGGGTACACCCAACATCTGAAGTAGGCTTCGTAGGATAACACGGAGGAAGGATCCCAGATCGATGTGTATGTGATCCACTTTGATGGTACCATTATACCCTGTGTAATACAAAGGTCTATTATGCTTATTATTTTTCAGCAACAAGTCCAAGTAACATTCGGGATCGTTTCAACCACACTATGGCAATGTGGGTAAGTGATAGGATCTTCCTTAGGTTGCTGGACTTGGCTTAAGAAGGAGCCAGCATGCTGCAATGGCTCGCTCAAGGCATCCTGCATCTCTTTGGAGAGATGTAGAAGCTCGAAAAGAGACAGCCTCGTAGGTGTATTGGCAAGTTGTCCAATATATCATAGTTGTAAGGCTTGATCGCCCCCACCACGGAGTCTTTTTTCAGTGGTTTATCGAAGCGAGTATCTTTCTGATTTTAATTCTCCATCGCAGGAGGTTGGGATGGACTTGCTTCCGAAGTATCGAGCGTTGTGGATGTAGCGGGCAGAGGTCCACCTTCCTCCGGAGTTAGGTTACCTTTCCACTAGTAAAATAAACCAGAGCGGGTGCCAATAAAAGCTTCATCGGTCATGGCAGAAACCATACGACACGATTTAGACTTATTTTCCTTGGCGGGATGCGTTGTAGGTTGCATCATGTCCGAAGCGAGATCATGATGGACCCACATAACTTTGCCTTACGGTGTCGTAAGTAGAACCAGGCCCTGGGCATTGTCACGGGCTGGTAGGAGGTTAACGACCTCCATTGTCGCCTTAGGAATTGGGATGACGTCGTATTGGGTCTCCGTCGTTGGGAAGATGCCGAACTAAAGGGTCATCATGTTTGCAGTGACCATTTTGTCCTCGTAGTCAAGTGAGAGGACTTTAGCATCAATCAGCCTTTATATTTACTTCTTCAACACATAGCAGTCACTTGTCGAATGATGGACTTAGCGGTAGAAATGACAGTATTTAGGATGGTCTACCTTGTCTACTTCGTCGGGACGCTTGGGGAGAGGAAGTTGAAGTTTATCACCCTTTATCAGTACATTGAAGAGCTCCAGCACATCATCTTCATTGAAGGAATAGTTCTCCTTCGGCCTGGGTACTTCTTCCGGTCTTTGGTTCAGGGACGTTGAACTTTTAGAGATGTTATAGTTAGGGCCTGCTTTTTTTCGTCTCGGCCATTGTTAGCAGAGTTGCTATCAGAGGGGCGCCTTTCCTTATCTTCAAGAGTAGGGAAGTTTACCCCCAGCAAACATGTTTCCCTAGCATTCTTTTCAGCATTGTCAGCATTGATAATGAATGTCATCCATTCGGTGCACTAGATGGAGTTGATCCATAGCTTAACAGCTGGCAGCATGTTCTTACGGCACACATCCATTAACACTTGCTCGGGAGTGCCAGGAGAAAGCCTTAAAGAAGCCTGACGGAAGCGCTCAATAAAGGCACAGACTGGCTCTTTTTCCTTATGGGCTATGTCTATGAGAGAGAACATTGTCATGTCCATTTCTCCTTCATAAAATCGTAAGAGAAAAATACGTTTGAGGTCTTCGAAGGAATAGATGCAGTTGTTAGGAAAGCTACAAAACCATTCATAGGCCACCTCTTGTAACACTACACCAAAATGGTCAACTTGCAACGGAAGAATTCTGTTCCAAAAAATTTTAGGAACACATTTATTTCATGCCTATTTTTGGGCTGCCAAAATTCTTGGAACAGAAAAAAAGTGTTCCAAGGGACGTTTGTTGGAACGCTTTATATGTGTGCCAGTATTTGAATTGAACACCAATAAAGTGTTCCTAATAAAGAGTTCCAAGGGACCTTTATTGGAACACTTTGTATGCGTGCCAATGTTGGAACACCAACAAAATGTTCCTAATAAAGTGTTTCAAAAGACCTTTAAATGTGTTCTAGTTTTGGAACACCAATAAAGCGTGCCTGAAAAATGTTTCAATTAGTTTTTGCAGCACTTGCTGGAATGACTAAAAAATATTCCAATTTTGAAACACCAGCAAAGTATTACTAATGAAGCAAAATTAGCCAAAAATTCATTTCTAAAAAGTTCTCTTGGCTTCTTTTTCTGTCATTACCCAAAATGTCTCAAGAACTAGAATATAAGAGAAATTTGTAGCTTATGTGAAATAATTCAAGGACATGCCAATTCTTATGAATTGCAAACATGAAGCATACATTTTATTTCTAAATCATAGCATTCAAGAACTTTCTTCCTTGTACAACAGTGAGGAATATAACAAATCTTAGATTAAAAAATACATGTAAAAATAGCATGATATATTTCGTTACTAATATATATATTAATAAAAGTTGTTTTGTTCACAACTTATAAGGCTTTGGGAACATATCAAGGGAGAACTTCCACGCCACGGCCAAGCTGCCCTTTAGCTTGATTGCACCCCTACATACCAAATTGACAGGTAAAAAAATGTTACATAACCGAAGAAAATTCAAAAAAGGAACAAATCTCTATCAAATTAATATCACTTAATGAAAACCATATGTGGGTTCATCTTACCCATAGGGATGGCGTCAAAATTGCTATCAGTAAATGGCAAAGTGATGTCGGGCTTCCCCTCATACGGTCTGATTGAAGATCATTCACATATAAGCAATGGCAAATTTCATATAAAACCAACAAAAATTAACCCAAATTACCATCAACCCAAAATTACCATCTTTTTTTATAGATCTTGCTATGGCCTCTTACTGCTCCATCTATTGTTACAAATATCCAACAAAACTGTATCGACAACCTTTATACATAGATATAAACCTTTGAAAGTTATATAAAAAAAAGACATGGTGGTAAAAATAAAAAAAAGGCCACAAAAGGTTAAAAATATCACATCCGAGCAAGTTAAAAATCAAAGGTAAACGACACCCTCATTTGGAGCCAGTGTGCCATCTATAGCAAAATAAAGGAAGTGGCTTGGATATATGAGAAGATGAAATTAATCCTAACTGAATAAGGAAGATTCACTAATTGAGGAGCTAAAGAAGAGACATTAGTAAGGATATATGAGAAGTCCAGAGGGGCAAATGCAAGAAGTGGCTTGAATACCTTTGGACGGATACAAGATGAAATTAATCCTAACACAAATGGGGTGACACTTGCTATAGCTTTCTCTGTCACTTGTTCCCTCAATAGAAAAGATACTTGAATAAGTGGGTCATGATGATGACCTCATATAGTTAGAATTACAAGGTCAACTACATATAGCTGGGGTTTATAAAACCGCCTAACAAAGGAAAGATAAGGTTTCTGGCGCCATTATTGAAACCAAAAAAAGTAACGAGAGACTAGAATTGATATGAACTCGAAAAAAAAGATGTTTCCAGATGCAAAGCAAAATTGTCTTAGTACCTATCAAATAAAACACATCCTATAATACGACAGTAATGGTTTCTTGTTTTTCAGCAATTGTTTAACTTTTTATCCATCTGAGATTGTTATATAAACCACAAACACTACCCTGATAAACAAAGAAGAAAGAAAAGGCATATAAGATTCGAACCGCCCAGCAACTATTTGTAAAATGCAGTACAAACGGTGTCGAGGGCAGACATTATTGAATGCTTTTCTACTTGCAAGCATTTTAAGGAGGGCAATAAGGGTTGGGCATGACACAAAGTTGTCATGTTCAGAATCTTCAGCATTTTTTGACACAAGTGCATCATATGCGCAGCTGGCTTCGTCTCTCTTGCAAATTGAAGCAACTAAGAGAATATTTTTAAACAGTTATGGTAAGCAGTTTCCCGAGTGTTAGACCTCGTAAAGATGTCTCTTCCTCCAAGAACCTCAAGAATAAAACTAAAGCAGCATCTAGGCTTTTACAGTAGAAATCGAGATCCAGAAGCACCTTGCTTGCTTCAATTCGTACTGCCCATGATACTTTCTCAGAACTTTGAAATGGTTTGATAAGGTTGGAAACATGTTCCTGTACAACAACATGGTTATTCAAATTCAAGGGTACGATTTTAACCAGTAGACGGCTGATGATTGCTTACAAGAGGTAAAGAGGATGATAACTTAAGTGCAATCTGTGCTAGGGTGCGGATGCAACTAATAGTCAACATTCCATTGTAACTAAACATAAGCAACATGACGACCGGCTAAAAATTGTGTGCGGGGAGACACGATTTAACTGAGCTCGCACGTACTGGAAAAAAAAAAGAGCATAAGGCTGCAAAAAAGTATAACAAAAAGTCAACAAGAAGTAGCCTTATAAAATAAACCATGGATCGATGGAAAACGTTTACAGTCCCCTAAGTTATCATTTATTACACAACATCATATAATTACAATATTCACCTGTCAATGCGCTTGAGAAGAGAGGATAAGAAGGAAACAGTCTGAAATAGAGATAGGCAATAAAACATTATTCATCACTAGCATATGTGCACGTGCCTTGCACGTATTTTAACATTTCTTAATTAGTTTAGGAAGATTCTTTAGGAAGACTAAAGGGTAGTCTTCCTAATTACTAAGTTGTCTTTATTAAAATTAATGAACTATTTTTAATTAGTATAAGTATGTAAGGGTATTTTCGGAATTCAAAAGTTTCACCATCTAAGTTTTCCTATTATATAGTAGAATAGATATCAGAAAGTAGGGAAAATATTAATAATAACAATAAGCAACAATAATAGTATTGCAATGACAGCAAAACAACAACAAGAAATTATAAATTGCATACAAATGAATACAAGCTTAAACATGTATCAGTGTTTTCAAATGTGTCCCCCTCAGAGAGAGTCAAACATAACATATTCATCATATCAGAAACACTTGTAGGAAAAATATTAATAAATAACAATAAGGAACAAAAATAGTAGTGCAATGACAACACACAAAAAAGGGTCACAAACGAATATGAGCTTTAACATGTATCATTGTATCAACGGCATCCCCCCTCGCCGCCTTAGGCGATCGCCTAGGTGTTTCGGATGCCCTGGCACCTAGCAACTAATATATATATATTGTATTCAGTGCAAGCTTTTGAAAGTCCATGGAAACCAGTTGCAATAATTATACACAAATGGGGTGGATACCTTTTGTCGGATACAAGACGAAATTAATCCTAACACAAATGGGGTGACATTCATAATTATGCACTTGCATAGCCACAATTTCCTAGATCAAAAGACCTTCCTGGGAGCAAGTCAGACAATTTTCTTAGACTATGGTCTTAAATCATTTGTCATTGTGACAAACCAGTTGGCAAATTCAATTTTCAATTCATTGAAAGTTATTTTTTCCATCTACAATAAAAAAATGAGAAGATATCTTATCAGGTTAAGTACAATGCAGTACTAGTAATACTTTTCAACTTGTATTCACGTAAGCAAAAATTGTACTAGAGATTGAAATGGGATGTTGATTGATATTTACATTACCTACTGATACATCAAGAGACAAAATATACATAAGAAGTAATAGCCTGTAGAAGCATTAATTTGAGACACGATATGGATCAGAAGAAGTAAATAGTTAGTAAACATCATTTCCATTGATAATGTTCTAATAGTGCTATCAGGCATATCACATTAGTGATTGAATCATTTGCAAGCTACAAAAGTAGTCCTGATCATATAAACTTTGATATATGCACATATTGATAAAGTTAAATAAAAATGATCCAAGTCGGTTATTGAATAAAACTAGAAACCGGCTTTGATATATGCATATATTGAGAAATGCTTACATATGTAAACAAAATAAAATGCTTGAAGAAGGTGTTAAGATGTGCCTCTTCCGTAAGGCTCATAATCTTTCTGAAAATGGGAGTGGTATATGTGAGCATAAACTCGAAACAAATATGTGAATATTGTCTTTACGACGTCACTAAAATTTTGATGAAATGGTGCTCCTACAAACAGAGATTAGATAAGTATATACAGGAATCAAAGAGGTACATAAGCATCTAGATAAAACTCAAGATAGTACAAGTCTGCAGAAATATGGATTCGTCTTCAAGTTGATAGCTTGTCTGAAGATAGATTCCTATCTTTGTTCATAGTTTCATTGGCCAAGACCATGTAATCATACAATTGTTTTTAATATTTTCATTGAATCTTCCGAATTAGGAACATTTACTTCACAGCAATCCAATGCACATCAACAACAATCGTAATAATTTAGGAAGAACAAAGACTCCAAAAATAGGTCTTGTGTCATTTCGTGTATGGAACATAATGTGCAAAAAAATCCAAATTACAGTAGAACTCCCCAAAATATGTGTCTTGTCCGTGTCCAACTGTCTGTATTGTGTTGTGTAGTATTCATGTACTTGTGTCCAACCGTTTCCACAATAACTAAGAAAGAAATTGAAATTCCACCTTCAGATTGACTACTTCGCCACACAGTCCTCCGTCTCGCTCTTCTTCGTCGCCTCGAGATCGATCGGCTTCGCGGCCTCCATCATCCTGTCGACGAACTTAGTGTGCCTGGTCCTCTTCGTGTGAAGATCCGTCCTTCAAAAATCTCAAAAAATAAATCTCAAGATCCTAGATATGCAAATCAAGAAAGGAGGAAGCATTTTAGGTTAGGGTTTTTTTCGGTTACGATTTTGGATCAGCATGGCTTTACAATCAAGAAGGATGATGACGGTGGCGGCTAGGGTTTTTGTTGGGATCTCATCGGGGAGGGAGTGGAAGGGTTTTTATTGGCGTATAGGAAAGAGAGAGAGAGAGAGGGTTTGTGTCACGTCCCGATTTCGTAGAATCGATAGTCGTCCCCTAGGCGTGATACCGTGCGAACCTAAGTTGCGATCGCACAATGCATAGTCATAAGGTTATCCGAAACACAACATCAAGTTAGTTTACGCAGAGAAATTGATTGACGCATTTGAAATAGAAGTAAACTTTTCAATGATAATAAAACTTCATTTACATGACTCCTTTACAATCATTGCCGCGCAAGTTACAACATGACTCGATTACAAAAATGGACGCTGATGAGATAGTCGTTCCATACATTACATCCCTTTTTACAAGCAAAACAATTACACTTTTCACCTGCTATTGAGGGAAGCCGAGTCGTCATCTTTTCTTCTTTTTGTACAGAGTGCGGAGTATTTAAAAGGATTTAGAAACAAGCCTTCAAATAACGGACGAGGTTTCAAAAGTGTTCGTGCCGCCTTGAGCTTTAAATGGCACGTCTTTCGTGGTTTGGGGTACCTGCATGGAGAGCGAGGATCAGTATATTACACTTTGTACTCGTGCGTGGCTATTTAAGTTCCAAGCTCTCATTTGGTTGAAGAGTTTATTTGACTTAGTTTATGAATGTTTCTAACCATCCTAATGAATTTCAAATAAGCATATGACAAGCATAATGTGAAATACGTTGGAACTTACCCACGGCGGACCGCGCCTTATGAGACTTACCATGTTCTTCCCTGTCAATTGTTATCATTTTCATACCAAGTGCAATATTACGTGTGATTGGTCACTGGCTCCCAGAGCCATCGTGGACTCCTCTAGCTTTTGTTAGACGGGGCCCTTTCAGCGCGAGTAGCGGCCATGCTGCAAGTTTCCGCCTAATTCACTACAAAAAAATAGCCAAATAGCGACTGATTTTTTAGTTGCTAAAATTGATATATTAGTCGCTAAAGCAAAATAGCGACTAATGGGCGACTGAAATTTTCCGTCGCTAAATGCATAGTCGCTGTTCATTTTTCGTCGCTGGTTCGTCGCCGCACCGACGAACTAGCGACTAACATAGCGACTAATATTTTCGTCGCTGAAACAGCGACTAAATGGCGACTAACTTTCGACGACTAGTTGATTTTACCAAATTTTAGTTGGCAATATTTTTAGTCGCTGGATAGTCGAAGGTTAGTCACTGGTTAGTCGAGAGTTAGTCGCTGCTTGGTTTGTTTTTTCAAGTTGTTAGTCGCTGATGCGTCGATAGTTAGTCGCTTTTTTATATTTGCAAAAACTCTGCTGTACACATCCTGTAAAACCCTGCTATACACATCCTGTAAATGCTGTAACAGTAATATAAGCCAGTTCACATCGCACTTAAATACAGTGCAAATTTTAGCACCACAATACAGTTCACAACACACTTAAATATATATATTATTTTTTTTATGTCCAACCATCGACCATACACCATCCATACAAAAAGATAATCTAATGCAATAAGTACAAACTAATGTCTCTAGCGATACAAAAGAGGAAATATCAAGACTGGTGGCTGCATACTGCCCATAAATTGCGTCATAAGTGTAACAAATGCTTGTTGCTGGCTTGCCGTAAAAACTGGACCTGGAACAGAAGTAGCAGGAGGAGCAACAGATGGAGACGTAGCCGAAGGAGCAACAGATGGAGACGTAGCCGGATGAGCAACAGATGAAATAGTAGCTGGAGTAAAAGAATGAGTAGCAGCAGTAGCAGCAGGAGGAACAGTCAAAGTACCAGAAGGAGCAGTAGTACCGCTAGGAGCACTGTTTGGAGACACCAACTCAGTAATATGTCTCAACTGTCTATGAAAATCGAACATCATGGTAGTCATCTGCTCTATAGTAAGAACGCCAGTACACACAAGTCATTCCTCGCAATGGGCATACGTGGCATACTAGTAAGAGCCGCCGCCCCTTCCTGATCAGTGGCCTGACAGGCATGACTCTCCAATTTTTCGTAGGCCTCCTATATATATAAATATATCATGAATATATAAAATTACAACCAAACTACATGTTTTGAAGAATAGGAACTAATATTTGCAAAGATCAAGATGCCAAAGAAATTAAGAAGAATACTAAACTGCTACACGTAAGAGAATAGAGATGATAATGAAGAACACTACAAAATACTAATTGTGAACATGTCAAACATATATAGAGTTCATTTTGATAATTGAGATATTAGCTCTTGGTGGAAAATGAATAACTTTGTGATTGTAGAAGATCAGTTCAATCATAAAGCTTGTGAAACACAACTTTTGCAAATTTTGTGTTCTAATTAATGTGACAAATTGGATTAATGCACAAAGACGAAGATGATCAATTGTATTATATTATGCTTCCAATTCATTTTTACTGATGGAACTCTAAAACCTGTAAGTTTCAGTGATTGTTATCTCAGGGAAGTAATTCGAACACTACACGGGGACGGGGATGGGGGGTATGATCCCCGCCCGCGACCCACCCCATTGCCATCCCTAGCTGTAAGTTGTATATATATACGACCAATATCAATAATAATATTCAAGCTTCATATTATTTCCTCTCATAGTGATTTTTATGCTACAAATTCTATATGACATTTCCTTTCCTTTCCTTTCCGGCCAGGGCTGCAATCACATTTTTTTGAGATGTTCAATACAAACAACTGCAGTAAATCATCTGCAGATGGCCTACTACAAGAAATTTTGCTTATAGAGGTTTAGGCTCCATGTGAGAATTTTGCCACCAAGCTCTCAAATGACCTTTCAAGTATCAGGAACAACATTAGCATAGATACAAACGTTACAATAAAATAGTGGAACAGCTAGCGAAACCTATTACGGAGAAGTAGTAGGTTCGTTTTACTCCAATATGGAAGAAAACTGTAACTTTGCAACACCACAATAAATCGCCATTTAATTTTGCAGCATGTATAGTATGGGCCCAAAGAGAGAAGGAATCTTCGTAATTACCACCAACAACAATTATTTGTTGCCATTGATTCTAACAGAGTATTCAGCATAGTCTAACATATAATGAAGAACAAACATAATCTTCCTATCTATCACAGCTATAAAGTGCAATTGTTGAAGCAAGGTTAGACTAGTTCTGAATAAGCTTTGGAAAAAACAAAGGTCAAGAAATATTCGGAACTTCTCTTTCTGAATAAGCTTTTGAAAAGGGAACAAAGTAGCATATCAAAACACCTGGAGAGAGAAACATTGGAATATTTGGGTTCTCTTCCTATCTCTATTTATTCAGAATTCAGAAATTCCAAAAGCAAAGGTCAAGCAAGTGCCATTGAACAAAATATCAAATTCACAGTCAAACACCTCAGATTTAATAGGATTATTGACACTGGCTTGGCTTTTGGTAATGGTAGATGTTGATATTGATTTTGGACAATCTTTGCCTCAGATTTAATAGGACTATTGACCTTCCAGGCAACCTTAAGACATTATGTTGTAGTCAGATAGCAACATCATTTGATTTGGGATGTCTAGAAAGGACTTGCTTCATATAATACTAACAAACAATATCGATCAATCAATCTCATATTTACATGTGATACATGTATCATTTGGCATCACTAAAAAACTAACAAATCAGATGTAGTACTCTAAAAAAAGACTATATTAGAAATATCTGCAGACATAAACAGGAAGTAACAAGTTTAAATTTTAAAGTAATTCTGAATTTCGGCATAGATAGCCACTAATCAGATTAAGAGACAATTTCATATCACCATGATGGTTTCATATTGATGCAATCGAGCAAAAATAAATATCAAAACACAATAAGTGTATCTTGTCATAATGATCAAATAATATAAACTCATTCCTAGAAATTGGCACTTGGGACAGAACTAGATAAAATGTTTAGCTTCAGAAAAACTGAAGTATCCTGTAAGAACAAGGATACCTTCTGGATGGTCAACTATAGCCAAAAAAGGAAATTGGAGAACTTGAGTACTTCTTACTTCTATTAACTCACCTTCTTATAATCTATGGCGATATGGATTGTCAAAAGAAATTTATATGCAGAACAGAAGGATATCATCGTCATTTGGATTGTTTCAGGAATGATACCAAAACATTTCTTATATGGCTTAAACTATACTATTTGAACATCAAAGCTTATCTCAGAAAAAATTGCAAACATCGTAGAAAAAAAAAGCAGTTGATCTTCAATCAACAATTCTAACATTTAACCTCCACAATATCCTTAAATTTCTTTTTTCCAAGCCCAAGTTGATTCAGATAAAGGTTTGTTTATAACTCCAAAATTAACTCATAAATTATTGGTTCTGTTGTAAGAGAAACTAAGGACTAATATGTATGAAGCTCAAACTTTCATTGCTATATTAAGTAACAATATAATATTAAACACATACAATGGCATTTTATAATTGGCATATCAAGAAAACTATATATATATATATATATATATATATATATATATATATATATATATATATATATATAATGAATAGCATGAAATGTACAGTAGTTGCACCCATCCAATAGATGTAATAATAAAACATGCTTTTTCAAATAATTCTAGGGACATTGTTGCAAACAATGATACTTTGCTCATAAGTTGCCTGAGCTTAGCTTCATAACAACAAATGTATTCAAGAGACATTGCTGTAAACAAATAATTATTTTTTTGTGCCTATAGCAATACCAATATCTTCCCTTATAACATAAACTTAATCTGTCAGCACTTTAATTATGTTTGTTAGTATATCAATTTGATCATTTAGCGATGTCATGATACACCTGTTGGCCATCACAAGTCTAAAGTAAACTATCCAAACCACCGAACTACTGAAACTGAAAGATCAAAACCAACCGAAACCGATACTCATAGGAAGGACATGCATCACCATGTGATACAACTTATATACAAAGAATAAATAAAATCAACAAAGAAGAAATATTACCAATATAACAAGTAAGAAATTCTTGTATTTAAGAGCAGAACTATCAGATAGTGAAAGTTAATTTATTTTATACTCTAATATGATAGTTGAACTATATCGCTTGAAGCTCCTCCATCACGGGCACAATGTAGCTCGGCCTGCAAGAATCGAAGCTGTCATCACATCCGCTGAATCTCATTTGACTTGGGATTTCTATTGACCTGAACAGAATATAGGACAAAGTATAGAAATGCACTCCCATGTAAGACAAAAGGGGTTTTCCATGTCTCAACAATTTATAACAGAAACACTGAAAGGCACACCTTGGTTGAAAATTCATACAGGCTTATTATGAATGTGCCAAGCATGATTAGCATACTTTAGTGTGTTAAGAGTCTCCTCGGCATTAATATCTATATGGTTGATGAAGAGTAGAGGACGGTCTCAGTCAGAAAATTCCTTGTCCCTGTCCGAATTTTTGGAATTGTTTTATGCTATGAGTTTAAGGATATATATCGACGATTTTCATATATTTCAATTATGCATTAAACAGAAAATTAGGGTAATTAAAAGCAGAAATGAGAACAGAAAATAAGCTTGATGAACCACAAACACTAAAGCAATAAAAGCTTCAGACATGGTAACCACCAAAACCCTTCCAAAGTGGTGATATCCATATTTTGGTCATAAAATTGCAATTCAAAGCATACCAATTAAATTTAAACAATAGAATTTTTTATACCTGATCCACAATGAGGAGATCGACGGCCTTGGGGCCTCCGGTGGAGGAGATGGGCTGGGGCTCGTCGAAGGATGCAGCGGGGGCTCCGCCTGTCGTGAGGAGGAGGCGGCCTGGGGGTTTAGTTATGTTTATGGAGGGAGGCGGCCTGGGGGTTAAAGAGGAGGAGGCGGCGGGGGTAAAGAGGAGGCGGTGGCTGGCGCTATAGAGGAGGAGGCGGCCTGGGGGTTAAAGAGGAGGAAGTGGGCTTTGGAAAAAAATTAGAAAAGAAGGAATTGGGGGAGGGAACTGTGGGATTTAGTTATGTTTATGGGGGGAAGGGTTTTGGAAAGAGGGAAAGTTTTTGGAATGGCAACTAAAATTTTCTATCGCTGGATAGTGGAAACTAAATTTTCAGATTCTTTCGACTACTTAGCGACTACAATTTTCAGTTGCTGCATAATTTTAAAGAAGTACCAACACTCTACCGACGGAATGGCAATGAACCATTTTATTCAAAAAATTAATGTGTCATTTAGTCGAAAATTAGTCAGTAGTAAGTCGCTAATTGGCGACTTAAAATGGTTAGTCGCTAAATTATCATAATTTTGTAGAGTAACCCGTGTCCAGCACAGCTATATACTTGTTTTCTTTCTTGGCTGCAACGGTCCCGTGGCCCTGGGTTGTCGTACGGAGAAACGCTCACCTTGTCGACAAGTTGTCCATGACCGTGCAAAGACATATTTTTAGTTATTAAGATATAGCCTACATTTTCTTTGAAAACTTGATCATTTTATCGTGTTCATACCCTTGCATTTATCCTTTCATTCACAACAAACATTATTGATTGACCTAAGAAGGGGTCGAGAAGAGAAAGGTCAGCCACTCACCTTGAGTTTGCTTGAGGCGAGAGAACTTGTTGGTCGTGCTAGACATCGCCTACGCGATTACCTGAAATCGCACAAGCAACCGATTAGAACACTGTATTATTCAAGAAGTTCGATAGAAAATGCGAGTTCGAAATGTAAGCCATGAAAACCATCAAAAACATTCACAAAAACACATTCAGAAAACTAAAGCCAAAACCAATGCAAGCGGCGTAAAAAAATAGAGCAACGACAGGTCTCTCCCGACTCAGCCACAGAGTCAATCCTTGAGGCGCAACCCGCTGAATATGGAACTTGGTTCCGAAGAAGCCATTCTATAATGGGAAATGGATCTTAATTCAACCGTTCCCGTTCGATCGATTCGATCGATCCCGACCTATCGGTCCCGACCGAATCGATAGCGACAGTGTTCCTTTCTCGCGCACCCCGTGGACGGAGAACGGGACACGATGTAGGGACAGGGCACTATATCATAACCAACTAAGAAAAAATTTTGTTCTTGAAACTTAAGAATAGAACCTACCTCTACGAGAACAATGAAGGAAATTTTTTTTTCATTTCTGACTCAAGCGCCCACGTCGACTCCTCGACCGAATGGTTTCTCCAGAGGATGCGGACGAGAGGAATAGCACGGTTGTGGAGAAGTTTATCTTTGTGCTCCAAGATTTGTACAGACTCTTCAACATATGACAAGTCTGTCTTTAGATCCAGCTGACCCAAATCTACTACATGGCTCGGATCTGCACGTACTTCCGTAATTATGAGACGTAGAAGACATTGTGTACATCCGACAACGCAGGCGGCAAGGCGATTTGGTAAGCTACATGGTCGCCTTCCGAGAACTCGAGGCGGCGTCGGTGCGTGTCGGCATAGCTCTTTTGCCGAGTTTGTGCTATCTTCAATCTCTCCCGTATTAACTTGACCTTCTGCACTGTCTGCTCCACCAGCTCCGGACCGACTATCTGCCGTTCCCCGACTTCATTCCAGCAAATGGGCGATCTGTACTTCCGGCCATACAAAGCTTCATACGGTGCCATTTAGATGCTGGACTGATAGCTGTTGTTGTATGCAAACTCAGCCAACGGTAGATAAACGTCCCAACTTGACTTCAAGTCGATCATACAGAGTCGTAACATATCCTCGAGAATCTGGTTCACCCGCTCTGTTTGGCCGTCAGTCTGAGGATGATAAGCTGAGCTAAACTTCAACTTGCTCCCCAACGCTGAATGAAAACTACTCCAGAAGCGTGTCACGCACTGTCTATCCCGATCCAAGACGATAGATACTGGAACCCCGTGCAGCTGAACTATTTCATCAAGGTATATCTGAGCAAGGCAGTCGACGCTCCAAGTAACTTTAATGGCTATGAAGTGCGCTGACTTGGTTAGTCGATCGAAGATGACCCAGACGGCGTCATTTTCCTACGACGTCCTCGGCAAGCAAACAACAAAATCCATAGTGACATGATCCCACTTCCACTCTGGAATGGCAAGGTTCTGCATCTCCCCCTCGATCGCTAGGGCTCGGCTTTAACTTGCTGACAGGCCATACACTTCGACACAAAGAGCGCTACATCCCTCTTCATGCCGTGCCACCAAAAGACAACGCGGAGGTCCTTATACATCTTGGTGCTACCAGGATGCAAGGAATATTTTCCATAATGTGCCTCTGACATTATCTCCTTTCTAAGTTT
Source organism: Iris pallida (assembly GCA_029216955.1). Classification (NCBI taxonomy): domain Eukaryota; kingdom Viridiplantae; phylum Streptophyta; class Magnoliopsida; order Asparagales; family Iridaceae; genus Iris; species Iris pallida. The sequence goes on from JANAVB010027058.1 coordinate 92,341, forward strand.
TGCGTCATCCGGAACGCATAGCCGACCTTTTACTTGCAACACTTCCGATTCGTCTTCTATAAAGTTGTACGCTTTCCCTATCGATATCAGCTCCACATCTTCTCCAAGTATGGGTCTTCCTTCTGAGCAGACTTGATTCTCTCCAATAGGCTCGGTTTCAGCCGCAGTTATGTCAATTTCACGTCTCTAAAACGAACTCGGAGTTCAATGCCCATTCCTTCCAAGTCACGCAGCAGTCGACTGTTGATGCATAACGAAGCTAAGTACTTCCGGCTCAGCGCATCTGCTACAATATTTTCTTTGCCTAGCGTAGAGTCAATTGATAAGTCGTAGTCCTTGATTAGTTCAAGCCATCGCCTCTGTCGTAAATTCAGTTCTTTCTGGGTGAAGTGATACTTGAGGCTTTTATGGTCTGTATAAATCCTGTGCGCTATGCCATAAAGATAGTGATGCCACAGCTTCAACATGAACACAATCGCCGCTAGTTCTAGGTCGTGCGTGGGATAGTTCTTCTCGTGCGGCTTCAACTGCCGGAAAGCAAAAGATATCACCTTATCCCGCTGCATGAGCACACACCCCAAGCCCTGGCCAGAAGCATCGCTAAAGATTTGAAATCCTTCAGTCCTTTTAGGAAGAGCAAGTACTGGGGCCGAAACGAGCTGTTGTTTGAGCTCCTGGAAGGAAGCTTCACAGTCGTCTGACCACTCTAATGCGACTCCTTTTTGGGTGAGGCGAGTTAACGGTGATGCAATATTCGTAAAGTCCTTCACGAAGCGTCGATAGTATCCCGCCAGGCCTAGAAAGCTTCAAATTTCGCTAATTGATGTGGGCCATTTTCAATCAGCAACTGCCTCAACTTTCTTTGGATCGACTGAGATGTCCGCAGCGGAGATGATGTGCCCGAGAAATAAGACGCTGCTTAGCCAGAATTTGTACTTGCTCCTCTTCGCATACAACTGATTCTCTCGACGGGTTTGGAGTACCGTCCACAGGTGTTCTGCATGTTGCGCTCGGTCCTTCGAGTAGACGAGGATGTCGTCGATAAAGACTACAACGAATTTGTCAACGAATGAACGGAACACCCGATTCATCAGATCCATAAAGACGGTAGGGCATTTGTCAGACCGAATGGCATTACGAAGAACTCGTAGTGGCCGTAGCGAGTGCGGAAGGCAGACTTCGGCACGTCATCTGGCTTGACCTTGAGTTGGTGATAACTCGATCGCAGATCAATTTTCGAAAATACCATTGCACCTTGGACCTAGTCAAACAAGTCGTCGATACGGGGCAGAAGGTATTTGTTCCGGATGGTGGCCTTATTCAATTTCCGATAGTCGATGCAGAGCCACATCGATCCATCCTTCTTTTTCACAAATAGCACGGGCGCACTCCACGACGAGACACTGGACGGATGAACCCTTTGTCAAGTAATTCCTGTAGTTGTGCATTCAGTTCTTTTAATTCTGTAGGGGCCATTCTGTACGAAGCTTTCGAGATCGGCCGGGTATCAAAAAATGTGTCGATGGTGAACTCTATTTTTCGATCGGGTGGCATGCCGGGTAGCTCGTCCGGGAACACGTCTGGGAATTCTGCCGCAACGTCGGTCTGACCCACATTTGCACCATCCTGTCTCATGTTACGGACGGATGCCAAGTAGCCTCCGCATCCGGAATGAAGCAGCTTTCGAGCAGAAATTGCCGAGATCACCATGCAGGTCGGTGAAGCTTTACCACACGAATAGCAGAATTCGGGCACTCCAGGTATGCAGAAGGTGACCTTCTTTCCTGCGCAGTCGATGGTAGTGTTGCAAGGACCGAGCCAATCCATACCCATTATGATGTCGAAGTCCTTCATATCTAGAACTATCGCATCAAGACCAATCTTTTGACTCCCAATACATATGGTTCCTCCCCTGCAGGATAAATTTGTGAGTAGTGGCATGCCCGAAGGCATACTTACGCTAAGATCAAGGTCTAATGATATTATAGGAAATTTTTGTTCGGCGGCGAAGTCCGTCGATATAAAACTATGCGAAGCGCCTGAATCAAATTACACACGAGAAGGTACATTATTGAAATTCAATATACCTGTCACAACAGTGTCGAAAGCAAATGCCTCATCTCGAGTCAGGGCGAAGACATGCCCTTGAGCATTAGGACATCGGTCTTGGTTGTTGGGTTGAGTGGGCTGAGGAGGTCGGGGCACCTGTCCTCGTTTCTCTTGACGGTTTTGTTGTGGTGCAGCATTACGACTCAGTCAAAAACTTGGACAATTTTGAGCCCTGTGACCCTTCTGTCCGCAAGCGAAACATTATATATTACGGGCAAAGCAGTGGCTGGCATGGTGTCCAACTCGTCCGCAATTTATGCACTGAGGTATCATTTTCTGAACCTTATAGCCGCCGTTATTTAGACGCTTCGACGCGTAGTTGTTGCCTCCCGTATGGCTAGGACGTTTGTAAATGGAGTGGTGCAAAACGTCGGCAGCAACGGAAGGGTACTGGCTCTCAAGGCTAAGAGCAAGATTCAGAGCCTCGCCCATGGTTTTGTATTCCGGAACGGTCACATAAGCAGCAATAGAGGGCCGCAGACCCACTTTGAAATGTCATACACGACACTCCTCTGTGTGGAGAAACACACTAGCAAATTTGGAAAATCTGTTGAACTCTGCGGCGTACCGTTGTACTATCAGGTTCCCTTATTTCGACTGCATGAACTCATTTTTCTTTGCTTGACGAACGGCTGACGAAAGGTACTCGACTTCAAAAGCTTTGTGGAACGTGGCCCAAGAGATCGGCGTTGTGTTATTGTCGTGTCGGATCGCTCGTTTGTGCACGGCCCACCGGTCGTGCGCATTCAACCATAGTTGAAGTTGAGCGCAGGTGACTTGCTTTGATTCTTCATTGTCGAGAAGCTCGAAGTGATCTTTCAGCTCTTCCAACCAGTCGATAGCAATAGAAGGGCCTTCGGTGCCGCTGAAGGAAGTGCGGCACGCTTTCTTGAATTCTGACACTTCAAAGTTGTATCTCCTCGGTGTCGCCAGTTGAAGCTCGGACTCCTCTTGGTCGACATCGATGGGTTGGGCCATTGGCACGGTGACAGTAGGCATAGTGACAGTAGGCGCAGTCACGGAGTTTCCGTTGGCCACAATTGTCTGGACGATCTACTGCATAGTATCTAACTATTTTTGTTGCAGCTTAGTTTGTGCGTCGAAGCGAGCTTCGAACTGGGCCTGTCGTACCTCCGTCTGTTGATGTCGGTTCTCGGACTATTTCTGCTGCACCTCCATCATGCGCAGCATCCTCTCAATGGTATTATTAGAAGCTCCGGCCCGTGAACTACTTGAGCCGCTAAAGCACTCTTCTCTTGCTCGGTCGCGGGTTCCGGCTTCTGCAATACGAAGGCAAACGCATCAGTCTCAAATTATTACGGACTCATTGTATGGAACAACTTATCTTATCGATACGAGATTAAAGGTTTAAAACTCTAGACATGAGGCCAAAGGATGTAAAGCCGTGCTCTGATACCATTATGTCACGTCCCGATTCCGTAGAATCGATAGTCGTCCCCCGGGCGTGATGCCGTACGAACCTAAGTTACGATCGCACAAGGCATAGTCATAAGTTTATCCGAAACACAACATCAAGTTAGAGTACGCAGAGAAATTGATTGACGCATTTGAAATAGAAGTAAACTTTTCATTGATAATAAAACTTCATTTACATGACTCCTTTATAATCATTGCCGTGCGGGCTATAACATGACTCGATTACAAAAATGGACGCTGATGAGATAGTCGTTCCATACATTACATCCCTTTTTACAAGCAAAACAATTACACTTTCCACCTGCTATTGAGGGAAGCCGAGTCGTCATCTTTTCTTTTTTTTTTACTGAGTGCGGAGTCTTCAAAAGGATTTAGAAACAAGCCTTCAAAACACGGACGAGGCTTCAAAAGTGTTCGTACCGCCTTGAGCTTTAAATGGCACGCCCTTCTTGGTTCAGGGTACCTGTGTAGAGAGCGAGGATCAATACATTACACTTTGTACTAGTGCGTGGCTATTTAAGTTCCAAGCTCTCATTTGGTTGAAGAGTTTATATGACTTATTTTATGAATGTTTCTAACCATCCTAATGAATTTCAAGCAAGCTACAAGCATAATGTGAAATACATTGGAACTTACCCACGACGGACCGCGCCGCGCCTTATGAGACTTACCATGTTCTTCCCTGTCAATTGTTATCATTTTCATACCAAGTGCAATATTACGTGTGATTGGTCACTGGCTCCGAGAGCCATCATGGACTCCTCTAGCTTTTGTTCGACGGGGCCCTTTCAGTACGAGTAGCGAATCCCGCTGCAAGTCCCCTCCTAATCTATGCCCAGCACAACTATATACTTGTTTCCTTTCATGGCCACAATGGTCCCATGGCCCCGGGTTGCCGTACGGGGAAATGCTCACCTTGTCGACAAGTTGTCCATGACTGTGCAAAGACACATTTTTAGTTATTAAGATATAGCCTACATTTTCCTTAAAAACTTGATCATTTTAGCATGTTCGTGCCCTTGCATTTTTTTATTCGCAACAAACATTATTGATTGACCTAAGAAGGGGTCGAGAAGAGAAAGGTCAGCCACTCACCTTGAATTTGCTTGAGGCGAGAGAACTTGTTGGTCGTGCTAGACATCGCCTACGCGATTACCTGAAATCGCACAAGCAACCGATTATAACACCGTATTATTCAAGAAGTTCGACAGAAAATGCGAGTTCGAAATACAAGCCATGAAAACCATCGAAAACATTCACAAAAACGCATTCAGAAAACCAAAGCCAAAACCAACGCAAGCGACGTAAAAAAATAGTGCAACGGGAGGTCTCTCTCGACTCAGCCGCAGAGTCAATCCTTGAGGCACAATCCGCTGAATGTGGGACTTGGTTCCGGAGAAGCCATTCCATAACAGGGAAAGGATATTAATTCAACCGTTCCCGTTCGATCGATTCAATGGATCCCGACCTATCGGTCCCGACCGAATTGATAGCGATAGTGTTCCTTCCTCGTGCACCCCGTGGACGGTGAACGGGACACGATGTAGGGACGGGGCACTACAGTTTGTGTGTATGAGGAGAGAGATAGAGGGTTATTGTTGTCCTGGACTATCAAGTGAGATACTTATATGTTTAATTTGGAACGCATTTCAAATGCTACAGAAGTGTACCTAAATAAATAATTTAAAATAAAATAAAAGAAAATAAATTAGGAAAATATTTCTGATTTGGAACACTTTTGTTTCGTTCCAACTGCTAGGAACATAAAATAAGTGTTTCGGATTAAAAAATGTCTAGTGTTCCTAATTTGCTAATTTGGTGTAGTGGCTTCGATGAATAGACTCATGAGCAGGGCATCATCCTTTGGCAAGTGCCCTATCATAGAGGCAAACTATGTCAAATACCGACAAACAAACTCCTTTCCGTCGAACGAGGTCAAGGACGGAGGCTTGTATTTGAAAGGATAAATTATATTATTCCACTCAAGGGATACGACAGCTGAATCCCTAGTTTTTGGAGTGACACCACTACAACAAAAAGACCTATTAATGACGCTTGATAAGTGGAATTTATGACGGCTGATAAAGAAGCGTCATCAAAGTTCAGCAAGACTCCATTCTATGCCAGTGTCCAATATAAATGTTATTGATAGTCTTTCAGTCATACGAGCGTTATGAAAAAAAGCACCAAAATTTAAGTCAAAACCTCCACTCCCCCGTACTTCTCCCGCACTTAAGAAAAATCCTAAACCAAGAAGCTCCACAGCTACTCCCCAAAGGCCTTCGAAGAAGCCCTACTGCTCTCCTGGCTCGCCTCCGCCGTCCGCCTTCTTTCCGCCACCCTCTCATCTCTCCTTCACGAGCAAACCCTAACTTAAAGCAAGTTCCTCTACCACGCCACTCTCTACTCTCTTCTCTCTCCTTCCTCCTTCCGCAACCGTCCCCTTCCGCTGCTCCGACGAGCGACGGCCCTGCGCTGACAAACGCCCACGTCATCCTCAACCAGCGCGTCCCCCGCTTCTTCCCCCTCCTCTGGAAGCACGGTTCGTTTCTCTCTCTTCGTTTTCTTTTTTTAGGGTTTGTAAAGTTCTCCCTTTCTCTAAGTTTTGGAGTTTTCTTTCTCGATTCCGTGTTTAGAGAAGCAAAGCTGCACCTCTGTGCTGATGGCGGTGCCAACCGGGTCTACAACGAGTTGCCGGAGATGTTCCCGGACCAGGACCCTCTCGACGTCCGGTTCAGGTACGGTTTTGTCGCTTCGTTGCTCCTCGAAATCTCGCTTCTTGGTTAAAGTTTGCATCTTGACTTTCGATTGCAGTTGTTTTATTGCTATTTTGCTAACGAGTTGTTTCTATGGTGTGTTCTTCTTGGGAAAAAAAACCATGGCACGGACGACTCTTAGCCTTTAGGTAGTAGAGAAGTGCACGAGTACAACACACGATCATCTGAACACGACACCATGTGTAGGACATGGTCTCAATTGTTCGATCCTTCCTTGAAGTTTGATTTTTTTCTTGGAATGAAAGTCTCAATTGTAGGTGTGTCGAAAACTATTGACAATGATATACTCCTGATGGATAAGATATTTGGTTTCGATACTGCTGTGGAAGAAGCTCAACGAGCAATCAACTCTGCATATATTGAGGTAATAGGTCAGGTCATGGTGTTCGGGATGTTTTGGTACATATTATTATCACTTTCCATGAGTTATTTCATTGACATGCTGGAGCTGGACTGAATTTTAATTCTATGAATTGGTTTCAGCCTTGCTATATATGTGGGCTCTTTGTGCATAGCATAGAATTATATATCAAAATTGATTGCTACGTCTCTATAGGCACATAGTGAATACCATGGTATTGGACTGGTAAAATTTTATTGCTTTGAATTTTCAACAACTTGTTGTTGCTAGCTTTCTGTTTTTAAGAATTGTAATCTTTATTTCATTCTAAGTTGTAGTATGAGCAGAGTCAATTTGCAGTCTGATTGCATAAGTCCAGTTGTATTTTCTCAGTTTTCACACACATTTGTATGATATTTGTAACCCGACACTATCATATTCTTGTTGTTATCCTTCTTATTACAGCAAAATGGAAATTATGATGTTATTTGGTTTATTTGGTCTTCCAATTAAGTATGGAACCAAAGTAATTTTAAGTTTTGAGGATGTGTATCATGATTAACTCTTCAGAGTATGGTTTGAACCCTTTGACAGTGGGTATCAGTATGTGTCACTTTATTCTTTGAGAGTGGGTATTAGTGTTTTTCTAGCTTCTAGATTTTGGATATTTACTGTCACGACCCGTACCCGCTTTTCCGGATACGAGACGTGTCCAAGCCAGCCTATGCCGCAGAGTCGGCGGTAGAACGCTGTCAAGCTCGCAAGAAATAAATGCTCAAAATATAAAATTTGCTGCTCATTCAAATTTCTAAATTTATTACAACATTTACAATATTTATGTTTAAAGAAAATACAAGGTTCTCACAATTAATGAAAATGATACACTGCTATCTATTTCTAGGTTTCTGTCTGCAAGTACACCCGTATCTCCCAAGCTAAGTGAAGCCACAGCTAACCTGAAAAATGTTGGTTTCCAGTCAGGAATGAGACAAGTACACAAACCGACGGCAATGCAAAAACACAACAGAATTAACAAGACATGAAAATAACATATGAGATATGAAAACTGGAAAGTACTGATGACATGGCACGGTGGAGAAGAAAAGAAAAAATAAATAAAAGACAACTACCTATGTGGTGTAAAATATCTGTTTCGACATATGAACGGCTAGGGGGTAAATCCGGCACCCTGCACGTGTCGTGTGCAGCTGCTATTATTCAAGAATAGACTCATGGGATAGTTCTGGGTAGTCCACATGTCTACTAAGATATTTCCCTCCCGACTACTCTGTGTGACGAGCGTGTCAACAAGCAGCAAGATATATGTATAGACATGAAATGAAAAGACTACTATGAATTGAAAGCAATCAGAAAGAGCACTTGCCTGAGGTCCTTAGCTGGTGAAACCAATAATACCATACCACTCAATGAGTCACAATCAGTCAACACATGCAGAAGTCTCCAGATGCTGAAATAAATATTACCAACATTCTCAGAATAATCAATTTAGCTAGAATCGCCTGTCCTTAAGTCCAATTCTGGACACAGGAGTAAAACGGTAATTTCGGGTCAAAACGGTATCCGTTGTTGGACCCGCTTTGCACCGAAAAACGTGCCAGAGTCAACGATCTCTAAAGTCATCAAACTATATGTCAATAGATCTGGTTTTCTGATACAAACCCAACCGTATGTCCAAAGTTGGATTCCGGCGGGCCGTGCATAAAATTGCCCGTTGAGTCGGACCGTGGAGCCCACAAAACGGCGTTCTGATTCAACTGTCTCAGAATCGGACCAAACTTGGCATACAGGACCAAAAAATGACACGATCCTGTTGGCGCAAGTTTTGTCTTGATCTGACGAGCATGCACAAAGTAATTAAAAATTTTGTACATAGGCCGATACGGTGAATTTCGACGGATACGCATCAAATTCGTCGCGCACACGCGAGCAATTTGAATTCCGTCAAAACCCACACATCCACGAAGCCGTTACGCACCTTTCGATGCTCTCGGTTTGCGACCACGTAGCCCAGTTTGGCGGGACGCACTTCGTATCGGAGAATTTTATTATTTTTAAAACTGGTTTTCGGTCAACTTCGGGATCCTATTTCTCAGCGCGTAGTCGATGAAATCGAGTTCTGTAAATTGGGTCGTGAAGCCCTATATGTTGTCTTCGAGTTTGTTCAATTAGGTTTTGCGTTTTCTATCAGGATCGACCAACTTTAGCCTCCCAAGATGGGTGACTGGATTCGAAGTACTGTCCTGTTGTGGACAGTTTTATGTTCGACTTTGCGTCGAATTCCTCGGCAATCCAGTTTATTTAAAATAAAAGTAGGTGAAGGAAGTCAAAGGTATATAGATCGGGGTCTTACCTGAGAAGATAGCTCGTACAATGATCAACCGTCGTGGGTGAACGGCTGTCACGAAGTTGGGGTCGGGGCGGTTGCTGCCAGCGTTGGTGCCCGTGCGCTCCGGCGGGTTCGACCGGCCAGTGGCCGATTCCCGACGGTCAGGGAGGCCGAGGGCGGTGCACTGGGGTGGCGAGTTCGTGGGATGGCTCTGCGGTCCAGGACTAGGGTTTTCACCACGCTCTCTTCTCCCGATCCTCCGTATATATATTCGTATATATATATCTGCCGTTTCAGTTTGGCCGAGCGCGGGTTAGGGCCTGTTAAGCTCGGGTTCATTCGGCTGTGTGGGGGTTATTACGGGCTGCTGGTTCAATCTCTTTTTGTTTTTGTTTTTCTTTCTCTTTCTCTTTTTCTTTTTCTTTTTCTATTTCCTTTTTATTATCATTATATATATATATATATATATATATATATTTTATATATATATATATATATATATATATATATATATATATATATATATATATATATATATATATATATGTAGGTATACATACACACACGTATATCTATATATATATTTTTATATGAACATACACATACACACATACGTATTTTACATACATACACACCCACATATATATTATATAGAATTTATAAATACCTACACGTATACTCCCATGTAAATATATTTGTATTTATATACACGTATACACCTATATAAATTTACAAATACATTCACATATACATATATATATATATATATATATATATATATATATATATATATATATATATATATTTATTTATACACATATATATAAATATCTACACAAAATATATGTCCCTATATTTTCCTGTATATATATATATATATATATATATATATATATATATATATATATATATATATATATATATATATATATATATATATATATATATATATATATATCAATAAGAAAATATTATAAAATATATATATATATATATTTTTATATATGTTCCTATATATATATATATATATATATATATATATATATATATATATATATATATATATATATATATATATATATATATATATATATATATATATATATAAATATATATATATATATATATATATATATATATATATATATATATAAACCTATATATGTATCTATCTGTAACTTCTCCCGTGCCACAATTCTTATTCGTTTTGTGCTCCAAAACTCCACAAAGACTGACGTCATCCACCGTAATAATCGACTAATTAATTATTTATAACATCTAAAAATCACCATTTAAATAGAATAAATAATAATAATAATATTTCAAATTTTCCGGAAGGGGAGCTACAAATCTATCCACCTTAAAAATAATTTCGTCCTCGAAATTCTAACTCATAAACATGCCCAAAATTCAAACATAAAATAAGAAGAATAAGTCCACTATTACCACAATATCCTCAAATTTTAATTTCTCAGAAATATTTATATCCTCCTCCTAGCCATTTCGTAACTACAGATCATCGAGGACTTCTACCCACCTTTGGTCACACTACCCCCTTCAAATCTCCTGTCGCTAAAAATTTATAATCTTCCAACTAATTGCTAAAATTTCTACTAGTAGATATCTACTGTATATGGCATATATAATCCTCCCCTATCCATCAAACAACTAAAATTTAACAAGCAACAATTTTACACATGTAGCTAAGAAATATTGATAAATTTTAATAATTATGACCATTCGTCTCTCTGAAATAGGAAGGACAGGAAGATAAGGAAGATTAATCGAGGGCAAATATGAAGTTTCAAGAGCGGTAGGGAGTACCCAATGATACAGATAAAATAGTGTTTATGAACCATTGACTTATTTGCTAGATTGGGCTACTCTAGTCTAGTCACTTGCTAATTCGAAGAACACTTATTTTTTAGAGGGGCTTGCAATCCATGCAATTACAAAAATTCCATTCTCGAAATTAATCTAAACAGGGTTCCAATACGGAACGAAAATTGAGAAATCAAGATTGTGATCTTTTCCGTGGTTATTTAAACACACGAGCATGGGGTATAAATGCAATACAAGATCGTATCTCGACTTCCAGGTAGAAGGACTAAGTGTTACGAATGACTTCACATTCTAAGAGGTGAGGACTACATAATAGATATAGGGATCTACTTCAAGTAGTTCGATTTTATAGTCCAAATATGGTGATATGTATGGATGGGTTCTACTGGTCTTAATGGGTTCTCTATTCGGACATCTCTCACTGGTTGGATGAACCTGGGATTTCAATCTATATTGAATAAACAAGATCCCAAGATAAAACTATTTCTACTAGGTGTGGGTGACCTGGATTAGGATTCAACCCAAGTGGTTGAGCTAGGTGCCAGTCAGGTTGGTTAGCTAGGTTCCTAAAGTCCAAAAATGTGCCTTCAGTGACTTTTGTGTTTAAGTAGCACATGAGGTCTCAATTGGGTGGCACACTAGTGGCATGTGCATAGTGGGCTTCGAGCAGATCACAACCATATATTGGGTCGAAGGAATTGGGTCAAGGTTGAGGCTCTAGTGGTAGTCAGAAAGCATACGGTTACTATAGTAAGGGTTATAGCTAGTCCTTTTGACCCAAAAGTTGTACCATAAAAATAAAGTACAAAAGAACGTGTTTGAGTGGGACATGATACACCTAGGTGAGGGTGGACTTGTCTAGATCCGGCATATGAAATTTGTTGGAAGATAACAGCTGGTCTCGTGCTCCGAATATTAATGACACGGCCGGGGCACAAAATAATCTAAATTGAAAGTGGGAGTCCAATGGGGCATTAACTATCATTCTAAATATGGGAAAATTATTCTAATCAATCGGTAATCCTCGGATATCCCAAGAAGGCTTACAGTCTACCCGCCTTAGAAGCTAGGACATGGTTTTAGGAATAATGAGGCTAGAAGAATTCCAAAGTCCGGATACTGTACCTCGACTCTTGTTAATAAAGAATAAGGCACGGCGTAACGGGATACGGTAGATACAAGTCAAGTCAAGGGTCATTCCTCAATAAAAGAAAAATGAGTGTGTACAATGACACACGGCCGATAAAATAGAATGATCTACTCGTCTAGTATACAAGAGTTATCGACAGGGTAACCAACTCTAAGGCACATCATATGAAAAGATTTCTAACGACTAGGTCGTGAATCTCTATTTGTGTCAAACCTGCCAGACTATTGTCACAAGGGTTCTAGTTAAACTAAGCTTCAAACAAATGATTAGAGGCTCACAACATTTGGTCTCTTGAGAATAGGTAGTCTCCTAGGTTGGCATTTGATCAAGGGAAAGATCCTACTCATTTTTGGACTCCAATGACTAGAAGATCAAGATAGTAGGTTTTAGGGTCGAAGGAAGGACGAGTAACTCAAGGCAAGGTTCCAGTCACAGGGCTGGCCGATGGTAGCTACACTTGCGTATACTACTATCATAGCCATGGGGATACGTTGTATCTATCGATCAAATACGAACATTCGTCTTTCCAATTAGTAAAAGGCAAAAACAATAAAGAGTTCAAGAGAGATGTCCCTGAATACAATTACGTGATTCGAAGGCGAATGTATAATTCAAGAGAAATTGACAAAGCAGTCGCGGATGAGATCCTAGAGATATCTACATCTCAATCCACGTAGGGTAATTAGATGAAAAATGAACCAAATGCATCATGGTTGATCAGACCGTAATACAATGATTCTGATTAGATAATATGTTAGCGGGCGTCCCCAATAAACATATGTCTTGAATCAAGCTCGATAAAAGAGTAAGCTTGCAAAACTAGGCTGTAATAGCAGTATTGGTCAAGATAGTCAAAATATAGGTAGGCGAGATTTTTGGAAAAGAGGCACAAGTAGTTCGAGTTTTGGGAAAATTAAATCCTTACCTGGTGTTCTTGCCTATACAGTCATCCTACTATCTTCTAATACTTAAGGCTTGGTCGACTAATGGGTTATGGACTTCTGAATTCTATATTCTTGGTAAACCGATTAGTGTCAGTCAATTACCTCGTTGATAGATCACAAGGTCCACGGATTGCTAGGTTGGGAGACCTGCTACCTAATCTTACAGAATCCTTCACTAGTTTTGGCTTTGGATCTTATGGGACACACATGGCATTTTTCTACCCTCTATAGTATCCTAAACTTGTAATCACGTCTGAAGTCATTTTACCGAGAATTATACCACGCCCGTATACTCTAGCTGTGGTAAAACCTTGGTTCCGTGATTCAGATGTGATAAACTATCAGGGCTCTACTCTATATTGACACAAGGGTATCTAAGATCTAAAGAGGTCAACGAGAACATAGTTTTAGCAATGTTCCATAGACTATGATTCTTCAAAATGATTTCAATTCTGTGGGTTGTGCCTTGCCAGTGCGCTGATGGCTGCAGTGAACTCACACTCTCCGTTCTCAAGTAATTGACGACAGTGCGCTGCTGTCTAGTCATCGCAGTCGTTTAATTACTCTAACTATATTCCTAAGGACTTCAAGAAGCTGCTAGGATTTCAAGCTAATTGATTATGATAGAGAGCATAAATATCTACCTATGAGTCTCAATCCTCAAAATAAAAGATTGATCGGGGAGGAACAACTGAAGACAAGGAAAAATAAGAACAATCCTAATCTTCATTTCATATGCATTTCAAAGGGTTGAGGGAACTTTGAATCAAGCCTACCTCGAGATTTGTATACGAACAACAGAATCAGTAATCATAAATCAATTCCTTACAGCAAAATAGAATTTAAATAGACAATTCTAATTTATGATATAAGGTTTATATCTAATAGAGCAAAAGAAATTGAACAGTTTATCAAGATTAACGCCGTAATTCTAAGTGAGCCTAATTTACCAAGTGAATAGTATATCCACATCGGGTCATATCGTCATATCAAAAGTAAGGGTGTACCTATAGGGATCTAGCAAGTTATCTAAATTCAATAATTCCTTATCTAAATTGCATGGCCTATCTGACAACCTTAACTACCCCACGGTTAATTTGAACAAGGGACTCCTAGTCCTAGTCATTCTCTTAAATCAATTTAACCTAAGTTGTGAATGAGCATTTTCTAGTCGCAGACTCGCAATAGTACGACTAATGTACCATCACGAGTTCGTAATCTTTTACGAAAATGGACCTGCATGGGCCACCACAAAAACTTGTCACGACCCGCACCCGCTTTTTCGGATATGAGACGTGTCCAAGCCAGCCTACGCCGCAGAGTCGGCGGTAGAACGCTGTCAAGCCAGCAAGAAATAAATGCTCAAAATAACATTTGCTGCTCGTTCATATTTCTAAATTTATTACAATATTTACAACATTTATATTTAAAGAAAATACAAGGTTCTCACAATTAATGAAAATGATACACTACTATCAATTTCTAGGTTTCTGTCTGCAAGTACACCCGTATCTCCCAAGCTAAGTGAAGCCACAGCTAACCTGAAAAATGTTAGTTTCCAGTCAGGAATGGAACAAGAACACAAACCGACGGAAATGCAAAAATACAATAGAATTAACAAGACATGAAAATAACATATGAGATATGAAAACTGGAAAGTACTGATGACATGGCACGGTGGAGAAAAAAAAGAAAATAAATAAAAGACAACTACCTATGTGGTATGAAATATCTGTTTCGACAAGTGAACGGCTAGGGGGTAAATTCGGTACCCTGCACGTGTCGTGTGCAGCTGTTATTATTCAAGAATAGACTCATGGGATAGTTCTGGATAGTCCACATGTCTATAAAGATATTTCCCCTTCCGACTACTTCGTGTGACGAGCGTGTAAACAAGCAGCAAGATATATATATAGACATGAAATGAAAAGACTACTATGAATCGAAAGCAATCAGAAAGTGCACTTGCCTGAGGTCCTTAGCTGGTGAAACCAATAATACCATACAACTCAATGAGCCACAATCAGTCAACACATACAGAAGTCTCCAGATGCTGAAATAAATATTACCAACGTTCTAAGAATAATCAAATTAGCTAGAATCGCCTATCTTTAAGTCCAATACTGGACACAGGGGCAAAACGATAATTTCGGGTCAAAATGGTGTCCGCTGTTGGACCCGCTTTGCACCGAAAAGCATGCCAGAGTCAACGGTCTCTAAAGTCGTCAAACTATATGTTAACAGGTCTGGTTTTCCGATACGAACCCAACCGTATGTCCAAAGTTGGATTTCGGCGGGCCGTGCATAAAATCGCCTGCTGAGTCGGACCGTGGGGCCCGCAAAACGGCATTACGATTCAACTGTCTCAGATTCGGACCAAACTTGGCATACAGGACCAAAAAAATGATACGGTCCTGTTGGCGCAAGTTTTGTCTCGATCTGACGAGCGTGCACAAAATAATTGAGAAATTTACACATAGGCCGATACGGTGAATTTCGACGGATACGTATCAAATTCGTCGCGCACACGCGACCAATTTGAATTCCGTCAAAGTCCACACGTCCAAGAAGCCGTTACGCACCTTTCGATACTCTCGGTTCGCGGCCACGTCGCTCGATTTGGCGGGACGCATGTCGTATCGGAGAATTTTATTGTTTTTAAAACTGGTTTTCGGTCAACTTCGGGATCCGGTTTCTCGGCGCGTAGTCGATGAAATCGAGTTCTGTAAATTGGGTCGTGAAGCCCTATATGTTTTCTTTGATTTTGTTCAATTAGGTTTTGCGTTTCCTATCAGGATCGACCAACTTTGGCCTCCCAAGATGGGTGACTGGATTCGAAGTACTGTCCTGTTATGGACAGTTTTATGTTCGACTTTATGTCGAATTCCTCGGCAATCCAGTTTATTTAAAATAAAAGTAGGTAAAGGAAGTCAAAGGTGTACAGATCGGGGTCTTACCTGAGAAGATAGCTCGTACAATGATCAACCGTCGTGGGCGAACGGCTGTCACGAAGTTGGGGTCGGGGCGGTTGTTGCCACCGTTGGTGCCCGCGCGCTCCGGCGGGTTCGGCCGGCCAGTGGCCGATTCCCGGCGGTCAGGGAGGCCGAGGGCGGCGCACTGGGGTGGCGAGTTCGTGAGATGGCTCTGCGGTCCAGGACTAGGGTTTTCACCACGCTCTCTTCTCCCGATCCTCCGTATATATATTCGTATATATATCAGCCATTTCAGTTTGGCCGAGCGCGGGTTAGGGCCTGTTAAGCTCGGGTTCATTCGGCTGTGTGGGGGTTATTACGGGCTGCCGTGGGCTGCTGGTGCAATCTTTTTTTGTTTTTGTTTTTCTTTTTCTTTTCTTTTTCTATTTTCTTTTTATTATCATTATATATATATGTAGGTATACATACACACACACGTATATCTATATATATATTTATATATGAACATACACATACACACATACGTATTTTACATACATACAAACCCACATATATATATAGAATTTATAAATACCTACACGTATACTCCCATGTAAATATATTTGTATTTATATACACGTATACACCTATATAAATTTACAAATACATTCACATATACATATATATATATATATATATATATATATATATATATATATATATATATATATATATATATATATATTTATACACACATATATAAATATCTACACAAAATATATGTCCCTATATTTTCCTATATATATATATCAATAAGGAAATATTATATTCCTCTTCATATTATATATATATTTACACAAAATATATATGTCCATGTATATTCCTATATATATATATATATATCAATATATATATATATATATATATATATATAAACCTATATATGTATCTATCTGTAACTTCTTCCGTGCCACAATTCCTATTTGTTTTTGCTCCAAAACTCCACAAAGACTGACGTCATCCACCATAATAATCGACTAATTAATTATTTATAACATCTAAAAATCACCATTTAAATAGAATAAATAATAATAATAATATTTCAAATTTTCGGGAAGGGGAGCTACATTTACCTACCTCTATGAGTTATACTACCAATTTTGGATATCAGTAGGTACCGATGTGTTATTTTCTATGAGTTGACTTCCTATTTCTATGAGTTATATTTCCAACTTTGGATATTATTGGGTATTAGTGTGTTATTTCTATGAGTTATACTTCCAATTTATATGAGTTATGCTTCCAATTTTGGATATCACTGGGTATCATTGTGTTCTTTTCTAAGCTATACTTGCAATTTCAATATATTTTGAGTATTATCTATGAATTAGGTGGGATTACTCCAACCCAGGATATCTTGATTGCCTAAAACACATGTTAGAGACGAAAGAGGAAGGAATTTATTCTTCATGTGTTCTTTGAGTGCAATCTATGGCATTATTTTTTCATGTTTTATATGACAATATTTATCTATGGTTTTGTTGGAAGAAGACTTACTATTCAGCTCCAATATTGAGTGGTCTATCCTTGGCTATGAGCTGTCTAGATTTTTTGCTCCTATATTTATATTTTCAATGGGTTATCAGTGTGTTTCACTAATTTCAGCTAATTCTGCTGTTGCCTATCCCAATGCTACTGCTACCTATACTAATCAGTTTAAGATGGAATGTTTTTTATATGTTGCTGCTTGTATCATTTTGAGATGGAATGGTTTTTATTTGCATTTAATCCAGTCATTATCTTGATCATCAACCGCTTCATTATTACCTATATGGTGCAAACGCCCTTTAGGTATCGTCTACCTCTAGTAAGTAGAGATTGTGAACGATATGCCAAATTTTAGTTTCCATCACTTGTCAATTAATAGTTGTTTCCATTATTTTGTCTGTCAATGAAATATTTGCATACGATCATTTCTTAATATGTTGGTTGTGCAAAAACTCAAATATAATTATATTTTTATTGCTTGTGATCTTGTTTAATATTTATACTAAATAATCTACTTAGTTTGGTCCTTCTTTTTTTTCCTATTTCAGTACATCTCCATGATCAAACCCATGTTATCGTTATTCTTAAGAAATTAACATATTAATATGCTAGTTGATTTCTTCCCACAAAAGCCATACTATATGTCACTAAACAAGTATTTCGTTTCATAATAATTTTGCTTTCTGCTTCTTGTGACCATCTGTAGAGTTACAACTAATGTTTTCCTATGCCTTGTTCTAGAATTCATTCTCAAGGTAGTTCTTTCTGACATCTTTCTCTTACGTCAATCCATAATTTTAGTGTCCAATATATTTCGACTACATTTGTAGCTTAATAGTTTCTTGAGATGAGTCTTAATTGCAAGCAAGATTTTGCGTGGACTGATACTTTACATTTTACTGTAGGTAGATAAAGTAATTGTAGTATGTGTTGAAGGTGCTAGAGTTCGCTTTGAATGGACATGACTTCTCTTATGTTTTTACTTCTTGTTTTGTTAGGAACTACTCAAAAAGGATTTCTCATACTAATATAGGAATACTCTTTTTTTCTTCAGAGACAATGACCTCTACTTATTGTTGCAGATGTTGAAAGTGATACACTGGCTACTCTTATCCACAAGCTTCGTGCTGGAATTAAGGTTTCGATTTTCTTATTTCAGAGTAAATGTTTCACTTGTTTAGCTATGAATCTGCATCCGCGTGTAGTTATCGTATTCTTAGAATAAGAATCATATAATATAGGTTTGTGCCATTAAAGCACTTGGGTTTGGTGAGAAAAGAAAATCATGTTTGTAGGATCTTGCTGTTTTAACTGGGCTGATGTGTGTTATTTCTTCTAGTTTTTGTTCCATTTGGCTAAAAGTTTACGTAATGCAATTCATAATATAGTTTCTTTCTTATTGTAGCTCATAACTGATGAACTTGGCATGAATCTCGAGGAAGATATAATATTTGTAGGAAATCCTATTTTTGGGATCATAGCTAACTTTGATATGTGTATTCTATATAATGTTCACAATAAAATGTTACTGTAGAACCTCATGCATTTTTTCGTTTGAAGAATTTGAGATGAGAAGATTTTATTTACCTAGACTTTTTGTCTCTTGTCATTTGTTCAGGTGACAATTTCCAAAGATACTATTATTCTTGATGGAGCTGGTGACAAGAAGTCCATTGAAGAGTGATCGGAACAAGTTTGTTCTGTGCCTTACCTTATATATAGTTCCATGCTTTCCTTTTTTTATTTTAATGGTCGACAACAATTAGAATAGTGTTATTTTTATGATTATGTCATTGATGGTTACTGTTATGACATTTGAGGTCAGCAATTGATGCAAGCACATCTGATTATGATAAACAAAAGTTGCAAGAGAGGTTGTGAACTCTTGTTATATAGAATGCTTTTACAGAGTTCGATCCGTATTCTCTTATGTCTACACTCTACCCCTAGCTTTATTTGCACCCTAACTACAGTCTCGCTCCTACTAACCTGTGCATCAACTTGTCCTTGTTGCATGTCCAAATCATCTCAAAATAGGTCTTTATTTTTTACGAAGTCTTGTGTTAAAATTCTCATCTGATGCTCCTTGCAGACAATATGGAGTTAGAGAAAGCAAAGAAGTGACTGTTGAGGGAAGAGTACAGTTTGACTTGCTTCAGGTCCTGATAAATTTATTTTCTTTTATTATGTTGATCTCAATAAATGCTGAACCAATTTGTTTTTTTGTTCGTGTAAGAATCTCTTCACATACGTATCCCTTTTGATGTGCATCATATTTGTGCACAGGCCATGCAAAGGGATTATAAGCCCAGTTCATATTCTTTGAATTCAGTTTCTGCACACTTTCTTTCAGAGCAAGTAAGTCCATTTTTTCCTTCTACTATCTCAGTATCTATAGATATAATTTGAACTCATTGTCCTTAATTGGTTCATTACCCTCATATTTAATGCAATCTAATATATCTGGAAAATACGACTTTCAGGATTTCAGCAATCCATTCAATATATTCGAGTCATTATTTGAAGGCATGGACGGAATGGGAGGAATGGGCGAAAGCAGAGCTGCTCGCAACAATGAAATGTATAATGGTAGCTAAAGTACTCTATTTTGAGACAATAAAATATAGCTAGCTAAAGTACTCTAACCTGTGAGATGTTGATGTACCCTATTTTGAGACAATGAAATGGAGAATGGTACTTTATATTACATTTTAATGTTTTGTTGTGAATCTGGATCAAAGTGGTTGTTTTCGAATTGAATTGAGCAGCGTTTGGAATGTATAACATGCAGTATAAAGCATTATAAATGTGATATAATGACCATATACAGATCATCTATTCATAACGCTTTCACAATGTCCTGACTTCTAAACCATATTAACTATTCATAACGGTTTTACATAAATATCCATAACGCTTTAAAAATAAAACGTAGCAGAAATTCAATCTATTAATGACGTTTTTGGAAGAATTAGCTATAACGCTTTCAAAAATATTTATAACACCCATTTTCATAACGGTTGGATTAGAAAAAAAATGTCATGGTTCTTAATTAATGACGGTTTTTAGCCATCATTAAAAGGTATTTTTGTTGTAGTGCACCTTTTTGTCCTTGGCGTCAAAGCGAGCCTGCAACTCCATGTGGGCTTCGTGCACGTCGTTTAACTCTGGCGGAGGAGTCGACCGTGGTAGAGTACGATTCTCAGTGGTAGGTGGAACCTGGGAGGGCGTATTAGATTCTCCGTTCGTTCGAGGATCCTGGTTCCTCGGGGCTGAGGCCCTCGGTGTGAGTTTATCCTTGAGCTCCAGGACCACCTGCTGGGTCAAAGCCTACATGGATTCATGCAACGTGTAGAAACCTACCTCGAGGACCTCTATACATTGTTGGTGATTCGACCCTTCACTACTTCCTGGGATGTCACCTCCTATCATGTAGACTGACATTAGGTGGGAGGAGGTGGACAATAAGGTAGATCTCTATCTTTCTGGTTCAGACTTTAGAGTTTCACTATCCTGCGGGAAGACGAGCAGATTGATGTCATCTACAAAATCTAGGGGATAACTACCCACAACTTGCTGGCGGTACACACCCCAGATGCATCAGTATCAGTCCCATATGAAACCTCGTCTTATTGAAACGGTTGGTTGCCATGGATTGTCAGGGACTTGCTACCCCAGTCTGTACAGCAGTCTCCCTAGAAGAAGACTTAGCCTTTGAACGGGTGTGTTGGAACACCCAATGCTAGCCACAACTAGCTTACTGCCTCGGGGCCGGCTTTTAGATACACTGGCCGAGACCGGAGGGTTCTTGAAACTCTTCTTTAAGAATGTGAGTTCTATGTAGCATGGCACGAGGCGACATGAAGTTCGTCCTCATCTTCTATTGGTACCCTCTTTTAAAGACTATATCGGACAGGTGCTGATGGCTGCAGTCGTTGGAAAAGGGACTGCCTTATTGGTGGAGATGCTGCTGTCTTGCTACAGCAGCAATTGATGATGATGTTCGCACAAATATGCCTTGGAACAGGCGTATTATGGATGACGATCAACTCTCCCACTTTGCATTTTTGACTAATCATGTCACGCAAATCGTACGAAGAGAGATTCACATTTACACCCACTTCATGAGCCTGGCTAAGCCAAGCGCTTGGTTGTGTATGTGTAATGCCCTAGTACCAAAATACGTAGGACTAGAAACATAGGCATGTCAGCCGTATAATAAATATACGTAAGCTGTAAAATGCAGTAGAATCATGACTAATCTCATCCACACAAAATAAATGAATAAAAGATATCATATAATGATAATGAATTATCTTGATACAATATGTTGGACGGAGACAAATCCACTACCAACAAATAAGGGAAAAATATATGGAAAATGAAATGAGTTTGGTGAGCGAAGCTAAGACGATCAAAGTGCAATCATCCTCGAAAAAATAGAGATGATCATGGCCATGGCTAGAACACCTGCAAAAGATAAGAGCACACACCTGGCGAGATAACCAGGTCCTCAGAGGGACGTAACAAGACACATAATATCATGCCAATATAACTAAATATAAATTGCTCAAATAAATAAGTTAATTGAATTATAACATGGTCCAATATACACCTATTGAACTAGCTTACCATCCCCTACCAAACAAGGACATGAGATGGTAAACTAATTCACGATGACGTATCTTTCCATGCTATAAATCCAATATGGTATTCGGACCCCAATAAAGTTCAATACCTTCTCATCGGAGTAGTAAGTCACACCTATAACCAAACAAGGACAAGATATGACGAACTAATCTGCGACAAGTTATTATTCCAAGCCACGGTCAGATACAAGTACCCAAACCAAAAGTACTCATACCTAACGGATAAAGGTGCCTAACAGTTCTAAGTGAAATGTAGTTAAGAACTATCCTTCCTACGCATGGGCCCTGGCTAAAATAGGATCGGCATAGTCCCCCCCTGGGGTACTAGAGGCCCAATCAATAAGAGCATAACGTTCCGCAGAACGCCAGTGGCCGTCAGTAATCATGGATCATCAACCCCGTATCTCCAACGGAGCTTTCGGGTCACAAGGGAAAGTGCATAGAAGCCCATACGCTAAGGAATTGTCCTCCCCGCCCAATGCCTACTGTGTTGTATCCACAACAGTAAACCTCTATAATCGCTAAGTCAAACTAGCATACAATTCTATTAGCGGTTATTCCTATCGCACGGCTTATACGTACCGGTGGCCAGCCAGTCACGCATGTCCATATTCTACATGCGACACACAACTTCGTGGTACAACGTGTCAAGGCCAATGAATGCAACACACAAAGGTGTCCCTTAAATCTAGGTTTAATGTGTAAGAAAAATAATATATAGCAGGAAATATAACTGAACAGTAAGTTCTAACAGGTTATGCCATGTATCACAGTTTATTTTGTATAAAGAAAATAATGAATAATGCATAAAATATAAGCTAAATAAATAAACAGCAAATGGCAAGGTGTCTTGCTTGGTAGGACTCCTGGTGTGCTGTGATGATCAAGGTGGCACGAACTGCAAATTCGGTACAACAACTATACAAGGCGACCTCTGATGGTGGCACAGACAGTTCTATCGGGCCTAGAATAATCAAGTTAGCTAGGGTCGGTAGTAGGATGTACAAAATTTGGTGAGAGGATAGGAAAAAAAGGATTGGTCATGGATATGAGAAAATTCAAAAGAAAAAGAATAATAATATATATGCCATTTTTTGAAAACTATTTATAATACTTGATAAAATATTTTATGGTAAAACTAGCTTTGAGATAAATATATAAAAATATAAAGATTGCTTTTAGGTAAAACCCTAGATTTGTGAAATATATACCTTAGATGGAAGCAATATTTTTATTGGTAAAACTAATATTTGATAAATACATAAAAATATGGAAAAATCAATTTAGGCTAAAATTCTATGTTTTGTAACGATAAATATGATTAATAGCATACTACTTATATTTAGTCAAAATATTTAATAAATATATTAGAAAATTACTTATAATATTCGACAACTATAATTGAAATTATAACTAAACTCTATGTTTTTCTTTTATTCAAAATATTCTAAATAAATATCTGAAAGTCATAAAAACTATTTTCTTATATCAAAGCTATAATTTTAACTAGGTAGAAAATATTAGAATCATTTTTAATACCTAAAATAATACATTAATATATTTCAAAAATATCTCGATATATATTAATAATAATTAACAAAATTAATATAAGTAAAGCCAAACAATAATACTTAATTAATATCAAAATAACATTAATGATAATAGTAATATAGCAATTATAACCATACAGCATATTTTGTACTGATAATAATAAAAAATTAATAATAATAATAATAATAATAATAATAATAATTTAATCAAATAAAATGAAACACAAAAACAAAGAAAAAAAGAAATAAAAAATAAGTAAGCGGCTGCTTACTCCTCTTAAAGAGGATGAGGACCATAGAGAGTGGAGAGAGAGTTAAAGAAGAAAGAAAAAAAAGGAATAAGGAACATCAGAAGGAGGAGAAGAGGGAAGAAGGGGGCGTGGGAGCGGGAGCGGCTGCTGACGAACGCGGTGGAGGGGGGTGCACGCACCTCCGACACGGTGGCGAGGCGAGATCGGGTGGCCGCTCGCGGCGAGGTGGCCGGAGCGCGGCTCGGGGTGGCCTTGGTGGAGGCGTGGTCTGGCTGCGCGCGGATCTGACGGAGAGACGGCGGCTCCGCGGGGCTGGCAGGTGGCGCTCACGGATCCGGCCGGCGGCAGAGGGGTTTCGTCGGAGAGGGTCATAGGCGGTTGGTCGCGGCGTCGGGCGGAGGTGGGGGAGAGGGTTTTCGGCGGCGGGACGGGCGGCGTTCACGTGCGGCGGTAGGCGGAGAGGAAGGGAGGCTGACTCCACGGGCGATGGGCGGCGGAGAGCAACGCGGTGGTGGTCGAGAAGTCGTGGCCACGTGGTCGGAGAGAGCTAGGAGGAAGGAGAGGCGGAGGGAAGAAGTGGGTTACCAGCGAAGATCCGTGCGACGGAGGAGGCGGCCAGGGCAGTGGCACTGGAAAGGCCTGCCAGGCGAACTGGTCTCGACGATGCAGACACCGATCACGCGGCCATGGCTTGGAGGCGGAGGGTCATCGTGTAGGCGTTGCCGGAGGTACGTTATGGGGTTTGTGTTTGGGTTTGGTGACGGTGAAGGGTGGCTGAGGTTGAGAGGTCAGTCGCCAGGACTGTGCCGGGTTTGTGGGTGGCCGGGTGGTAGTGGTGGTTGTGATGTTGACGACGATGGTGGTGGTGTACTGTGGTGTTGACGGGATGGTGGTTTGGTGATGCTGGATTAGGAGAAGGCTGGTGGTTGTGACGGGTGTACGGTGGCGGGGTCGATGTTGTGGCTGGGACAGTCATGGGGTGGCCGAGGTGGCAGTTGATGATAGGGTCGGCCAGGGATGATGATGGTGGGTACGATGGTGGTCGGAGCAGCGGTTCGCCAGAATTAGGGTTAGATGGGTTTTGGTGGTTCGTGTCGGGGAATGTCCTACACGGCCTAGAGGAACGTCCGGGATTGTCGGACGTGGAAGAAAATGTAGTTGTACAAGGGATAATTTGTGGATGGGGGTAGGGGACACAGACACGATGCACAAACTTGGGTTATGGAATTTGGAGTTGAAATTTATGGATGAGTACCTCTCCTTATATAGGAGGTGGGAATTCTTAGTTGGATAAGGGTTAGGATTTAAACCTAATTAGATAATTCAATTATTAAATTTAAATCAATAAAATCAAATCTAAATTCAAATTAAATTCCAATTTAAACCTAGATAATATAAAATCAGTTTAAATATAAATCCTATCTTTAAACTTTTTAAATTAAATCCATAAAACCTAATCAAAGATTTAAATTGCCACAATAATTTAATTCTAAAAATACTTATAATAATAATTATGAAAATTACATTATTATTTAAAAATAAACTAATAAAATACTTATGAAATATATGTATGCACGAAGAATATTATTTATTCTTAATAACTGTTATAAACGAAAGGCTTTTTATAAATAAAATAAATAAAATAATAAACTTGGAAATTTTGGTACGATAGCTAAAATAATTATTACATATATTATTTTGAGACTATAAAAATTAAAAAAAATGTTTTTTTAAAATATGTATGCTCGCACATATTTGCACTCGTCGAGCGATTACGAAAAACGAAATTTCGTGCGCGACGTACAAATAAAAAATAAAAATCAGTACCCAATTTATTTTAAAAAAATAGTAGAAATTTAGGGGTTTTACAGTATGTGAGTGGTGTGCTCCCTGATCTAGTTCCAACGCATAAGATGCACCCAGATCGTTGGTGTAAGGCTTATTGTGAACCAACCCCACCTCATGCATATAGCCCACGTGGGCGCATGGATTTGATAACACAAAATTTGCTCTCTGGCTTCGGTCTAGCGCATTAGAGGCACCCAAGTAACAAAAAGACATAGAGAATTGACCCATTCTGGGTGCAGATGCGCCTGAGTCAATTCTGTACAACTTACCATGGGATGCGCATGTTATTGTCAGTGCATGGTTATTGTCTGTTGTTGATATTGTAGTTCGAGCGCCCATGGCATGCACTATTCTGGACTTCTTTGTACTAGTGCTCAGAGGCACATAGTACTCAGAATCGATGTTTTGACCTTCTATAACCCCTCTCCCCAAAATTTAAAATATATTTTTATTATTTATTTGACCTAAATAGGGATTTATGGAATTTTTTAGATATTTTAATTAAATAGTTATTATTATAAAAGGCCTTAGTCATGGTTAAGTTTTGGACTATGACCAATAATTTTGGTACGAATAGCATAGTCGTGTGCCTTGACTAATGCATTATCCATGATAGGGAAGGCCGAACCATAAGTGTGTCCTAACTAGGAAAATTGGTCAAAGTTGCGACTTAACCCCTATAGATGATTTAATTATTCATTAATTAGATTGTTGACTTTTTAGGAGACCTGATTGTGTCAAACTAGTCAAACTGGACCCAAAACAAACCCAAGCCCATGTAATCATGCGGTACGTCCAAAGATGTCCGTGTCGACATACTTTATGAGTGTATGTCATTTTTTACTTTAATGATCTATTAAAAATATATTTTCCAAAGAAATTGTTATATATTTTATAGATATCAATATAATTCGATATTCAAGCAATAATTATAGGATAAATATTTTCTTAGATATCCTCGAGTAGAGATTTTTAGACTATACCTATAATGTTGTGTACCCCTATTTTTGGTTTACCCTAATTCGTTAACATTATTATAGTTATCATTATTGTTATTATAATTATAAAAATATAATTGGTGATTATGTATTCTGTATGAAATAAATATTAATTTTATGTACATACTTTTATGTTTAAGCCCTACACCCAAAAAATATATTATTAATATTTTTTGTTTAATTGAGTATTATATATATATATATATATATATATATATATATATATATTAGAGAAAAAAGAAAAAAAGAAGAAAGGAAACCAACAACAAACCCCCCTACACAGCCTTAACCAAAGCCCAACCCAACCATGTGCGATACATATATAGCGAGAGAGAGAAAGGAGGAGCAAACCCTATATATATATATATATATATATATATATATATATATATATATATATATATATATATATTTTTTTTTTAAGGAAAGCAAACTTTTATTGATAACATAGGCGCAAAATGCCGAAGCCTATACAAGTAAGCGCCCGGAGGCGACCAAAAACTGAAAACAAGAGGCGCGGAGTGCACACGCAACCCTACAAGAAGGGGGAAGAAGCGGCCTAGGCCAGGGTCTCCCAGAACAAGTTGGAGGCATGAGAGCAGCGCCTCCTCACTTTGAAGCATTGTCTGATGACTTCTCTGAACAGCTGCGGAGGGGGAAGTTGGTGACCTTCGTAACGGAACTTGTTCCTGTTCTTCCAAAGAACCCAGATTCCAGCGGCTGCTACGATCTGGTGCCCGTGGGAACGGGACCAGGAGGCCAAGAGATCGTAGAAGCCCCCGGACGGTTGATCCATACTAAACCTCTGATGAAGTTCGGCCCAAATGCCTGCGGCCAGCTCCCCCGAGAGAAAGACGTGCTCGGCGGATTCCATATTGTGCTCCTCGCAGCAGTGGCATCTGGAGGCGAGGCTGAATCCCCAAGATCTGATAATGTCGTCCGTCGGTATCTTGCGGCGAAGAGCACGCCAGATGAGGATGGACCATTTGATGGGAATGCAAGCCTGCCAAAACTTGGCATTTACCAAGTTCGGCGTCCCGCTGCCTCTGGCAATACGTCTGGCAGAAGCCAGACTGAATATCCCGCTAGGGCTAGGGGACCATCTCCAAGTGTCGGGCGTGTCGGAGATTCGCAAATTCGCAGCACGAAGACTGGTGGCCGCCGGAAGACCAAGCCAGTCGTTGACCTTCCTCCAATTCCAATCGGGACTGCCCTCCCAAAGGTCTCTGATGGTGCACCCCTGAGGAGTAAGAATGTTGGGCTGAATGATATCTGCTCCTAACCACCGCTCCCGGCAGGCCAGGGAGCTGCCGTCCCCCAACTAGAGACGGATCAGAGGTTCCGCGGTGATACGGCCCCGAGTGATTCGTCGCCAAGAGGATGAGGATCTGTTGTTAGTGTTAGCCTCCGACAGATGGGAGAATCTGGAGTATCTAGCTCTCATAAACTTTGTCCATAAAGAGGTCTCGGTTCGTAGCTTCCACCAAAGCTTAAAGGAGCAAGCATCCACGATGTGGGCGAGTCTGCAGAAACCTAACCCTCCTTCTCCAGTGGGTTTGGCCATCGACTCCCAACCGGCCCAGTGATGTTTGTCTATGCCGTCGCTCTGACCCCAGAAAAACTTGGCGAAGAGAGCTTCGAGAGCAAGGAGCACCTTCTTAGGGGGGGAACAGACGGCCAGAATGTACATCGGGATGGACGATAAAACGTGTTTAATGAGAATCGTTTTACCTCCAGGGGATAGGGTAGCATTGTGCCAACCGGAGATAAGTTTGCGGATCTTGACAGCTAGGTGCTCGTAAATGCCGGAATTAGCCCTGCCGTACACCAGGGGGCAGCCGAGGTAAATGAAGGGGGGTACGCCGTTCTGAAAGAAGTCTTGTTGGCGAGCCGGGTCGAGTGTGTTCTATCGGCTTTGTGATGAGTGTAGATGACGCTCTTGTTGTTGTTAACACGCTGACCCGAGCATCTAGTGTATCTGGCAATCGTGCTCAAAACGACCTCAATCGAACCGCTGTCTCCAGAGGAGAAAATGAGGATATCGTCCGCGTAAGCCAAGTGAGTGATAAGAGGGCAACCGGTGGTTGTGTGGAAGTGATTGAAACCGGGCGTGCCAGGCATGCTGTTGAGGCTTCTGCTGAGTGCTTCGGCTGCTATGATGAAAATGGTGGAAGAGAGCGGATCTCCCTGTCTCACCCCACGGGTAGAACGGAAGAAGCCCGCTGCCTGTCCGTTGATCACGGTGGAGAACCATGCATTGTTGATAGATCTGAAGACGATGTCAATCCAGGTTTCGGAGAAGCCAAAGGCCCTGAGCACCCAGATCATGAATTGTCAGTCTAGGCGATCGTAAGCTTTTTCTATGTCAATTTTGATGGCGACGTTCCCCCCTCGATGGGAACTTCATGCCCGTGATCATCTCTTGCGCTAGGAGGATGTTGTCAGTAATGTTGCGGCCTCTAACAAACCCGCTCTGTTCCTCGGAAATGATCTTGGGGAGGAGATCGGACATCCGGTTGGCGATGATCTTGGATATGATCTTGTTGGTGAAGGTGCAGAGGCTGATCGGGCGAAAGTCTTTGAAGGATTTCGGATTGTCTTTTTTTGGGATAAGGATGATGTTGGCACAGGAGATGGAGTTAGGGTATCTGGCCCCTTGAAAGAAGGCAATAGTGGCTTCGACAAGGTCCTTTTTAATGATGTCCCAGCATTCTCTGAAGAAGACACCGTTGAAGCCGTCAGGCCCCGGGGCACTATGCTCATTAATGGACCAGACCACGGCTTTGATCTCCACCTCGTCAATGTCTGCCAGCAAAGTCTCGTTGTCGTGCTCGGTAATGAGGGAGGGGATGACCGACAAGAGGGTTTCATCTCTAACGACCCGCTCCTTAGTGAAAAGGCCGGAGAAGAAATTCACAGCTGCGACCTGGATCCCGGCCTGGTCTTCGATGAGGTTGCCATTGTCGTCGATAATCTTGTGTAATTTTAATTTGTTCCTGTGACCTTTGACACAGGCGTGGAAGAACTTGGAGTTGCGGTCACCAGCAGTGTCCCAGGTCAATCTGGCTTTCTGCTTCCAGAATTCATTCTCCACTTTCAGCCTCGATTTAAGAATAGCTCTGGCAAGGTTTAGGGATGAGCGGTTCTCCGGGGAGTTGGAGATGGTGAAAGTAGACTTCGCACGAGTGACGTCGTCCTCCGCCTCGTGAATGGCCTGGAAGATGTCGCCGTATGCCTCTTTGCTCCAAGCCGAGAGGGCTATGCGGGTGGCTTTGAGCTTGGACGCCATCCGGTTCATAGGGTCAATGTCCGAGGTGGAACTCCACGCCGAAGCAACAATGTTCTGGAATTGAGGGTGATGTCGCCAAAAGTTGAGGAAGCGGAAAGCTTTCTTGTTGCTGGATTGATTGCTTTTGATTTGAACAAGGAGGGGTGAATGATCCGATTCAGTGGAGTTGAGGTGGGAGAGATTGGTAATCAGTCCCATGTCGGACCACCTGTCGTTGGTCAGAGCCCGATCGAGGGAGGAATATTGACGCCTGCGGCCTTCTTGCATGTTGCACCAAGTGAAAGCACTGCCTAGGAATGGGATAGGGGTGAGGTTCCCGTGAAAGGTGAAGTTGTTGAAATCATCCATGGCTTGCTTGGGGGGGGACGGCCGCCGGACTTCTCCTCGATGCAGGCAACCGTGTTGAAATCTCCGATGCAAAGCCACGGCAGATCCAGCGGAAGAATCCTTAAAAGGTCTGACCAGAGCTGACGGCGCATGGGGATGTCGCAACTGCCATGAACAGCGGAGATGACGGAGCGGGACTTTAGATTTGGGTGTTCAACCCAGCAAGTAAGAGCTTGAGGGGAATCATGGATAGTGCCGAATTGGAAGTCTTGAGCGAGAAAAATCCAGATGTCGTTCCCGCCAGCGATGGCGTGAGGGAAGCCTAACTTGAGTTGAGTGGCTTTAAGCCTTTTTTGCGGGATTTTAGGTTCGATAATGATAAGGAGGTCAATACGGTGGGTCTTCTTGAGGCTGAGAATTCTGTTCATGGTCGATTTGTTCCCGAGCCCTCTGACATTCGAGGAGATGATGTTAATCATCAGATGGAGAAGGAGGGGATGGATGGTTGAGCTTCGAGGCGGACCTGGTAGTCCTAGCCGTCATCTGCTTTTGTTTGTTTTGTTTGTTTTTGTTCTTCTTTGATGTTTTTCTCTTGGTTGGTGCGGGAGCCGGTCCGTTGTTTCCTGATTCGATGGTTGGCCTATCTTGATCACTGCTCTCTTCTGCGACCACGTCGATGAGGGAGTCGTGATTCTGATCTTCTAGAGCGCAGAGAGGGTTGTCGCGATCTAGAAACCCTGCTTCCTTGGCCTGCCAGAATCTGCCGGCTATGATGTGGGTGTGAGAGGTCCGAGTGCCCTCTGTGAAAGTGGGGGGTTGTGGGTCTGTCTGACTAGCCTCGATCTGGTCTGAGCTGCTAACCAACGAGACCTTGTCAGGTAGAGGAGAGCTGTTGTATGGATGTGTGGAGGGATGGTAGACCTCGGGGGAGGAAGGAGAGGTGATCTCAGTTGTAGATTGGGCGTTTTCGGTGTGGTCAGTGTTTGGGTGTCCGCTGTTCTTGGGGAAAACTTGTTGATCGATGGTGATGGGGGGGAATGCCGCGTTCTCTGGGATCTTCATCGAAGGGGGTGTCTGAGAGGAGTTCGAACGAATTGTGGAGAGTGAAGGAGGAAGGATTGAAAGGGACGATAGCCCGACTGGTCGAGGCGTTCGTCGGGGGGTGGGGGGGAGTCTGACCATCTTTCAGAGGGGGGAGTGGGATTCGATTTGTGGGGGGTGGTGGCGGGGTGATGTTGAGCAGTGGTCGCGCGTGGGGTACGCGGGATATTCTTCTTTAGTTCGGGATGAGCGCGGAAGCAGTGCTGCATGAGATGACCACTCATCTGACAGTGTTTACAGAAGATAATGTTGTTGTCGTAAATCAGCTCTTGACGGTGGGATGAGTCTCCGAGCTCGATCTCTATGAGTTTGGGTGGGTCGTTAGAAAGGTCTAGCTCCACGCAGATCTTCGCGTAGTTGCACTTGGAGAGGTTGCGCGTTTCTTCCGCGATGGCGATCAGGGTCCCGAAGGAGCTGGCGATACGATTGAGAGCGGCTGCGGGGAAGCAGACCAGGGGGAGGTTGGGGAGGGTGATCCAGGTGGAGATGATAGTGGAGTCAAATTTTGGGTTAAAATCGGGAGACCATTTGACCACTTTGGCGATCTGTGAACCCAATCTGACAGTGCCTTTAGCCCGCACAATCGCAAAGTCCGAGTCGGAAGATAGGTGAAGGAGCATATGCTTGGGGTCTAGAGGGGCTACCCGGAAGCCAGCGGATAGGCCCCACCCAGCGACCGCAGCCGAGACAATAGGGATCTTCGGGCACCCGGAACCGAATTTGAGAATGAACGACTTGGAAAAGGTGGAGAAAAGGGAGTGGATCTCAGACGAGGTGAAGGGAACCCTGATGGGAGCATCGTCGGAAGGAGGAGGGAACTCAAGGTCCGGGAGGAGAATCTCTGCCGTAGCTGCAGGAGAGCGGGGCCTCCGATCCGGCCTAAGGGCCTCGGCGTAGGAGACGCCGACCGCGGAGCCGGGGAGAGACGAGGCGGGGGGCAGAGCCAGAGGGGGTGCGCCAGATTGCGCAGACACCGGAGGAGCCCCGGACTGCGCAGACCCGGAGAGAGCCGAAGAGCAGGGGTGAGAGACCCAGGGGGGAGCCAGGAGGCAAGGAGGGGAATCTCCAAGGGGGGGAAGGGCGGGGGGGGAGAGACCCCGGGGGGCGCCAGCGGGCAAGGGGGGGAGGCCAAAAGGCGCCAAGGGGGGGAGGCCCCGACGGGGTGTGCCAAACGGACGCGGGGGGGTGCACTCATACTGCGCACGAGGGGGACCTTGGGCAGGGGAGCGCAAAGTGGGGGGCTCGCACTGGGGAGAGAACCAGAGCCGGGGTTACGCACAGGAGAGACCTCAGCATGGGGGCCCACCGGGCTGCGCACCGGTTGCGCTGCAACAGGGGGGGCAGGGCCACTTGACTGCGCTCTGGAGAAAAACCGAGCGGGGGGTCCACAAAAGTGCGCACAGGGGGAGAGGCCTCAACAGGGAGGGAGAGGACCTCAGGAAAGCGCACGATGGAAGAGCAACCCGGGGGAGGGGGGCCCACAGGGCAGCGCAAGAGCGCCTGTTCCTCTGGATTGCGCAAAAGGGATGGGGAAACTGGAGAAAGGGGGCCCACAGGGCTGCGCAAAATCGCCTGTGCCACTGGATTGCGCAGAAGGGATGAGGAAACGGGGGAAAGGGGGCCCACAGGGCTGCGCAATATCGCCAGTGCCTCAGGATTGCGCACGGAGTCAACCTTAGTAGGGGGGCCCACTGGGCAGCGCAAACGCGCCTGCGCAGCGCCAAAGAAGAACACGCCCTTCGAGGGGGGGCCAGGAACAGCAGAGCCCACGTGCTGCCCAGTTCCCGAAGGGGTTTCGAGCACCCCAGAGCCGCGTGCTGGTCCCGAGGAGGGGCAACGGACAGCTGGAGCCTCGAGTAGGCCAGCCACGACCGTCCCTGCTCCCGAGGGCGGGAGTGGGTCAGAGCGAGCATCGCTCCCCGGAGCGGGGGCTGAAGGAAGAAGGGAGGGCAGACCCTCCGGGGGGATATATATATATATATATATATATATATATATATATATATATATATATATATATATATATATATATATATATATATATGAGAAAAAAAAAGAAAAGAAAGGAAACCAACAACAAACCCCCCTACACAACCTTAACCAAAGCCCAACCTAACCATGTACGATACATATAGCGAGAGAGAGAGAGGAGGAGCAAACCCTAACTCTAAACTAATCTACTCCAACCTGCCACCCCCATGACGACCTCGCCCCTAGGACACTTGCGCGCCACCACCTGACACGCCGCCCATCATCAGAGGACGTCGGTGTAAACCCCCTAAATTTCTACTACGTTTTTTTATAAATGGGTATAATGGTATTTACGTGTACTTCGTATTTATACGTCGCAAGCAAGTCGCATCCTCGTATTTGTACGTCGGGCGCGAATTTGCATTTTTCGTATTTGCTCGTCGAGTGCGAATATGTACGAGGTGCATATTTTAGAAAAACTTTTTTATTGACAAATTTTTACATAGGAGAAATAAGGTTTTCAAGATGATATATGATAGTAATTTTATATTGCTTAAAGTGGTAAATGCATCACTTCGTTTTTATCATAAAAAGGCTAAAAAAAATTTCTTATGGTACAAAAATAAGTAGTAGTTTAGAAAACTAATATTTTTATGTAAATATATTATTGGTGTGCGAGAGACATGAAAATTTTTCCATGTCCACCTTGACTTTTACAGAAACAAGTTATAAATATTTTTATTACAACAATGTTATTTCAAATATTCGAACATTTATCTTGATTTTTGAAATTATTTAATATTATATTTTATTATATGGAAAAGATATTTAGATTTATTTATATAATTAATTATGATAATTTGAAAAAGATTTGGTAGATTTTAAAGACGGGATTATCTATATTTGTACTAGATTATATCGAATCGGGTTTAAATTGATGGAATTATCTATGGGGATTTAAATTCATTGTTGTCCATATCTATCTAGGAGCATCACCTCCTATATAAGGAGAACTCCTCTTGGCTCCTTCCCATATAACCTAAATAAATTCCACCAACCAAATTTCCCCACCCAAAATGTGTTGTGCATCGTGTCCGTGCCTTCTCATCCACTATTTTCTTCCCTTACAACTACAAGTTTCTGTCCAACGACCAAGACTCGACACCTTCCCGTGTCTCGCAGGACACGTGCCCGACACCGCACTGTAATCACCGTCACCTCCACCCGCAACCCAGCCTAGCAATGCCACCTCCAATGCTACCATCAACACCATCATCATCCTGACTGTCTCCGACCATCCGGCCGTAATCCGTCATGGCCACCCAGTTATCCACTCGCAGGCTACCCCCAAAACTACGGCCATCCTAATCCGACCACTCAATACCTCACCACCCAATCCCGCCATCACAAGGAAATCACCATCTTCGTCATCATCACCGTCATCATCACCATCATCATCACCCCCGCGTCAACCACACGACATCCCCACCAAACCGACCTCTCCTACTGCGGCAAGCCTCCACCACCAAGGCCTCCGACCACTGGCTGGCGGACCCGAACCTTAAATATAACACATCACCCACACCAGAGAAAGGAAAAAGGGGACAGAACCCTCACCTGCCTCCGTCGCTAGATCGGATCGGTAGACCCGTTGCCGGGACAACAGCTGAGCTCCGCCGAGACCGTGGCCGCGCCTCCGTCGGCGACTCCTTCGTACATCCCCGTGGCTGCAAGTGACCGGCATTTTCCCCTACTCGATCTGGGCCCATCTGTGCCGGAGCACCGCGCCTCCGCGCAAGTAGGCAACGGCGAGCCGCATGGATCGCCTCACGTACCGCCAAGGCATGACCGCCCCGCGTCGGGCCACTGCCCTAGTCTGGTGCTCAGTCGCCTTCCTTCTCTGATGGATGACCCGCCCGCAGCAGTCGCCGATGAACCCAACTCACCCTTCACCACCCGCATCAGCCAGATCTGGTGCCGTACAACCCTTGGTGAGCTGCCGTCCTTGTTGCCTCCGCGATCCCGAGCCTCCCCTCGCACCGGAGCCGCCACGCTCCGGTGAATGCATCCGCCACATCGTACCGATCCTCGCAGGTCCTCTCACCTCTCCTCTCTCCACCTCTTCTTCTTTCTCACCTCTCCTTAGCCCTCTCTCTCACTCTCTTCACGTTTAGTAAAAGGAGAACATCAGCTAATGCTGTTGTATATTATTATTATTATTATTATTATTAGTTTTTAACTAATAGTATTACTATTTGTTTTATATAAATATTATATAATTATAGCTATTGAAAATATAATTTATTTTGATGTAAAAGATATATATATATATATATATATATATATATATGACAAAAAAAAAATATATATATATATATATGACAAAAGCAGGTTTTAAAACCTAAATTATTATTTTCCTGAGATTTTAGTTATTTACTTAAAAATATTTTTGACTAATAATAATTTCTAGACAATTAGAAGTTACTGTCTTAAAGAAAAATATTTTATAATTATCTATTGTCTTCTAATTCTAATTGTCTAATAAGGTTATAAATATGTTTTAATATATATTTTCAAAATAGTTTATAAATGTTTCTAAACAGTTTTCTAATATATATATTTAACTAAGGAATAACTTATCTAATTTGAATTCCCTCTTAGTTAGATTGTTTCGATCATGACTAATCAAATGCTTCCTATTTTCTTTTCGAATTCGGACTTCTTCATGTCAAACCATGGCTATTGGACAACCGAGACATGATCACCGCACCATACCAGGCGACACACCAGGCAAGATTCCTTGCCACATTTACTGCTTACATTAGTTGCATTTATTTATTCAGTTATTGTATATTGTATGTACTTTCATTTCCAGTTATTTATTTTTCTT
This sequence comes from Iris pallida, assembly GCA_029216955.1. Taxonomy (NCBI): domain Eukaryota; kingdom Viridiplantae; phylum Streptophyta; class Magnoliopsida; order Asparagales; family Iridaceae; genus Iris; species Iris pallida. The sequence continues at coordinate 128,621 of JANAVB010027058.1, forward strand.
CTTGCATGTGGACCTGGAGTTAAGGGACTACCGTCAATTCAGTGTATCTCATTAACTTGTCACGATTGTACACGAGTTATGTGAGAGTTGTGAGTACCATGTAGAGGTCACTTGTATGTTGGTTGATCACCCGTGGCATGCATAGGAATAACTGTCAATAGATGCATGTTAGAAGACTTGACAGTTATCTGTTATAAAATAGTGGTGTGGAAGCGACACGTGTTGGCGCGTCGTGGTTGCGTCACACATATAGTATCATTGGGGGGAGGGGACAGCTACTAGCGTAGGGGCTATATTTACTTTTTACACACATTTATGGGTTGATAGTGACTCGGATGAGTGCTACTTGCTGCCCGACTGATAGTGTCTCAGATGAGCGCTACTTGACGGCCACTCTTTATTACTTGCGTGATCCTACAGCCCCTGCGTAGAACGTTGTCCTCAAAGTGCATATCACTTAGACTGTTAGGGACCCAGTTGTGTTGTAGTTTATAGTGTTTACGTTTGCAGTTATAAATGGCATGTTCTTTCTGTATCTTGTTACGTCCCTCTGAGGACTTGGTGATCTCTCTACGTGTGTGCTTTTGTGATGTTTCGCTGGTGCTCTAGCCAAGGCCATGACCTACGGCTGTGCACAATTAAGTCAAACCGACCAAATCGAACCAAGCCAAATCGAATCGATTGGTTTTAAATAGAACCGATGGTTCGGTTGGTTTGGTTCGACTTTAATTTTTTCAAAACCGACCGGTTCGGTTCGGTTCACGGTTTGATTATGCCAAAAATTATCTAAACCGAACCGAACCAAATCCTTGTTAAATATTTAGGGTTGGCCGGTTGGGTATGGGTTCATTGGGTTGTATTATACCGGTTTGGTTCATTTATTCACATCATAGTCATTTATCAAGTTGAAGTTGAAAGAGCTATCTCTCTAGTCTCAAAGAGGAGTGCTGGCGGCTCATATTCTTTTCTAATTGCTCCTGTGCACATGAAAGGAGATTTTGGTTGAATGTATACGAATTTATATATGTATAATTGGCATTTTTCTTCACCTGCAAAGTGCAAGTTGAATTGAATTTGCTGAATTGTGTTTACTGTTGCAAAGTGCAAGTTGACTGAGATTTCACACAAAAAAGCATACAGTCCATTTTTTATGTGATTAAAACCGACCCAGTCGAACCGATCCAAACCGAACCAAGTCGGTCGATTTCAAAACCGAATCGACCATTTGGTTGGTTCGGTTTGGTTTTGTTTATTTTTAAACCGATTAACTTCGGTTCGACTTCGGTTGGGACCAAATAGGTCGACCACCGACCGATGCACACCCCTACCATGACCTACTCTTTCTTCGAGGATGATTGCACTGAGATCTTCTTTGCATCGTTCAACAAATTTCCTTCATTCCTATGTATTTCTCTTTTTAGTTGGTAGTAGATTTGTCTCCGCCCAATATTTTCTACAATAACATTTATGAATTGATCTTATGATATTTGTAGATGAGATTAGTTTCATGGTTACTGCATTTTATAGCTTATGTGTACATACGAAGTTTCCATATATTAGAGTATGCTTCGTATGTATACAACTGGCATGACTACATACTTAGTCCTAAATATTTTAGGACTAGGGCGTTACATGTTTTTGTGGTGGCCCATGCAAGTTGAGTTCATCACTTTGATTGCGTTATTGTACTGATGTAAGCCTGCATATATAGGAATAGAGTCTAAAATCTCATCCACAAGCTTGACCTCCTTCCTTGCTTCAAGTTTCGAACTCTCGTTACCATCCTTGATTTGCATCCTGCTTGAACACTTCCTACCATGAATTCTTATTTTTTCGTGCTTAGTGACAGCTAGGAAGATGACTACATTATTATATGCTCATAGGTCAAACACATGGCTAGAAGGATTACATTGACAATTAATATGCATTAAGGTCTAATTGAGTGATAAAGATAATTATTATTATGATCTTAAGGATTAGCTAATTCCAAGTTGGGTAGTAGCACATTACCGCCTTCGAAGGATAGTTGGAATTTTATTTTGATATTACAAGGTGGTATACCCAAGAGGATAGATAGATCGAGAAAACAAATTTATGATTTATGATTTATGATTTTTGAAATTGTGAAATAGTTATTGTGACGCATGATTTACGGTTAAGTTTAAGTTTGGATTGGAAAATGCTAAAGTTTATCTCGAGATTTATTAAAGAGTTTTAAATTATAAGTTATGATTTTGTAGACGACTAGAGAAGGTGAAAGTTTAGTTGAAAAAAAGAAAAAAAAAGAGCTTAAGGTTTTGAACTGAGTCGTACGATGTATTTATAAGTTTATTAGATTTTGAGTTTGAAGAGATGATAGTAAAATTTTCGTTTAAAATATTTTGGAAAATATGAAAACCGACTTTGAAGGAAAAATTTAAGTTTTAAATTGTGCCATATGATTTAAGATTTATAAATTTATTTAGGTTCGAGTTTAAGGTTTCGATATTGGATATCAATAATTGTGGTAAAATAAATTTTGAGTCGCATGATTTACGATTAATTAAATTATTTAAAAATCTTGAGCTTAAGTTTTGGATTGAGTGTAATAGGCTAAGAGTTTATCTCGAGGTATATTTGAGAATTGGAAATTTAAAGTGATGGTTGGTTATGAAAGTTTAGTTGTGATGCATTCGATACGATAAAGGTTAATTGAAATTGATTAAAGGAATTTAAATTTTAAGAGTTATGATCATGTTTGACATATTTGGTAGATTATCTTGAGAGCTGTAGTGAGGAAACATCTGAGGAACTCAAATTCATAGAATTAGAATCTATATTGATAGGCAACCAAGATAGACAAAAGTATGCCATATTAAATGACATATCACTCATGACCATGATAGTATTATATACTCAAGAGTAGTTAGTCATCAACCAAACCATGTGACTATATCTCAATCTTGACTCATTCGACCTTCCCTCGTAACCTTCTAACCATTTGCAATTTGAAAAATGGTTTGATCGTTCTTTGATCGTATCCATCTAAGAGACTATTTTCTCTCTAGAAACCGTGTCTCTGACTTCTTTTAGTTGATCTACAAGATTCTTTTATTATCTTGATTCGTGTTTTAACTTAAATTTTTGCACCTCATGCACTCTCACTTTCCTTTTTAGATCTTTTGGTGCCCTTACCGTGACTTTGGTATTCAGAGTATAATACTAGTTGTTACCTTCCGACAAATTTATATGCAAGACCTAGACGAGCCCACCTTCATGTAGGTATAACATGTCCCACTAAAACATATCTCCTTGTGCACTATTTTCATGATAAGACTTTCTGGTCAAAATGGCTAAACTATAATCTTTACCATGATACCAAATACTTCCCGACTTCAATTAGAGATCCAACCTTGACTCAATTCTTTCGATCCGATTTGTGATTATGTTCTACTTAATTCCTTAAATGCTTAACTTTGTGCTTTATCTTGATTGCTTGATCCATTGTCCCATCACACTACTAGTTTGACTCTTGTAAGTTGGGTAGATTACCTCATGACCTAATAAACCCTTTGCCCTTGTGACCATAGTGATAAGTTTACTTAGACTTTAGAATACAAAGGACCCTGACTTATCTAGCCAACCAAGCTATAGATAAGGAAACACTAGGACGACTGCATGGGCCCAAATTTTGGGCAAGACTTAGATTTTAAATGATCTTGGTCTATTTAATTTCCTTCGTCATTACCCCTACTTATATTTTGACTATCTTATGCTGCCAATTTAGCCTCAGTTTTACAAGCTTATTTCTTTGCCAAGCTTGATCATGACATGTTTTATTGGGTGCGCACCCACTAACATATTGTCTAATCAGGACCGGTGCATGATGGTCTGATCAACCTAGTATATTTTGGTTCGCTTTCATATATTATTCTACGCGGAAGGAGACATAGTTAAACTTTCCCTCTAGAGTCTCACCGCGATTGCCTTGACAATTCTCTGTGGAATTATTCGGTCGCCTTTGAACCACGTATTCGTATTCGATAAACTCTTTTTCGTCTTTCTTTCACCTGTTTTAGAAAGATAACGCTTGTACTTGATATCCCCTTAGCTGCCTACCAGTTATTGCCAAGATAGTTAGCCACTGACAACCAATGTGACTAAATCCCCATCATGAGTTATCTTTCCCTCGACCCTAGATTCATTATCTCGACCCTATTGAAACTCGAGAACGAATCATATCTAAAGCTAGATGTTTATATTCTCTCAAGAAATCGTCTCTCCTAAATGTCTAAATTATTCTCTTAAATCCATTCGGTTCCTTACTATTCTCTAATTCGTGTTATCATCACTAGAGACCCACATTCAATTCCATGTTCATTATTTAATTTTTTTGAGATATCGAAATCGCGGTGCATGTTTGTATTAAACGTCGTTTCCTTGCCTCGTCCAATGAATTGTTCATACTACCTTATCGATTAAACTCTTGTACCCTACCTATTCCTAAATTTTGAGGACAAAATTCTTGTAAGTTGGGTAGGATGTAAACCCCCTAAATTTCTACTATAATTTTTTTATAAATGGGTATAATGGTATTTACTAGTACTTTGTATTTATACGTCGCAAGCAAGTCGCGTCCTCGTATTTCTATGTCGCGCGCGAATTTGCATTTTTCGTATTTGCTCGTCGAGTGCGAATATGTACGAGGTGCATATTTTAGAAAAACTTTTTTTTTCATAAATTTTTACATAGGAGAAATAAGGTTTTCAAGATGATATATGATAGCTATTTTATATTGCTTAAAGTGGTAAATGCATCACTTCGTTTTTATCATAAAAAGGCTAAATTTTTTTCGTATGGTACAAAAATAAGTAGTAGTTTAGAAAACTAATATTTTTATGTAAATATAATATTGGTGTGCGAGAGACATGAAAATTATTCCATGTCCACCTTGACTTTTACGAAAACAAGTTATAAATATTTTTATTACAACAATGATATTTCAAATATTCGAACATTTATCTTGATTTTTGAAATTATTTAGTATTATATTTTATTATAGGGAAAAGATATCTAGACTTATTTATATAATTAATTATGATAATTTGAAAAAATATTTGGTAGATTTTAAAGACGGGATTATCTATATTGGTATTAGATTATATTGAATCGGGTTTAAATTGATGGAATTATCCATGGGGATTTAAATTCACTATTGTCCATATCTATCTAGGAGCATCACCTCCTATATAAGGAGAACTCTTGGCTCTTTCCAATAGAACCTAAATAAATTCCACCAACCAAATTTCTCCACCCAAAACGTGCTGTGCATCATGTCCGTGCCTTCTCATCCACTATTTTCTTCCCTTACAATTATAAGTTTCTGTCCGACGACCCGGACTCAACACCTTCCCGTGTCTCGCAGGACACGTGCCCGACACCACACTGTGATCACCGTCACCTCCACCCGCAACCCAGCCTAGCAATGCCAACCCTTGCTGCTACCATCAACACCATCATCATCCTGACTGTCTCTGACCATCCGACCGTAATCCGTCATGGCCACCCAGTCATCCCCTCACAGGCCACCCCCAGAACCGCGGCCATCCTAATCCGACCACTCGGTTCTTCACCACCCAATCCCGCCATCACAAGGAAATCACCATCTTTGTCGTCATCACCATCATCATCACCCCCGCATCAACCACACGACATCCCCACCAAACCGACCTTCTCTATGCGGCCAGCCTCTACTACCAAGGCCTTCGGCCACCAGCTGGCGGACCCGAACCCTAAATGCAACACATCACCCACACCAGAGAAAGGAAGAAGGGGACAGAACCCTCACCTGCCTCCGCCGCTAGATCGGATCGGTAGACCCGTTGCCGGGACAACGGCCGAGCTCCGTCGAGACCATGGCCGCGCCCCCATCGGCAACTCCTCCGTGCATCCCCGTGGCCGCAAGTAGCCAGCATTTTCCCTAACTCGATCTGGGCCCATCTGTGCCGGAGTACCACGCCTCCGCGCAAGTGGCCGACGGCGAGCCGCATGGACCGCCTCACGTACCGCCAAGGAGTGACCGCCCCGCTTCGGGCCACCGCCCTGGTCTGGTGCTCAGTCGCCTTCCTTCGTTGATGGATGAGCCGCCTGCAGCAGTCGCCGACGAGCCCAGCTCGCCCTCCGTCGCCCACATCAGCCAGGTCTGGCGCTGTACAACCCTTGGTGAGCCGCCGTCCTCGTCGCCTCCGTGATCCCGAGCCTCTCCTCCCACCGAAGCCGCCGCGCTCCGGTGAATGCGTTCGCCACATCGCGCCGAGCCCAGGTCCTCTCGCCTCTCCTCTCTCCACCTCTTCTTCTTTCTCACCTCTCCTTAGCCTCTCTCGCACTCTCTTCAAGTTTTGCAAAAGGAGAACAGCAGCTAATGTTGCTGTATATTATTATTATTATTATTATTATTATTATTATTATTAGTGTTACTATTTATTTTATATAAATATTATATAATTATAGCTATTTAAAATATAATTTATTTTGACGAAAAAATATATATATATTTGACAAAAGTTGGTTTTAAAAGCTAAATTATTATTTTCCTGAGATTTTATTTATTTACTTAAGAATATTTTTGACTAATAATAATTTCTAGACAATTAGAAGTTACTTTGTCTTAAAGAAAAATATTTTATAATTATCTATTGTCTTCTAATTCTAATTGTCTAATAAAGTTATAAATATGTTTTAATATATATTTTTAAAATAGTTTATAAATGTTTCTAAACAGTTTTCTAATATATATATTTAACTAAGGAATAACTTATCTAAATTGAATTCCCTCTTAGTTAGATTGTTCCGATCATGACTAATTAAATGATTCCTATTTTCTTTTCGAATTCAGACTTCTTCATGTCAAACCATGGCTATTTTACAACCGAGACATGATCACCGTACCACACCAGGCGACACACCAGGCAAGATACCTAGCCACATTTACTGCTTACATTAGTTGCATTTATTTATTCAGTTATTGTATATTTTTTGTACTTTTATTTCCAGTTATTTATTTTTCTTCTTGCATGTGGACCTGGAGTTAAGGGACTACCGTCAATTCAGTGTCTCTCATTAACTTGTCACGATTGTACACGAGTTGTGTGAGAGTTGTGAGTGGCATGTAGAGGTCACTTGCGTGTTGGTTGATCACCCGTGCGCATGCGTAGGAATAACTGTCAATAGATGCATGTTAGAAGACTTAACAATTATCTGTTATAAAATAGTGTTGTGGAAGCGACAGGTGTTGGCGTGTCGTGGTTAAATAGCACATATAGTATCATTGGGGGGAGGGGACAGCTACTAACGTAGGGACTATATTTACTTTTTATACACATTTATGGGTTGATAGAAACTCGGATGAGCGCTACTTGCTGCCCGGCCGATAGTGTCTCGGATGAGCGCTACTTGACGGCCACTCTTTATTACTTGCGTGATCCTACAACCCATGCGTAGAATATTTTTCTCAAAGTGCATATCACTTAGACGGTTAGGGACCCAGTTGTGTTGTAATTTATAGTGTTTACATTTACAGTTATAAATGGCATGTTTTTCCCGTATTTTGTTACGTCCCTCTGAGGACCTGGTGATCTCTCCAGGTGTGTGCTTTTATGATGTTTCGCATGTGCTCTAGCCAAGGCCATGACCTACTCTTTCTTTGAGGATGATTGCACTGACATCGTCTTTGCATCGTTCAACAAATTTTCTTCATTCCTATGTATTTCTCTTTTAGTTGGTAGTGGATTTGTCTCCGTCCAACATTTTTTACAATGATATTTATGAATTGATCTTATGATATTTTTGGATGAGATTAGTTTCATGGTTACTGTACTTTATAGCTTATGTGTAGATATAAAGTTTCCATATATTGGAGTATGCTTCGTATGTATACAGCTGGCATGACTACGTACTTAGTCCTAAATATCTAGGGACTGGGGCATTTCAGTTGGACAAAGCACAGCCGCAACAGCAGCGGTAAACAGAATAGAGCAGGTTCTGTTTGAACATTGAGGTAAGCAACTTCTCTAGCAAATTTCTTCCTGTGTACTCGACCAAATCCCAAAACCCTTGATTCATTTAGAAGCCTACGTGACCACCTTTAAACCCTATTAATTATATTGTGGTTAGATCGATCTGGTTGCGACGAGAAATTTAGTCAAAATCAAAAAAAAATAACAGAACTCTGTGACAGTCCTAATGGTCAAGACCCTTGTTTTGGAAGGCAGATTTCTACCAATCTGGAGAGAAATTTAGAAATCTATTTGAAGATTCTTTTAGAAAACCTATAGGACTCTAGAACCTATTTTTTAGTTTCTGATTTCATTGCGTATATGCCGAGTAATTCTTTTTCCAAAACCAAGAAAAATTGCTTTTAAAATCTTGAAAATCATCGATACGGCGTCCGTCACGACAAACCGGACGACGTGGTCACAACCCATGATCATCGAAAGATGCATATAGATGTTGTCGACGTATGGGATTCGACGAAACCCGATTTTGCTGTGTGTGCGTGATGAATTCGATGGCATCTGTCAAGATACCCCATTTCAGCCCTTTTGTAAACGAGCCTGTAACTTTGTGCACATTCATCATATCGATATGAACTTGCACCAACAGAACTGTATCATTTTTCTGGTCCTATATGCCAAATTTGGTCCGATTCTGAAAAGGTCAACCGAAACGCTATTTTGGCGGGCCCGCGACCCGATCCAACGTACGAATTTGTGCACAGCCCACCGGAATCTAACTTTGGACATACGGTTGGGTTCCTATCATCAAACCAGACTCTTAGACATATAGTTTGATGACTTTAGAGACCATAGGCTCTGTCACCCTTTTTCGTGCAAAGCAGGTCCAACGGTGGATATCATTTTAACCCGAAATTATGGTTTTGCCTCTGTGTCCAGAATTGGACTTTTGGGTAAGCATTTTTAGACATATCTTTTATAGCAAATATGCTGGTGATGTCTATTTTAGCATCCGAAGGCGGTGGCACGAGTTTGACCTTTTGTGGCTCAATGGGTGGTTTGGTATTGCCGGTTTCACCAGCAAAGGATCCCAGACAAGTACATATACTGATTGCTTTAAATTCATGATAGTTTTTCCATTTTATATTATACATATGCTCTTCCTGACTTGCTGACATGCTTGTTACACGGGTTAGTATCATGTATCTTACATATTATATTTATTGTTTACCATCCACATGATTGTCGTGTTCGTGACTTGTTCGAATCCATGAGTACTAGTTGGGCAGAGAAATATCTTAGTAGACGTGTGAACTACCCCCTTTCTATCCCCCGTGTCTTTCATGGAGAATAGCAACCACACAATTCACGTGCGGGGTGCCGAATTTATACCCTAGATGTTCACACGTCGAACATGATATTTCAACACATATAGATAGATATTGCTTCACGTGTTCATCCTGTGTCCCCATGTTTCCTTCTATTTACTATATTTTGTTATAGATTTGCTTGTTCACTTTCCTACTAAATATGATGCTTGTTACTTTCTACATTGAATTCTTATATACTATTTTTATGTCTTGCAAATTCTATTATGTCTTGAATAGCTTGTCATACGTATGCTTGTTCCATTCCTGACTGGAAACCAATATTTTTAGATAATTGCCGCTACACTATGCTTTGGACCATTGGAAAATACATGGGTATGTTGGAAGACCAACCTACAAGACTAGTTAGATAGATTAGTTGTTTTGTTTTATTTTATGAGACTTGTAAATTTTTCAAATGTAAACTTTGAATGTTGTAAATGGATTTAGTTTTGTGAATGGTCAAATAAAGTTATTATTATTATGATTTTGAGCATTGTAGTTTAGACAATGTTCTACCGCTGACACTGCGACGTAGGTTGGACCTGGACACGCACTCGCATCCGGAAAAAAAGGGTGCGAATCGTGACAAGTTTTTTTGGTGGCCCAAGCAGGTCAGTCTTCGCAAATTGTACGAACTTGTGGTAGTACCATATTTGTCATACTACTGCAAGCCTGCGACTAGAAAATGCTCATTCACAATTATGATTGATTTAATTTTAGGAGAATGACTAGGAATAGGAGTCCCTTATTCATCTTGACTGTGGGGTAGTTAAGGATTGTCATATAGGCCATACAATTTATGTAAGGAATTATTAAATTTAGATAAGTTGAGAAATTCTATAGATATGTTATTGCGTTTTGATATGACGGTAGGATCCAAGGTGGGTAGACTATTCATTCTGTAACTTAGGCCTTCCTAGAATTCAATCCCTAACCATGATAATTTATTCAAATTATCTTTTCTACCATCTCTAAACATTATCATCGTTGCTCGTATTACTTAGTTATTTCCATTTGTTTTCCCTAAGAGTATATTTTATTTCCATCTATTGAGTTAGGACCTAACTGGATTATCCATATATTTACTCATTTTGAGTTATATTTCAAGATATATATAAATCTGTTTTCCCCTCAATCTTTGAATATTAGAGAGATATAAATTAAATTTTATATTTTCTTCGACCATTTTCTTCCTAATCCTGATCATTTGTGCCCTTCCTAAACATCATCATATCGTAAGTTTGTCTCACTTATATTTTTACTTGGACTTAAGGAATTATTTTTTAAAAAACATTTCCCACACAATTATCTATATATTAATCTCGAGTTAGCTTTGACTCAATATTTTCCTCTCAGTCATTGAATATTGAATATCCGTGCAATAGGGATTAAAAGATTTATCCTTAATTTTGGTTTTGATTATTAACCTTCCAGTCGCTCATTTTTATTTTTCAAGAATTGATACTTGAAAGAAAGATACTTGCACTTCTCCTACCTTGATCACCTTGGACTCTGTTTAATTTTCTTTCTTGCCTAGGCCTTATTACTTATTTATTTCTATAAGTAAATAATTTCTCAAAGTCAACATTCTACTTAATTTATTGACTTTTGAGCCCAACATGATCCAATTATCCATATATTTATCCTGAGTTAAATTTTGTTGACATTCAAGATATATATATATATATATATATATATATATATATATATATATATATATATATATATATGTCAAACCTTGATCCTTGAATATTAGAGAAATAGAAGTTAGAATTTTTTTTACTTCTCTTGTGTTCAAGTTTTCCTAATCGATCGTTTGATTTTCAAAACCGATATTTTCTTCAAGGACATATACTTACACCTTTCTATCATGATTAACTTGTTGAAATTTTAGAAGCTCCTTTGAAATTGTACGGATATAGTTGGAATAGTTTTCGATAACTTGTAATGGCAAGACAGCAGTACACTGTCGCCATTTATTTGAATTATCGAGACTGCGGGTTCACTGCAGCCAGTAGCACACTGGCGTGGCTTGATCCCTAAGTTGAAGTAATTTTGAGTAAGTTTAAGTTATCGAATATTATTAAAACTATGTCCTAGTTGTCCTATTTTGACATTTGAGTTGTATGTTAATATGGGTAGAGCTAATAGAATATTCGATACAATATCATATTTGAGTCATGAATCTAAGGATTTACTACAGCATGATGTACACTGGCGAGACATGGATTCTCGGTGAAACGACTTCAGATACGCATACGGTTTCGAATACCATATAGGCTATATCTTTTCTTGGCATATGACTATTGATTTTTCATGACCCGTAAAATCTTGCACTCTCACTCCAAACTGATTTGATATCATATTTCTTATTATCGAGCTTGTAGTTCTTCCCTTCTTATCCTTCTTCCTTATCTTCTATTCGTGGAGTCGTCATTTGGTTCCTCCCTCATTTAAAACCGATTACTAGATTTTAATTCCATATTCCACTAGATTCATAATCATACCTAGATTATGATTCTATGATCATGCCTACATAATTGATCATGCTAAAACAATTTTGAAATGGATCATCCTTAACGACGTTTGACCGCAACTAGACTATTTTGATTCGATCGTGTCAATTCGTATATTTGTCTAGATTTGATTCTGTAATCGTGCCTAAATAATTTCACTTAAACAGTTAATCGAGTTAATCATGACAAATAAATTTTTGACCGTGACTACACTATTTGACTATAATCATACTCGTGCCTATATTTCAACTTAATTATTGCTAATGTTAGATTTTATTCAACTGTGATCATGACTATTTGATCATGTTCATGCTCTTGCTAACTTTTTTACTTTTGACCATGCTTACTTACATGATTAGCGTTGATCATGACTGTATCTTAAATCATATCTAAGTGACTATAACCCGGTTTAGTTTTCATCCAAAATTTTAAGCATTCTTTAGCAATTTTGGTCGTGACTAGACTATGTTGACTATAATTTGGTCGTGCCAAACTATTTCGATTTTGATCGTTCTTAAACATTTTTGGTCGTCAACTAGACCATTTTGACCAAAAGTTGATCGTGCCAAATCACATTATTCTTTTGTCTATTATTTTTATTATTTTGATTCTATCTGCGATTACGCATGACTAATTTGATTATGAATCATATCATTCTCTTGATTACATCATTGCCATTTTTATTCATCTCGATTAAAATTTTGTTTCTTAATTATATTTTTTAGTCATGCCTAATCGCAACCTTTGAAATTTCGAGAACGAAAATTTTCTAAGGTAGGCAGATTTGTAAGCCCACTTCCCATTTTTTGGAAAATTGCTCTATTTATTTTAGTTTAAGTATTTTCTAGTAAGAGAATAATTTTCATTTTCATTTCTATTATAGATATTTTGGAAAAGAAAGGAGATTGCCAAATTTTAGAAAAGATTTTATTGTAGGATTATTTGATTATTATCAAGTGTTATATTTAGATTTAAATTATTGTTATATTATTTTAGAAGATATTTTATTTATGAAAAATATACATTTATAAATATTTGAATTATTCTTAAAAATATTTTGATAATTGATTTCATTTTAAAAGATTATTTAAAATAATATGTATTATTCTAGGATAAGATTTTGTGATTAATTTGGAATAGGATTGGATCAAATCCAATTTAATTCATAGAAAGATTTGTTCCATAGATCTAATCCTTCCCTATTTAGGGTTTTCCATCTCCTATATATATGGGAGGCTTCCCTTTGTTTTCTCCATAAATTCACAATCCCTAACCCTAATCCCCAATTCCTAACCCTAACCCCTCCTTCCGGATCTGCAAAATCTTTATTCTCCTAACTATTTATTTTATTTGAATATCATGATTAGAAATACTTTCTCTTAAAATATTAAAGATTATTTTGCTATTATTTTTGTATTTCAAAAACTAGTTAGAATTTATTGGTTAAAAATGCAATTTAATTTTTAAATAAAAACAATTGTTCTCGAATTTTGGAAACTATAAAATATGTTGTTCAATATTTGGTTTCTAAATAGTTTTAAAATTTATAAACATTTTTGAATAATGAAAAGAAGTTTTCCATTTATATTTAAAAAAGAGATTTTGATTAATACAAATATATTTAAAAATTATCTTGATAATATCATCATATTCAAATTACTAGGATGTCTAATTATTTAAAAATAAAATTTGAGTATAATAATATGCTTTAAGTTATTTTGATAGAAATTAATAATTTTAATTCTACCCTGTTATATTTTGTTCAATTCTTCCTATTATTTTCTTGTCTATTCTATTTAAATTCGAGGACAAATTTATTTCTAAGGTGGGTAGATTTGTAACCCCTCTTCCCGAAATTTGAAATATTATTTTGTTATTTATTTGACTTAAATAGTGATTTATGGAATTTTGAAAATATTTTAATTAAATAGTTATTATTATAGAAGGCCTTAGTCATGGTTAAGTTTTGGAGTGCAAGATGACCAAGAATTTTGGTACGGATAGCGTAGTCGTGTGCCTTGCCTAGTGCATTAGCCATGGTAGGGAAGGCCGAACCATAAGTGTGTTCGAACTAGAAAAACTAGTCAAAATTATGACTTAACCTCTATAGATGATTTAATTATTTATTAATTATATTTTTTAGTTTTTAGGAGACCCGATTGTGTCAAACTAGTCAAACTGGACCCGAACCAAACCCAAGCCCATGTAATCATGCGGTGTGTCCAAAGATGCCCGTGTCGATATATTTTATGAGTGTATGTCGTATTTTAGTTTAATGATATATTAAATATATTTTCCTAAAATTTTGTTACATATATTTTATAGATATCAATATATATTATTCGATATTCAAACAATAATTATATGATAAAAATTTTCTTAGATATCCTCGGGTACTTTTGAGATTTTTAGACTATACCTATAATGCTATGTACCCATATTTTTGGTTCACCCTAATTCGTTAACATTATTAAGGTTATCATTATTGTTATTATAATTATAAAAATATAATTGGTGATTAGGTATTATGTATGAAATAAATATTAAATTCATGTACATACTTTTACGTTTAAGCCCTACACTTGAAAAATATATTATTAAAAAAAAAATATATATATATATAAGAAGCAAATGACCTCTAGCCTAGGGGTTAAGAGAGATGCATGCGGTCCAAGTGGTCGGGAGTTCGAGTCTCAGTGGAGGCGAGTTCACCACAAGTACCCATTCCTTCAAAAAAAGAGAAAAAACAAAAGAAAGGAAACCAACAACACCACCCCCCCCCCCCCCCCCCCCCCCCCCCCCCCCCCCCCCCGCACAGCCTTAACCAAAGCCCGCTCCGACCCTGTGCAATACATATATAGCAAGAGAGAGAAATGAGGAGCAAACCCTAACTCTAAACTATTCTACTCCAACCTGCCACCCCCTCGACGACCTCGCCCCTAGGACACTTGCGCGCCACTCCTAACACGTCGCTGGTCTTCGGAGGTAGCCGGACAAATCACAGCCGCAACAACAGCGGTAAACAGAACAGAGCAGTTATGTTCGAACATTGAGGGTAAGCAACTTCTCAAGCAAATTTCTTCCTGCGTACTCGACCAAATCCTGAAACCCTTGATTCATTTAGAAGCCTACTTGACCACCTTTAAATCGTACTAATTAGATTGTGTTAGATCGATCTGTTTGCAACGAGAAATTTAGTCGAAATCAGAAGAACTCTGTGACAGTCCCAATGGTCAAGACCCATGTTTAGGAAGGCTGCTTTCTGCCAATCGTAGTGAAATTTAGAAATCTATTTGAAGACGCTTTTAGACAACCTGTAGGACTTTAGAACCCATTTTTTAGTAATCTGTTTTCCAAAACTGAGAAAATTGCTTTTAGAGCTACTTTTAAAACCTTAAAAATCACAGATACGATGCTCGTCCCAAAAAACTGGACGATGTGGTCACAACCCATCAGCATCTAAAGATGTGTATGGATGTTGTCGACGTGTGGGATTCGACGGAACTCGATTTTGCTATGTGTGCGCGACAAAATCGAGACGTATCCGTCAAGATATTCCGTATCGGCCCTTTTGCAAACTAGTTCATAACTTTGTGCACGTTTTTCATCTCAAGAAAAAAACTTGCGCCAATAGGACTGTGTCATTTTTTTGGTCCTGTATGCCAAGTTTGGTCCGATTCTGAAAAGTCGACCGGAATGTTATTTTGACGAACCCGCGACCCGATCCGACGGGCGAATTTGTGCATGGCCCATCGGAATCTAACTTTGGACATACAGTTGGGTTTATATCATCAAATCGGACCCGTAGACATATAGTTAGATAACTTTATGGACCATAGACTCTGGCACGCTTTTCGGTGTGTAAAACAGGTCCAACGGTGGACATCGTTTTTGACCCAAAATAACAATTTTGACCCTGTGTTCAGAATTAGACTTTTGAGTAGGTATTTTTAGATATTTCTGTTATACCAAACATGTTGGTGATGTCTATTTCAGTATCCGAAGACTGGCACGAGTTTGACTTTTTGTGGCTCAATGGGTGGCTTGGTATTGTCGGTTTCACCAGCAAAGGATCCCAGACTAGTACATATATTGATTGCTTTTAATTCCTGATAGTTTTTCCATTTTATATTATATATATGCTCTTCCTGCCATGCTGACACGCTTGTTACATGGGTTAGTAACATGGATCTTACATATTATATTTCTTGTTTACCATCCACATGATTGTAATGTTCGTGACTTATTCGAATCCATAAGTACCAATCGAGCAAGAAAATATCTTAGTAGACGTGTGAACTACCCCTTTCTAACTTTCGTGTCTTTCGTGGAGAATAGCAGCCGCACACTTCACGTGCGGGGTGCCGGATTTACCACCTAGTCGTTCACACGTCAAACACGATATTTCAACACACATAGATAGATATTGCTTCACTTGTTCATCCTGTGTCCCCATGTTTCCTTCTAGTTGCTATATTTTATTATATAGTTGCATGTTCACTTTTCTACTAAACATAATGCCTGTTACTTTTTAGATTAAATTCCTACATGTTATTTTTATGTCATACAAATTATATCATGTCTTGAATAGCTTGTCATATGTGTGCTTGTTTCATTCCTGACTGGAAACCAACATTTTTCAGAGAATTGCCGCTAAATTACGCTTTGGACCATTGGGGAAGACATGGGTATGTTGGAAGGCCAACCCACGCCTTATTCATCATTTTAGGTCTAGCAGTTAATACTGTGCCTCTCATCCCCATGTGCTGACCCCGAGGCGGCCTTAACTCCTTTGTCAGAGTTAGGAAATGAGTTTGATGCACTACAGATGCAGATTGTGTGGGCACATGAGGTGCATCTTCATAGACGTACCATGTCTCACCAACAGAAAGTTGGTGAGCCGCATGGATCTTAGGCACCCACGCCTTATTCATCATTTTAGGCTTTGCGAGCCTTGGAGAGAGGGATGCGCCATCTCCAGAGAGTAGGTCTTCAAAAGCTTGTTGGTCGAAACGTACGACCAACGTCTTTGGGGAAGACTCGAGCAAATTGTCGTCGGATTGTGCTACCACCTTCTCATCAAAGGAGATGAAAGTCCCCGGCAGAGTCGCCATTTTCTTCCCATTGACAAAAGTTGAAGAACTTTTGTATTATAAACAAAAGAGTACAAATGAACTCCTAAACAGAAGATCTAGGTACAATTGTTTTTTATTCTGGAAAAGTGTGATGGTGGATATCGAACGCTGTAGTGGTCCCTTTACTCCGTTGATGATCTAACGACGAAAAGAAGTTGCTTTGACTCTCTGGATGACTCTATGTAGATAATCCGGGGGCTTCGAAATGAACGAAGACTCCTTCTATTTATAGGCTGGCGAAAAAAACCAATCCATGCACGTATATATGATGCGTGCATGGATTTTTGGCGCTCAGGAGCACTGCGCATAAAATTTGAACTGAATCTGTTTGTAACTGTATATTTTGACTACGGATGAGCTGACAGGAGGCAGTTGTTGGGATCCATCTGTTGATAAGATCTTGGGTAGTTGGCACTCGATCATAGATATGACCGAGTCAGTTACACGTGGCATGTGCGCATTACTCGAAGATCTCAATGTTTTAAAACATAATAGATTTTATGCGCTTGGGGGATCCATCGCATGAGGAGATTTGGCATATGACTTCTGGAGAAGCATAGTAAGTTTGGGTGTATGGCTTTAAGGGCACATGTGAAGATTAGTAGGGTTAGCCACGTACCAGGACACAGCTATACCCATCATACGAGTAATGTTTATGTTAACGTATGTGCTGACGCTAGATGTCATTTCAGTTTTCGAGGCATCTTTGTCTTCAGCTGAGAAATAGCATTAACGCACCTTTGAACGATGGGCGCATGGAGTCAATAATAACGACCCCTCGGTTTTCGTGTAGCTGTCAGCTGCATGATGTTTGAGGCGCATGCTTCACCCTATCCAAGTGATAGTTGTTTGGTATTTAACACATTTGTTAGTGTAGCCTTAAATGTATTATGGAGCCATAGACGCATGGAGTCTTGGCGTAGCTGGGTCATGGCGCAGCTGAGGTGAGTGCATGACTCTGGATGCGTATGGTTATGGAGGGGCATTGTATTTTCTTTTTGATTTTTCCATGCTTCTACAATGCGCCTACCGAGTTATGGCACGGACGACTTAGCCATATTAGCGAGAAGGAAATGACCTACTTGTTGAACAAGAAAGTGATTTCGGAACTCAAGTCTACAAAGTTGGAGAGATGTGCATACTTTTTGGTGGGAATGCAAAATTAGATGTCCTTCTAATGTCACTCATCTTCAAGGAAGTCGACGTGGCTTGAGTTAGTTCACTTGGATGTATGTGGTCAATGAAGGTAAAAATCTATTTATGGTGCTTCTTACTTTGTTACTTTTTTGATGATTATCCCAGAAAATTTTGGGTCTATGTACTAAAGACCGTGGATCAAGTGTTTCCCACTTTCAAAAAGTTTTAGTCCTCTGTTGAAAGGGAGGCAGACAAAAAGTTAAAGTATGTCCGGTCAGACAATGTTGGCGAATACATTGGTCCCTTTGATACATATTGCAGAGAGCAAGGGATACGACACCAAAAGACTCCATCAAAGACACCATAGCTAATTGGTGTAGTGGAGCGAATGAACATGACACTGATGGAGAGGGTACGATGTTTGTTGTTAGAAGCAAATTTACTATGCAGTTATTGGGGTGAGGCTCTCAATACTCCTGTATATATTATTAGTTTATCTCCTAGTACTCCTTTACAAGGTGATGTGCCTGACAAAGTATTGTACGACAAGGAGCCATCATAAAGTCACCTTCGAGTGTTTTTTCGAAAGGCCTTCGTGTATGTACCAAAGGACGAGAGATCCAAACTTAAGCTGAGTGCATCATTGTTAGATATGGTCGGGATGAGTTTGGCTATATACTCTACGACCCAGTGGAAGAAAGCTCTATAGAAGTAGAGACATTGTGTTCGTCGAGGATCAAACCATGACCAATAGCTAGGATTCTGAGATAATTTATGAGGCTGAGGAGTTGCATGAGTTAAAGTCATTTTACTTCAAGCCATTTCAGAGGACAATGTAGAGGATCTTGTTACGGAGGAGCCAATACATGGAGATGCTCCCAGTCTTGATTACTAGCCCACTAATGGTGGTCAGGGTGACCCTCAAGAGGATGAGCATACCGAGGATACAGTTCCTGAAGGGAATAAGGTTGTCGATACACAACTAGCACCAGAGGTTCCATTGAGGAGGAGCACGAGAGTGAGTCGACCATCTACGAGATACTCACATAATAAGCATGTGCTATTGACTGACAAAGGAGAGCTCAAAAGCTTCGTAGAGGTGATGGAAGACGAACACAAACAGGAGTGGATGCAGACAATGCCGGAGGAGATGGGTTCCTTACAGAAAAACTCCACTTATGAGCTGGTGCGGTTGCCAAAGGGCAAAAAGACTTTAATGAATCGATGTGTGTTCATAGTGACACAGATGGATCATGGATGATGCTACTCGCCCTCGATACAAAGAAAGGCTACTAGTTAAAGCCTACAATTAGCAGAAGGCATAGATTTTAATGAAATTTCTTCCCGGTCGTCAAGTTGCCATCTATTCAGGGGGTGCTAGTGTTAGCTTTCAGTCTCAACTTAGAGGATAAGAAAATGAACGTGAAGACGATATTCCTCTACGGTAATTTAGAGGAGAGTTATACATGGAGCAGCTAGAGGAATTCTGTGAGAAGGGCAAGTCACACTTGGTCTGCCGGTTGAGGAGGAGTTTGTATGATCTGAAGCAGGCTTCGAGGCAGTGGTATAGAAAGTTTGAGTCATTTATGGAAGCATGGTTATAATGTGCACGGACAATATTGAATCACTATGTTTGTGAGGCACTTTGTCAAGGATGATTTCATCATATTACCGTTCTATGTGGACAATATAGTATTGATGGGTCAGAATGCCACCAGGATAGAGGAGTTGAAGCACCAACTGTGTGCGGCTTCTCTATGAAGGATTTGGGCACAACAAAGGCTATTCTTGGAATGGAGATCAGCCGACAGAGAAAGAGAGAGAGTCCAAGCTGTTTTATTTCTACCAAAAGAAGTTATTCACCGAGTACTTCAGCGTTTTGAGATGGAAGAGTGAAAAAAAGTGAGCTCTTGCGGCTCACTTTAAGCTTACTATGAAACAGTGTCCATATACCGAGGATGGAAAGGAAGATATGGAGCAGGTTCCACACGCTTCTTCAGTAGACAGTCTCATGTATGCCATGGTGTGTATGAGGGCAGACTTTGCTCACGCAGTTGGCATGATTAGCAGATATCTCTAGAATCCTAGGAGGTTACATTGGAGTAAGGTCCAGTGGATTCTATGGTATCTTTAGGGTATTGCTGATTGGAGGTTTTCATTTGGTGGTGAAGAACTAAAGCTGGTTGGGTATATTGACGTTGATATGGATGGAGATGTAGACACAAGACGGTCGATTTTGGGCTATATGATGATGTTTGTTAGTGGAGCGGTATCATGTCAGTCGTAGTTCAGAAGTATGTTGTCTTGTCTACGACAGAGGTAGAGTACATTACATCGATGGATGCTTGCAAGAAATTATTGTGGATGAAGAAGCTATTGCAGAAAATTAGGCTAAAGCAAGAGCAAGACGTTTTGCTATGCGATAGCTAGAGCGTAATCCACATTGGAAAGAACCCGATATTTCATAGTCAACCTAAGCATATTGAGACTCGGTATCATTGGATATGAGATGTGCTTGAGAAGAAGGACAACACACTTGAGAAGAAGGCAAACACGCTTGAGAAGGTTCACATGGAGGACGATGGAGCAGATATGCTCACTAAGGTTCGACCAAGGGAAAGATTTGTTGGAGTGGGTGGGGTTCCCAACATATGTGAAAAATAGCCCAAAATTGGATTGGATATTCCTATATAATAGGAATACCTCAATGGAGTTAGATTGGATATTTCTATATAATAGGAATACATCAATGGTTTGGATTGAGTAATCCTACATATAATAAGAATACCTCAATGGTTCAAATAGTTTTAGGTTTAAGGCTATATATATGTGTTTTCTAACCCTAAAATATATATCTCTCTAAACTTTGCAAAATGCGGTAAGAGTGCTTTACGACTATTGGAGAGAGAAAGAGGGATTGACAACTACATCG
>JANAVB010027059.1:0-123039 GCA_029216955.1 Iris pallida
GACGCGGCCTTCTTGCCCTTCGCTGTCGCAGAAGATGATGCGGCCTTCTTGCCCGTAGCAGCAGCAGCCTTCTTGGGAGCCATTGTCGATCGTTGAAGAAAGAAGACGAAGAGCAAAGTCGGCAACAGGGAATTCGAGCAAAGAGAGAAGGTAAAGAAACCCCCAAGAGACTAAAAGACTCCTATAAAAACAAACAGACGTCTCGGATTACGTGCCGCCTCAAAAGATAAAGGCAAAACGCTTCGGTCAAGGCAAAACCGACCCTTGGGATCCTCCCCCAAAAGACGGCGTTAATTCAAAACGAATCAAGGGCATTTAATGAAGATTTGCATACGTGGTCAGGACATGTGGCAAAGAGCCTATGCGGACAGATGAATCTATGCGGCTGGGACACTTATGCGGCATGAACGGGGCCATGCTTCTTATTCAAAGTGTTTCAATTTTGTAAATTAAAAATTTTGAAGGGGGTCCTGTAGAAGCATGGAAAATATCAGAATAATGGTCCATGCGGCTCCGGGTAAGAAGCCCATGCGGCTCATACAGGAGCTGCCTTATGCGGTTCAAAGAAGACTCTCAGTCTCATGCGGCTCGGTTCAGCAGGAATATGCGGCTCGATCGACGCCACGTGTCCCCTTGTGATCTTTCCCTACAGCTGGCCATTTGAGTAGTGGCCTCATTTAATGCTCTGACACGACTCGACGACCGTGACGGCTCTGACATAAAGTGTCATAATGGTTCTGCCATAATGACAGACTCTTCGGGAAAAGAAGAAAATCTCTGACCCGATCTGTCAGAAGTCCTAGATTGCCACGTGGCAAGTCTCATGCGGCTTAAATGGAGAACAGCTTCATGCGGCTCACTGAGAAGTCACCCTATATGGCCAGCATAAATCAGCCATATGCGGCCCACCGAGAGCCCAGTCCCTGCGGCTCAATACAACGCTAGCTTATGCGGCTCGTAGAGATTATGCATATGCGGCTCATTGAGAGTTCATCCCCTGCGGCTCAATAAAGCGTTGTCCTATACGGCTCACGAAGATTATCTCTCTGCGGTTCAAGTGTTGCCTATCCTATGCGGCTCTGGCAGGACCCACAATTAAAACACGTGGCATCGGATCAATCAAGGATTTAACCGAATCCTAACAAGTATATTTGACATCATCATCATAATTACTGAGATCAGGGCATATCATTTATCATCAGGCCAATGGGACACGTGGCAAGCAATCGGACATTGGTATAATCAATCATGAAGATTTAAAGCAGTTAACATTAACTGCTCACAAGATTCGGTGCTATCCGCATTAATGGCTTATATTCATTGTAATCAAGATCAAGGGTTCAGATAGATTGAAGGAGCGCCGATATTCCAAACAAATGATTATTAGCAAACCCTAATGATCGCACCCCACTCTTATAAATAGCCAGCATCATTTCTTTGCAAAACCCCCGACAACAAAAAAAAAAAAAAAAAAAAGAGAGACAGATATACAGAGAGAGCTCCCCCCTTTTGATAATCACGGAGAGAGAGCCAGGAGAGCAACACGAGGAGAGCAAGAAGAGCATTTCTTCGTCCACGCCAAGCAGATCTTCTCCGAGCCAAGGCTGCATACCGATCGTCCAAGGAGTAAGGCAGAGCGGCCGTCGCTTTCCCGAGCCTCTATCGTCACCCCCCAGAATCAAAAATAAACAATTGTACTTAGATTGTTGTACCTAGGTTTTCGTCCCTAGGCTTTCTTTGTACAAGCGAGTTTGTATTGTGAGTCTAAGTTCAGTCCTCCCATAAAACTGTTCTGTACTTTTACAATCAATGGCAAACACATCATCACTGTTTTCACACATGCCTCACTGTCCTCTACACACACAAGTCACTCACACACACATGAACACCCCTTCACTGTTTTTCACTCTCACTCACTGTTTTCTAGCCTAACATACTCTATCACACCCCCACACACTCATGTTTATGACACACACTCTCATTTTGACACCCACACTTAACTGTTACCCTCACACTCTATCACTCATACCCACATGGCACCACACTCTCTCTCTCACATACCATATGACACACACACTCTTGTATTTGACACACACCCAATTCCCGTGGTACACACACACACATACACTTGGACACATGTTTATGTGTCCCCCTCTCTACACCTACGCATACATTTATATTTTAACATATAGTGTTGTATGGTATACACATATAGCCTATAGGTTTATATATTCTAGTTATATTATAACACATCAATGTGTGTGGTGTGTGTGTGTGTCTATATATATATATATAATATATATATATATATATATATATATATATATATAAAATATATATATATATATATATATATATATATATATATATATATATATATATATATATATATATATATATACACATTGTCATATTATGTTTGTATCTAATATGTGAATAGGAGCCTATATATATATATCAATATAGATATCCTATATTAGATTGTGTGGTATGTATATATATATGTATTGTTTTAGGTATAGGTATTGAATATGGTATTGCCTATTGGCCCATGGCCTAGTCTTTTAGCCTATGGCCTATGGTTGTGCCAGCTTGTCTGTATAGAGTCTAGATTAGACTTGTTTAGTCTAGATAGACATAGAATAGCCTTGTTAGCCTAGTATAGACTAGTTTGACTTAGGTTTGACTTGGTTGACCTAGTTTAACTTCTAGGGTTGACCAGAGTTGACCAAGAGTTGACTTTGGTCTAGATTGACCTAGATTCATATAGAATGCATTGATTTGCATCTTCTTATCATTGTAGACTCATAGTGACTTGAACTGTTCTATAGGAGACAGACACCACTCCTCGGACAATATATATTCTCCAGATTTACCGGATACAGGCGAGTACATTCTCTGATCATTTCATATCCGGCATTAGGAGTATTATATTTCCTGCTTTAGATTACTTTACATGATACTGACACGTTGGAAACACGAATTAGTACTATATGGATCTTGTTGGGCAATGTTATCCCCTTAGCGGATACATCGGATATTTCGTGTTCGTGTACTTTATCGTGAACATCGTGTACTCCTTGTATTTGTGACATTCGTATACGAAACGTGTGAATCGTGTATAATTATGTATTCACATGACCTTCGTGTACAATGACATAACTTAGCCAGATCCTTGTGTATTGATTGGGGTGGGGGAGTAGAAGTGGTTATATATTCAATCTAGTAGATTACTCGTGTACAACCTCTGTAGATTACCCGTGTATAACATCGTGTCGTTTACATAACCATCTTGTGCTCTGAATCACTAGACACTGTTAGTTCTCTATATACTGTAGCTATTTATTTACAGTCTTTTCTGTTTATCATATTATTCTTCAGTTTCTTGTATCTTACTCTCTAGCATGATTATATATCCTGACCTGCTATGATTTGTTGAGATATACTGTGCTCGCTTCTGTCCTGACTGGACCTGTTGAAATATTACAGAGGACGAGGCTGAGGCGTTCTGCCCTACCTACTACGGTGCTACACTAGACGAGTGCCTGGACTTGGACCAGCAGCAGGATCCACTAGCAGTAGATGACACTCCCTTAGACTAGGATTGTCTTTACTTTACTTGGATTACTGTATTTTGATTTCGGAGATTTGGACATGTATTTATTTATAGACACTTAGAATTCTGGTTTGTACCTCTGTGATGTTTCTTTCCTGGATATTATCATCTATTATCATTCTATCTTATTCCTGTTCTACCTTAGCTGTGATCGAGTTATATTCTGTTATGTCACCCCCATTCGGGGAGTATAACTATTTTTTTACCTTCAACTGTTAAATGTTGTGACCTAGGACAGCGTTCTACCGCCGACACTGCGGCGTAGGCTGGACGTACCCACATCTCGTGCCCTTACTCTAGGGTACGGGTCGTGACACGTTTTTAGTGGTGGCCCATGCAGGTCTAGGTTGGAAATGTAGTGGTATTCGAACTAGAATATCACTGCAGCCTGCAGTAGGAATTAGTATATTTTTGAAGGTACTCAATCACACTAGGAAAATTCGTTATCAGATTCTGTATATCTATTTTGCTGCTTATTGTCTTCCTTAGAATTTTAAACCGTCCTCCTTTGATTTTTTCGACTCATTCTCAGTAATTGTTTCTTGTTTGATATGTGTCTCCAGGATGGTTGAGACGAGATCGCATCGCCCCTTGACGGGAGAGGCTGGAGAGGGGTCTGCCACCTCTCGTGTCCAGCAGCCAGCTCCCGGTGCCACAGGGCCAGTGCAGCCCTCAGGAGTCGGTGTCTCTACGACTTTTAGAGGAGCACCTCCAGCAGCCAGGAGGCATAGCCCTGTGATTCCTGAGATCCTTCCTCTGCAGCAGCCTCCGTCTACAGGGATGGTAGATGCTGCACATCTCTTCTTCTTCATGGAGAGGATTCTTGAGTCCCATCAGCAGCAGCAGACGAGGCAGACTGCATATTTCAGACAGGGGATCGATGAGGCACACCAGCTGGTTCGTACTACAGTCGAGATGATCACAGCTCAGGGGACCCAGCAGCAGCCCCGTCGGAGGAAGAAGGACATTCAGGACTTCTAGAAGATGCACCCTCGGGAGTTCTTCGACACAGAGGGCATCCATGTTGCAGACGACTGGATAGAGCATATCGAGGAGATCTTTCGACTGGCGGAGATACCAGCTCGACTCCAGATCGAGGCAGCGGGCAGCCAGATGCAAGACTTAGCCCGTGCATGGTATCAGGCAGATCCCAGGATGGGAGTTGAGGGCCAGACTTGGGCCCAGTTCAAGGAGCTGTTCAAGGAACAGTTCTTTCCTGATGTTGCCTTGGGAGGTATCGAGGCACAGTTCGAGGGTCTGGTTCAGGGGAACCAGACGGTAGCTGAGTATGTCGGAGAGTTCAGCAGATTGGCCCGGTTTATAGATGACTTGATCGAGAAGACGAAGGCGAGGAAGTTTCGCCGATGTCTGATTAGAGAGATTCGATCGCTGACTAAGAGTGACCGGAATGCCACTTTTGTTGAGATATTTTCTGGGGCCATGGCGGCGGAAGATGGCCTAGGGCTGAAGCAGAAGAGGGGTCACGACTTCCAGAGTGGCAGTAGCAGTCAGGGGCAGGCCAAGAGGCCTCACTTCAAGCAGCACTTTCAGCAGCAAAGGCCAGTTCAACAGCACCAGCATCAGGGCCGTACACCTTTTCAGCAGGTGCAGCACCAGCAGCAGAGAGGGCAGCAGGCACCCCGGCAGCAGGCTATTAGTTGTACTTTCTACAAGAAGCCTGGGCAAAAGTGGAACGAGTGTAGGAAGAGACTCGGTAGATGCTTGATGTGTGGATCAGCAGACCATCAGATGCGAGAGTGTCCAGTTGCGTCGATGCGTCCGATACCAGGAGGAGCTGGGGCAGCCAAGGCTCCAGCAGGCCAGCAGAGGGGACCAGCCCTGCAGACCCAGCAGCAGAGGTTCCAGCAACACCAGCAGCAGGCACAAGGTGGACAGCAGGGGCGAGCTTTCGCTATGGCAGCTGAGGATGCCGAGGCCATCGGGAAGCTGATAGCAGGTTCGGTTCTTCTCGATTCCCTTCCAGCATTTGCACTCTTTGATTCCGGGGCTTCCCACAGCTTTGTGTTGTAGGAACGATATAGTAAAGCGTAATACTCTAGAGGGGGGATGAATAGAGTTGGCAGCGAAATAATGCTAATTAAAAAAGTTAGCAACACAATCACAGTATATAATCACAGATGAAATAAAGTAAAGACAGAGTTCAGAAAGCAAACGCAAAGACAGCGATGTATACTGGTATCCCTCTGTTGAGGACTAATCCAGTCGGTAGAACTCTTGCTACCAGTTTGAATCCACTATAGAAAAAACCGCAAGTTTTCTTACGAAGTCCTTGCAACTTCTACAACGCGAGCTTGGATACGAAGAACTCGTCCAACTTCAAATATGAAGAGGTATTCTTCAATCAAGCCTTCTGATTACAATCTCTCAGAAACTTCTAGACCGTACCGTACTGGCAAATCGACTAGAGGATTGTAACTGGCTTGGGATCTGAAAATAAAAGCTCTAGAAAACTCTTTGGAAGGCAGAAAGCTTTTTAGATAGAGAGAAGATTGAAAGTGAATGAGTGATTTGAAATGATCGAAATACTTCTCTATTTATAGGATTTCCAAAGGGAGAACTCTGTCAGAATTCGGGCAGAATTCGGGCAGAACTCGATGAGCAAATCTCGGTCAAATTCGCAACTGCAGGAGGACCAAGTTCCAGAGAATTCAAAATCAAAACGGCCACCAACCGAACTCTGGCCGAACTCTGGCCGAACTCTGGCCGAGTTCTGTCAGGGTTAGGTTAGGGTTTTTAAAATAGGTTTTGGTAATTTTTGAAAACCTTTTTGAAAACCTTTTTGTAAACAATTTGATAGGTCATTTTAAAAACATTTTGAACTATTTTGGGAATAGCCTATTTGCCAGTACGACTCGGTGTACAATGTATTCCTAGACTCAAATAAAAAGAAAATTACATTGCATAGGAAATACAGACTCAAGTAGGCAAACAGATCTTCAGTCTTGAACGAAGTGAATATCCAATCTTGCATATGTCCAAGAAGCTGAGAATGTCCCAACAAGCTTTGTATATCCAGACAGAGTTTTGATCAATTATTAAAATCAGGTTGACCATATGACCAATGGGCCAACAATCTCTCCCATTTTGATAATTGACAAACTATGAATGATATAACAATAAGCTAGTTCGAAAAAATATCAAAAGGTCCTGTATTCAACTCAAAAAAAATGTTAGATCATTTTAATTTTCTCCCCCTTTGTCACTTAGCAAAATAGTTGTACAAGAGAAGGCTCCCCCGCATGAAATACAGAAGACTCCCCCGCAATCAATGCATAAGTAACAAATTGTGAGAAAACAAAATAAAAGATACAGCAAATAATTAGAGGTATAGCATTACAGGCATGTAATATTTCTACAAATTATCATCACAAGCATGTATTGCATAAAAAATCTCAGGCATGCTATTTCACAGACAGTTTAAAAATGAAAAGCAATATAAGAAAATAGTGCTAAACAAAATGCTGAACTAAACTGAGATGTCATAAATGAAACATCATAAACATGTCCATGAAGATAAAAGAAATACTGATAGCAAACTACAAAGTACTAATCAAAAAGTAAATGATAAAAACTTAGAATGTCGGAGCATTTCCAAGTATACAGTAGAATGTCACTAGTAATCAGATCAGATCTCATCATCACTATCCTCATCAATATCATCAGCAGCACGGCCAGCATGACCGGAAGTACCAGCACCAGAAGTACCAGCGCCAGTAGGATGAGTAGGGGCGCCAGCATAGAACTCGCCGACATAATCTCGAGGAGCACGATACCAATCATAAGCGTTACCGGGCTGGAAGTAGGCATGGACAGCCTCATCCTCACAGCGGTAACCCGAAAAAGCTGGATCTCGAGGGATGGAAGCGACAGAGTGACCAGTCTGTGCAAAAGCAGATCGGCCAAGGAGTTTGCCATTGCCTGGTAACGGGTGACATCGCGGAACTCACGCTCGCGAGCCATGTCCGTCATCGAGACGTGCAAAGTAGATAGGTGCTGATGTATGCCCTCAAAAGTCATGGCATACGGCTGATGTGGTAGAGCTGGTGCAGTAGGAGGAGCAGGAGGTGTAGCTGAAGCAGTCCGGCTGCGACGAGAAAGCTGGAGTAACTTGGGCTCAGAGTCCTGAGTACAAGTCGATAGATCGATGTCGAAGCGCTGAAAGATACGAGGGAGAATCATCACGTAAGAGAGATTTCGATCTCTTGCACGACAACGTCCCATCATCTGAATAATAGTCTTGGGGACGGAAAAAGGAATCCCCTTGATAAGATGATACATAGCGGACAGCTCAAGCGAAGTCACATCATCCTTGGAAGTAGATTTTGAAAGTAGAGTAGAGTAGATGATGCGATGCAATTCGTAGTTAAACAAGTTAAGGTTGTTAGCCTTAATCTTTCCAGAACGTACTCTGTCAGGTGCACAAAGTTCTGTTTTGAAACTCGTGAGTGTAGTGCCTTCGGGAAACTCGAATTCCATGATATCAACTAGCGGTTCACCTTCATTGGGAATCCCAAGAATCTCCGCTAGGAGGACATCATTGAACTCAATATCTATGCCTCCAACACGTGTGCTCACGTCAAAAGTGTTAACTACGAGATTGCAATAGAACAATCTAATGGCATTAGTAGCAATTGGGAAGCACAGTTTAACAAGCAAATGTAACCCTAATGCCTCAAATAAGTGACGATGGTCAGGAAATACCGTCCATTTAACCGGAGCGCCGCTGCATATGGATCGGGTGGAAAAGTCACCGTACCATAATAAAGCTTGATCGAGGGTTTGAAAGAAAAACCCATCGAAAGCACCGTCGCTCTTTTGGACTGGCGAAAACAAAGAATCCGTGTGAGGATTTGAAGAGGACCCTTCCTCACTAGGAGTAGTCTTCTTCCTCTTAGACGGATTAAATCTAGGTGCCATTGAAATAAATAAGCACAAATTTGAAAGTGGAGAAAGAGAGAGTTATACCTCACAAAAAAATTAGATATGTTGTAGAGAAGGATGATCTCCGCACGATTCCAAAGTTTGGAAGGATTTTACCAAGTAGATAGGGAGCAATGGGTTGGTGAATACCTAGGGTTTGGAGGATTTTCGGGCGGCTGTAGCTGCTGGTTGGAAATATGGAAGCAATGGAAGAGAAGAAGCTCTCGGGTTGTGTATATACACAGATACCCCCAACCGAACTCGGGTCGAATTCGGTCAGAGTTCTGGCCGAATTCGCCTAGGGTTCTTTCAAGTTGATTTTGCTACTTCTTTTTCATTGACTCGTTTCAAATATTTAATTCAAAGATTAGTTATTTTAGCTTTCAAATAACATAATTAATAATATTTTATGAGTTAAATATCGTTACACAGCAGCTGTCTCAGATTAGCTGTAGGAGTACTGTCCCAGCTGGCGGAGGTTTACCGGGGAACTATTAAATACCGCTTCGCTTCAACCGTAGTTGTGGTGACAGACAGACTCTTTATTAGCTTGTCTCTAACACAGTTTTTGCATAATGATATAAAAACATAAAATAAAATCAATTAATATTATTGACGTCCAAAATTCCTAATTCTCGACGTAAATAATTGAAGCGATCTTCCGCTAGAGGTTTAGTGAAGATGTCAGCTAATTGATTATCAGTATCTATGTATACAAGGTTTATATCTCCATTTTGATGATGATCTCTAAGAAAATGATGCCGAACCTCGATATGTTTAGTACGAGAGTGACATACAGGATTCTTAGTCAAATTAATGGTGCTAGTGTTATCACAGAAAATGGGAATATGTGTGTAAAATAAATCAAAGTCTTCTAAGGTTTGTTTCATCCACAAAATCTGAGCACAACAACGTCCTGCGGCGATGTACTCAGCCTCTGTTGTTGATAAGGCTACAGAATTTTGCTTTTTACTAAACCAAGAGACTAGAGCCTTGCCTAAGAAATGACATGTACCGCTAGTACTTTTTTCTATCAACTTTGCATCCAGCAAAATCTGCATCCGAATAACCAATAAGGTCAAAGGATTTGGATTTGGGATACCACAAGCCGACAGAAGAAGTGCCTTTAAGGTATCGGAAGATACGCTTAACTGCGGACAGATGTGATTCCTTTGGGTTAGCTTGAAAACGTGCACACAAGCAAACACTAAACATTATATCTGGACGACTAGCAGTTAAGTAAAGTAAACTACCAATCATACCTCGATACTTACGTGTGTCGACTGGCTTGCCTTGTTCGTCAGAATCAAGCTTTGTTGAAGTTGCCATCGGAGTGCCAATAGGTTTGACATTGTCCAGATCAAACTTCTTTAGCAAATCTTTTGTGTACTTGGCTTGATTAATGAACGTCCCATTGTCGGTTTGTTTGATTTGCAATCCGAGAAAGAATTTCAGCTCTCCCATCATGCTCATCTCAAACTCATTCTGCATACACTTAGAGAATTCTTGACAAAGAGATTCATCAGTGGATCCAAATATGATATCATCAACATAGATCTGAATTAAAAGCAGCTTGCCATTAAAAGATTTAATAAAAAGTGTAGTGTCAACCTTTCCTTTTGTAAAACCGTTGTCAAGTAGAAAAGAGCTTAGACGATCATACCAAGCACGAGGGGCTTGTTTCAAACCGTATAAGGCTTTCTTCAACTTGAAAACATGGTCAAGATTTTTGAAATCCGTGAAACCCGGAGGTTGTGCTACAAAAACTTCTTCTTTTATAAATCCATTTAGAAAAGCACTTTTTACATCCATTTGAAAAAGTTTGAAATCATAAAAACATGCAAATGCACATAACATACGAATGGATTCTAATCTCGCAACTGGGGCATAAGTCTCATCGTAGTCGATACCCTCTTCTTGATTGTATCCTTGAGCTACGAGTCGAGCCTTGTTACGAGTTACTAAACCATCCTCATTCAGTTTGTTTCGGAATACCCAACGGGTGCCAATGACCGGATGATCAATAGGCTTGGGAACAAGTTCCCAAACTTGATTCCGTTCGAATTGGTTCAATTCCTCTTGCATGGCATCTATCCAGAAACTATCACTATATGCTTCATCAATAGATTTAGGTTCTAGCTGTGAAATAAATGCAACACTAGAAATAATATCTCTACTGGATGATCGAGTGCTTACTCCTTTGGTAATGTCACCAATTACCAAATCTTGTGGATGATCAGCTGTGAATTTTAACCTTTTCGGTAGACTCTGTAGGTAGCTGGTTCCTGGATCTCCTCTAGGGGGTTCAGCTAGTGCAGAGCTTGGTTCAGGTTCAGCTGATGTTGAGCTTGATGTAGGCAGATCTTCATCACTGTCATCGAGTGTCATTTGGTTCATTTCATCAAAAGTGACGTTGATTGGCTCTTCGATGATCATGGTACGTTTGTTGAAGACTCTGTATCCTTTGCTCTTGGCCGCATAACCTAAAAATATACCTTCATCGGCCTTTTCGTCAAACTTTCCCAAATTGTCTTTAGTATTAAGAATAAAGCACTTACAGCCAAATATCTTAAAATATGAAACTGAAGGAATTCTATCAAACCATAACTCAAATGGAGTCTTCTTCGATTTGGGTCGAATTAGAACTCTATTGAGCACAAAGCAAGCTGTATTGACA
Source organism: Iris pallida (assembly GCA_029216955.1). Classification (NCBI taxonomy): domain Eukaryota; kingdom Viridiplantae; phylum Streptophyta; class Magnoliopsida; order Asparagales; family Iridaceae; genus Iris; species Iris pallida. The sequence goes on from JANAVB010027059.1 coordinate 11,235, forward strand.
GCTTCAGCCCAGAAGTATTTGGGTAGGCTAAATTGATTTAACATTACTCTGGCCATTTCGGTTAGAGTTCTGTTCTTACGTTCCACAACTCCATTTTGTTGTGGAGTTCTAGGGCAGGAGAACTCGTGTATAAAACCGTGTGTGTCACAAAATTGTTCGAAATCAGCATTCTCGAATTCGCCTTCATGATCGCTTCTAATACGAGTGATCATGTAACCTTTTTCATTTTGTACTTTCTTGCAAAAGGCGACAAATTCGGATAATGCGTCATTCTTGCGTGTCAAGAAATATACCCACGTGTATCTAGAGAAATCATCTACAATTACAAAAGCATATAATTTACCTCCGAGGCTAGCAACTCTGCTAGGACCGAATAAATCCATGTGTAGTAATTATAGAGGTCTAGTAGTACATACTGCGTTTACAGACTTGAATGTGGATCTGGTAGCTTTGTTCTTTTCACATTGGCTGCATACCGAATCCTTCTTGAATGTTATGTCCGGTAAACCGCGTACTAACTTCTTTGTGGATAATCTTGAAATTGTATCCATGTTTGCATGACCGAGTCTCATATGCCATAAATGACTCTCATCACTTTTGGCCATTAAGCATCTACCTGAAATGTTAGCTTCTTCCAATAGATAGAAAACATATATATTGTCTTCCCTGATTCCTTCAAAGATAGTACTACCAGTTGAGCTATCAACTATAGTACATTTATCTTTGCCAAAGTTGATACCATAACCATGATCAGCTAGATGACTTATGCTGAGCAGATTATGTTTCAACTCGGTAACCAGACAGACATCTTTAATCACGGGATAGGGAGATTTACCAACATCACCGATAACAATAATATACCCTTTTAAATTATTGCCGAAGGAAACATAGCCTTCCTTCTTTTTCTTCGACAGTGTTGCAAATAGAGTAGCGTCACCGGTCATATGCCGTGAGCAACCGCTGTCGAGGATCCATTTGCTTCTAGCATGTGAAGGGTGTTCCACCTATAAAACAGTTTGCAGATGAAACTCGTGGTACCCATTTCTTGTAGGGTTCTGAATTGTTAGCTTTAGGTATCCAAGCATAAACATTTAAATCAACTAGCTTTCTCATTCTACATGCAGATGAAATATGACCAATGAGGCCACAATAATGACATTGTGCATGTTGAGTGTTGAAAGCAGAGTGATGTGCATGGTTGGTAGGTTTAGGTTTTTTAGTATAGAAGAATGCATACCTATGATCATGTTTGGGCTTAACCTTTTGGGGTAAAGGTTTTATATGTTTGGTCTGACAGTGTTTGGCTTGGGAATGTTCCGATTTCTCGGTAAGTGACACGTGTTAGGATAGGAAGCAGCAGGCTCAGGCTGTTTTCCTAACCTAATTTCTAATTTTTTGGAAGTGTCATATAACTTAGTATAATCAGAAGTGAGTGATTCCATTCTGATTTGTGCAGATTGAAGACTTTTTTTTTCTTTAGAAAGATCTTCTCTCAATTGGTCTATAATCTTATCTTTCTCTTCGGATGACTGTTTAGTCTCGTGTAATAAGAGCTTTATAGAGGAATGTAATGCCTGTAGTTCGTATTACGTATCTTGGAATACGTGTACGTATTTTATTTTGTATTGCATAACTCTTGGCTTGGCTCGGTTTGTTTTGGGTTGGTTCGGCTAGGCTTGGGTTGCCTTGGTTCATCATGAACCAAGGGGAGAACCCCTACCTACCACCACCATCCCCATTTATTAACCCCTCCTCTTTCTCTCTCTTCATTATTCTTCTTCTTCTCCACATTTACTTCTTCAACCACCAGGAGGGAGAGAGAGAGAGAGCTTAGGCAAGTGCAAACTTGCTTCATGATGGATCTCATATTTTATTGTTCCATTCTTTTCCTTACTAGATTCTAAGCCTCTTTAGAACTGGAAGTTTTCGGTTTTGATGGTTATATTTTTGTAGATCTAAGTTTTAAGTTCCTTCTTGTTTAGTTTTCTTGGTTTTGATCTCTAAAACTTGGTTATTTTCAAAAACTAATGGTTCTATGTTGTAGAGAATTCAATTTCATTCAGTTTTGGCTTTTGTTTCGCTTGATTTCGACTCCGGATGAGTAAGTTATGGCCATTACAAGTTTTCGGAACTTTCATGGCTGAACTTGCTGTTTGGGGACGATGAACCCCATGCGCCCGGGAGGCCATGCGCCGGGAGGCCATGCGCCGTGAAGTCCCGGCAACGCATCCTTTAACTCCGAGCGTGTCATGCGCGTAGGTTCCCTACGCGCATGTATTGAAGACGCAACGTAAGTTTCACATGCGCCGATTGGTGCAGGAATCCCATGCGCCGATTGCGCAGGAATCTCATGCGCCGATTGCGCACGAATCTCATGCGCCGATTGGTGCAGGAATCCCATGCGCCGATTTGTGCAGGAATCTCATGCGCCGATTGGTGCAGAAATTCCATGCGCCGACTGCACAGAAATTCTATGGCAGTATTCAGGGAAAGATTCCAGACCAAGTATTTTGATGCTGTAGCTCGATATGACCTACAGACGAGGTTCACCAATCTGAAGCAGATGGGCAGGACGGTCGACGGATATGCGACCAAGTTTTCGAGACTTAGTCGGTTTGCTCCCACCTTGGTAGCAACCGAGTTCGATAGAGCCCAGCGGTTCCAACAGGGGCTCCATTTAGAGATCTTGTTGGCAGTGGAGCAGTTTGAGCATCAGACTTTTGATGCAGTATTGAGAGCAGCTAGGAGGCATGAATATACCTCCCAGAGGATCGTAGATAGGACCGGAGGTCGGAAGCGATCTCACGGCCAGATGAATCAGTCATCAGCACCAGCCCCGGCGGCCAGGGCTTTGACTATTGGAGCTCCGAGGCGGGCGGCCTCAGCGACGTCGGTTCAGCATTCCACCCCGACGTACCCTCAGCAGCAGAAGCAGAAGCAGTCTTCCGCAGTAGGATGTTCACACTGCGGGAAGCCAGGACATGTAGTATCAGAGTGTCACAGAGCACAGGGTTTGTGCTTGGTTTGTGGTGCTCCGGACCACAGGGTTGGGAACTGTCCGAACAGAGGGAGTTCATCAGCCTTCTCTAGTTCTTCAGTTAGAGGACCAGCGCCAGTCCAGCAGCAACAGCAGTACCCGTTCCAGAGGCCATTGCCGACGCAGGCCCAGGCGTTCCAGCAGCAGAGACCGCAGCAGTATGCCCAAGCCCAAGCCCTGATCCAGAGCAGGCAGAGGAATTTTCAGCAGAGGGGACCCGCACCCAGAGGACATGGTCAAGTGTTGGCTTTGACCATGGGAGAGGAAGGAATAGCACCAGGTGAGGTAGTGGCAGGTACTATTCTCGTCAACACCTTTCCAGCTTCAGTATTATTTGATTCTGGTGCCTCGCATTCATTTATGTCTGCACGATTCGCGACACGGGTAGGACTGGAGCCCGAGTCATTATCTGTAAGGCTCAATATACTTACTGGTAACGGACTTGTGGGAGTAGATAGAGTATTTTCCTCGTGTCGGATCGTAGTTAGCGGTAGAGAATTCCCCGCTAGATTGATAGAGTTCCCGATGGCCGATTATGATGTGGTCTTAGGGATGGATTGGTTGAGGGACCAGTATGCTAGGATAGACTGCCACTTTGGCAGGGTTGTTTTTAGCATTCCAGGTTAGCCGGAGTTTTCCTTCTTCCGAGGCGAAGTTGAACCTTCTCCTCCAGTGTTGCGGATGGCAGTGGCAGCAGTGCAGTTGCCTCGAATAGTCGAAGAGTTTCCAGATGTTTTCCCAGAAGAGCTTCCAGGGATGCCGCCTGAGCGAAAGATCGAGTTTACCATCGACTTGATTCTCGGGACAGCCCCAGTGTCAGAGAGAGTCTACAGGATGGCGCCGTCAGAGCTAGAGATATTGTACAAGATGATTGAAGAACTCCGAACCAAGGGATTCATTCGTGCTAGTGGATCGCCTTGGGGAGCCCCGATGCTTCTTATGAAAAAGAAGGATGGTACGTCCAGATTGTGTGTAGATTATCGTACCTTGAACTCAGTGACAATCAAGAACAGATACCCTCTTCCGAGGATAGATGACTTGTTTGATCAACTCAGAGGGGCGTCAGTATTTTCGAAGATCGACTTGCGCTCAGGATACCATCAGATCAGAGTCAGGGAGCAGGATATCCCGAAGACAGCTTTCAGATCTAGGTATGGGCATTGGGAGTTCCTTGTGATGCCATTTGGAGCCACCAATGCGCCGGCTGTATTCATGGACCTCATGAATCGCATCTTCATGCCTTATTTGGATCAGTTCGTGATTGTATTCCTAGACGACATCCTGGTCTACAGCAAGAGTGAAGCGGAGCATGAGCAGCATCTCCGAGTTGTCCTCCAGATTCTCAGAGAGCACCAGTTATATGCCAAGTTTAGTAAATGCGAGTTCTGGCTCGATCGCATTTCGTACTTGGGTCATATCATCACCCGAGGAGGAGTTGAAATGGATCCCCAGAAGATCGTGGCCATTGAAACATGGCCGGTACCTAGCACAGTGGCAGAAATTCGCAGTTTTCTTGGCTTGGCCGGCTACTACCGGCGATTTGTTTCAGACATTGCTCGAATTTCTGCGCCATTGACCCAGTTGACCCGCAAGGATGTGCAGTTTGCTTGGACAGCAGAATGCCAGAATTCTTTTGAGAGGTTGAAGCGAGGCTTGATGATGGCTCCTATTCTCACGCTTCCAGATGGAACTGGAGGATTCTCAGTGTATTGTGATGCTTCGGGCAGAGGTTTAGGATGTGTTCTGATGCAGCATGGGAAGGTAATAGCTTATGCGTCACGACAACTTCGTGATCATGAGAGGAATTACCCAACCCATGACTTAGAGCTGGCAGCTGTAGTGTTTGCACTTAAGTTGTGGAGACATTACCTGTATGGAGATAGGGTGGAGATTTTCACCGACCACAAGAGCCTGAAGTATGTTTTCACCCAGAAGGATCTCAACATGCGTCAGAGGAGATGGCTTGAGCTGCTTGTGGATTATGATGTCAACTTGCAGTATCACCCAGGAAAGGCCAACGTCGTTGCAGATGCATTGAGCAGGAGAGCCAGAATTTATTTCCTAACAGCGCAACCAGAGCTGTTAGCCGATCTTCAGAAGATGGGTATAGAAGTTGTCCTCCCTTCCAGTGTGGCATTGATGGCCAGCATGCAAGTCCAGTCCACTATAGTCGAGAGGATCCGGATGGCGCAGTCAGCAGATTCCAAGCTTCAGCGACTCAGAGCAGAGTGTGAGGCAGGACGAAGACCAGAGTTATGTATCCACGAGGACGGTACACTAAGGCATGGTAAGCGTCTTTGTGTACCCAGTGGAGATATCAGACAGGAGATCATGACGGAGGCTCACAGTTCGCAGTATTCCATTCATCCTGGTGGCACGAAGATGTACCGTGATATCCGCCAGCACTTTTGGTGGAATGGCATGAAGAGGGAGATAGCCCGGTTTGTCTCTCGTTGTTTAGTCTGCCAACAAGTTAAGGCTGAACATCAGAGACCAGCTGGACTACTTCAACCATTGCCGATTCCCGAGTGGAAATGGGAGCATGTAACCAAGGATTTTGTGACTGGATTGCCTAGATCCCCGGCTGGCAGAGACGCTATTTGGGTTATCATAGACAGACTCACGAAGGTGGCTCACTTTCTCCCGTTCAGAGTTGGTCAGTCGACGGCTCAGCTAGCGGAGATGTATCTCCGGCAGATTGTCAGGTTGCACGGTGTACCAGTCAGTATCACTTCAGACAGAGATTCAAGATTTACGTCGCACTTTTGGCGTAGCTTGCAAGAAGGTTTGGAAACTCACCTCCAGTTCAGTTCAGCTTATCACCCGCAGACAGATGGCCAGTCGGAGCGTACGATCCAGACTCTTGAAGATATGTTGCGGTCATGTACACTCGACTTCGGTGGTTCATGGGAAGATCACGTGCACCTGGTGGAGTTCTCGTACAACAACAGTTTCCAGGCCAGTATCCAGATGGCACCGTTCGAGGCACTGTATGGTAGGAAGTGTCGATCCCCGCTAGCCTGGGATGATGTTGGAGAGAGGCAGATGCTTGGTCCGGAAATGATTGCTCAGACGGTTGAAGTGGTCAGAAAAGTCAGAGATCATCTTCGAGTTGCCCAAGATCGCCAGCGTCATTGGGCCGATTCTCATCGGCGCCCTCTTGAGTTTTCTGTCGGCGACCATGTATTCCTGAGGATTTTGTCTAACCGCGGCGTCATTCGTTTCGGCGTACGAGGAAAGCTTAGTCCTAGGTATATAGGACCGTTTGATATTCAGGAGCGAGTAGGAGATGTATCCTATCGTCTCGCTCTTCCACCGTCGCTACGTGAGGTGCATGACGTATTTCATGTATCCCAACTACGACGGTACATTCCGGACCCGAGCCACATCCTGGATCATTCGGAATTGGTTGTTGGTACCAACCTTTCGTATGAGGAGAGGCCCGTATCTATATTGGACCGGAGAGAGAAGATCCTTAAGAACAAGACTATTAGTTTAGTCCGTGTTGCTTGGGGTCATCACTCTTTGGGTGAGTCAACGTGGGAGCGTGAGGATGATATACGATCGCGATATCCCGACCTGTTTGACTCGTAAGGTATAATGTCTTCCTTATGCCTTATGCTTTCAATTCCTTGCTTGAATAAATGACTGCATGATAGACAGCTTGTTATAGCTTACGATTATTATAGCTTGTCCTTGCAATTCTAGCCTCTTGATTAAATTCCGAGGACAGAATTCTTTTAAGGTGGGTAGAGTTGTAATGCCTGTAGTTCGTATAACGTATCTTGGAATACGTATACGTATTTTATTTTGTATTGCATAACTCTTGGCTTGGCTCGGTTTGTTTTGGGTTGGTTCGGCTAGGCTTGGGTTGCCTTGGTTCATCATGAACCAAAGGGAGAACCCCTACCTACCACCACCATCCCTATTTATTAACCCCTCCTCTTTCTCTCTCTTCATTATTCTTCTTCTTCTCCACATTTACTTCTTCAACCACCAGGAGGGAGAGAGAGAGAGAGCTTAGGCAAGTGCAAACTTGCTTCATGATGGATCTTATATTTTATTGTTCCATTCTTTTCCTTATTAGATTCTAAGCCTCTTTAGAACTGGAAGTTTTCGGTTTTGATGGTTATATTTTTGTAGATCTAAGTTTTAAGTTCCTTCTTGTTTAGTTTTCTTGGTTTTGATCTCTAAAACTTGGTTATTTTCGAAAACTAATGGTTCTATGTTGTAGAGAATTCAATTTCATTTAGTTTTGGCTTTTGTTTCGCTTGATTTCGACTCCGGATGAGTAAGTTATGGCCACTACAAGTTTTCGGAACTTTTATGGCTGAACTTGCTGTTTGGGGACGATGAACCCCATGCGCCCGGGAGGCCATGCGCCGGGAGGCCATGCGCCGTGAAGTCCCGGCAACGCATCCTTTAACTCCGAGCGTGTCATGCGCGTAGGTTCCCTACGCGCATGTATTGAAGATGCAACGTGAGTTTCACATGCGCCGATTGGTGCAGGAATCCCATGCGCCGATTGCGCAGGAATCTCATGCGCCGATTGTGCAGAAATCTCATGTGCCGATTGGTGCAGGAATCCCATGCGCCGATTGGTGCAGGAATCCCATGTGCTGATTGCACAGGAATCTCATGCGCCGATTGGTGCAGGAATCTCATGCGCCGATTTGTGCAGGAATCTCATGCGCCGATTGGTGCAGAAATTCCATGCGCCGACTGCGCAGGAATCTCATGCGCCGATTATGCAGGAATTTACTATTTTTGCCTGTTTAAGTTGTTTTGTAGCTAGAATCTTGAAAAACTCCCAACATGAAAGTTGTAGATCTTTTCCTTGGCTTCAAGAATATGTCGCTAGTTATTTTATGCAAGTTCTCTCACTCATGATAATGTAAGAATAGAACACGATAGTGGCCCGCTGTGGTGCACTCTTGACAAGTAAACTGGCATGATATGTCTCGACATGCTGTTATGACAGCTAGCCTGACATGACAAGTATGAATGACCTGGACACCGTGGGCGATTGCGTTTGTACAAATAACTGGTACTGTCTTGCATCATGTCTAGGATGGGGATCCCTGAGTACCACGGTCAGGGGTACCTACTAAAATTGACTAAGACTAATTAACTAGAATGATTCAGTAGTCATGAAGAGATTCCCCGCTACAGGCAATCCCGTTATCTGGGCGCATTAAGTGGACTTGTAGCCTACCGACGAGTAGGGCACAATTTCAGCACACAGTCATGTGGTGCACCCTTCATAAACGGACATTCGACCCGGATAACCGGATGGTCTGCAGGGCTTGTGGCTGTTGGGATAATCTCATTGCATCTTGCTAGTAACTAGGCCTGTGATAACCCTAGCTAGTTAAAAGTATCAAGCCGTACTCTTGATTGGCCGTGATTGATTGGATGAAGTTTATTCCAGCTTAGTCTTATCCTGACCCTGTACAAGATTGTATCAGGACATGATTTCTTGTATCGATAAATGATGGGATACCAAGTTCTGTTCAGATGAAGGGTTACAACCCCGGTCCTTGTTTGGTTTAAGGGTTGTAACTTGGCTATCTAAATAGTTCCATGGTTATCCTATCATATATCGTCCTGCTTATTGTGCTTGCCTTAACAATAACGATCGGGGGTCCAGTTCTGTTCAGGCGAAGGGTTACAACCCCGGTCCTTGTTTGGTTTAAGGGTTGTAACCTGGCTCCCGGAGCAGTTCTGTGTCCTCTCTTCGTTTATTGTCTTATTGCAACCCCTGTCATGCTCGTCATGTTTTACCTTACTTCAATACCATGATTATTTATACTGGCCTTAACAATAAAGATCAGGGGTCCAGTTCTGTTCAGGCGAAGGGTTACAACCCCGGTCCTTGTTTGGTTTAAGGGTTGTAACCTGGCTCCCGGAGCAGTTCTGTGTCCTCTCTTTGTTTATTGTCTTGTTACCTTATCAGTAGTAATTGAGGCGGGTTTCTATTCAGGCGAAGGATTGCAACCCCGATCCTTGTTTGGTTTAAGGGTTGCAGTCTGGCTACTTGAATGGTTTCTCCGTGCTCAATATATTATTGTTATCTCAGTTATTATCAGTATCTTTTAATTACCTTAACTATTTATTTGTGGTATGCTGGTTTTAGTTCCTAAGTGAAGCCTCCTTGTGGCACTTGCTCTTTCTGGGGTCTGACCCAGCTGGTTTTGTGTGGCCAGATATCGGAGCAGCACCAGAGGATCTACCTACTATCCAGCCCGATGGTGACCACCAGGCGTAACCAGGGCAACGAGTGGGTTTCTTTTGTCCTCCCACTCTATTTGTAAAATTATTCTTTTGAGGCGTTTAGCCGGCGAGCACGTGTTAGCTCGTATTGCACCTTTATTTACTGTCTGCCTACGGGCTGTAACATGATTGACAAATCCTAGGGTTGATCATGTATTGACTAAAAACTCTTGCTAGTCCTGACATTTTGTACGACTAGCTTCATGATCATCCAATATGTAATGTATGGGACGCCTTACTATTGTGTATTTGGGGTTCTGACATCTTGTAACTGTTATTACATTGCTTGAGATTAAGACAATAGGCTTGTTCCTGACCATAGGAGACTGATGGCTTGTAGTTAAACCCTCATATATCTAGACAGCCGTGACCGTATAGTGACATGGATTCCATTTCATTATACGTAGCTGGCTATGTCTGCCTCCGCTCTCCAGTATTCTGGTTCTGGGGCGTGACAAGGAAAGCTCACCAGACTTACTAACACTAGTTCTAACCTCAGCTAGTAGGTCGGTAAGTCTTCCTATTTCTCCTTTGTACTCTTCGAGTACCTTCTTAGCGGTCTGATATTTACTATGCAGTTTCCTGTAGTCAAGCATCAGGTCACTGAAGGCATCTCCTAATTGCTCAAAGGTAAAGTCATCATATGTTTCTACAGGTTCAGTAGGTACCTGATCAACTGCCATGAAGCAGATGTTTGCAGCGTCCTCTGAATGTTCGTCTTCTGAGTCGCTGGCTTCACTTTCATGCCATATGCTGGTGTTGGCATATTTCTGTGATGTTGATCTCTTCAGGTTGCCTTTTTCATACCTGTTGTTCTTCTTGTTCGATGATGAGTTGGTGGGACAGTCCTTCTTCATATGTCCCTTCTTCTTGCAGCCATAGCAGACAGCATCTTCTTGGTACCAGTTGTTGCTGTTGTTCTCTTCGACTCTCTTCTCATGTCTCATAAATCTTTTGAACTTCTTTGCTATGAGAGCTTGATCTTCAGCGTCAGATCTACTGCTGTCTGAGTCATCTTCAGTAGCTTTTCTGTGCTGAGCCTTGAGGGCGATAGTCTTCTCCTTTGGTGCAGGCTCTTCAAAATCTTGTAGATCCAGTTCATGAGTGAGTAGCTTACCCATGAGTACTTCAAGTGACATTGTGGTGAGGTCGTTTCCTTCAATGATAGCTGTAGCCTTCGGAATCCAGTTCTTGGTGAGAGCTCGCAGGAGTTTGCGAATCTTTTCGTGGTTACTGTATTCTTTGCCTAAGGAGGACAAAGGGTTTACAATATCCAAGAACCTCTCGAACATTTGTGTGACTGTTTCATTTGGCTTCATTTTGAACGCCTCGTACTCTTGAGTAAGTCTGCTGACTTTTGACTCCTTGACTTGAGTCGTGCCTTCATGTGTAACTTCGAGAAGCTTCCATACACCATTTGCCGTTGTGCATGTAGATACCCTGTTAAATTCTGTTCTGTCTAAGGCACAAAAAAGAGCATTAATGGCACGTGCGTCAAGACTGGCCTTTTTCTTTTCTTCCTCTGTATAACTGTTTTGGGGTTTTTCAACTAAAACACCCTCGACATTTATACGAGGTGGCTTCTGATAGCCATCAAGAACAATAGCCCATAAGTCAAAATCAAGAGACTTTAAGAAGAAACTCATCCGTGTTTTCCAATAAGTGTAGTTAGTACCATCAAACAGAGAAGGTCTGTTTGTGGCCTGACCTTCACTTGTGAATTTCATAGTAGCCATGTGATGTGCTGTGATCTAATAAATAATGAATAAATAATAGCACTTTTACCTTGCTTTACCTGTAACACCTGCTCTGATACCAATTGTAGGAACGATATAGTAAAGCGTAATACTCTAGAGGGGGGGTGAATAGAGTTGGCAGCGGAATAATGCTAATTAAAAAAGTTAGCAACACAATCACAGTATATAATCACAGATGAAATAAAGTAAAGACAGAGTTCAGAAAGCAAACGCAAAGACAGCGATGTATACTGGTATCCCTCTGTTGAGGACTAATCCAGTCGGTAGAACTCTTGCTACCAGTTTGAATCCACTATAGGAAAAACCGCAAGTTTTCTTACGAAGTCCTTGCAACTTCTACAACGCGAGCTTTGATACGAAGAACTCATCCAACTTCAAATGTGAAGAGGTATTCTTCAATCAAGCCTTCTGATTACAATCTCTCAGAAACTTCTAGACTGTACCGCACTGACAAATCGACTAGAGGATTGTAACTGGCTTGGGATCTGAAAATGAAAGCTCTAGAAAACTCTTTGGAAGGCAGAAAGCTTTTTAGATAGAGAGAAGATTGAAAGTGAATGAGTGATTTGAAATGATCGAAATACTTCTCTATTTATAGGATTTCCAAAGGGAGAACTCTGTCAGAATTCGGGCAGAATTCGGGCAGAACTCGATGAGCAAATCTCGGTCAAATCCGCAACTGCAGGAGGACCAAGTTCCAGAGAATTCAAAATCAAAACGGCCACCAACCGAACTCTGGCCGAACTCTGGCCGAACTCTGGCCGAGTTCTGTCAGGGTTAGGTTAGGATTTTTAAAATAGGTTTTGGTGATTTTTGAAAACCTTTTTGAAAACCTTTTTGTAAACAATTTGATAGTTCATTTTAAAAACATTTTGAACTATTTTGGGAATAGCCTATTTGCCAGTATGACTCGGTGTACAATGTATTCCTAGACTCAAATAAAAAGAAAATTATATTGCATAGGAAATACAGACTCAAGTAGGCAAACAGATCTTCAGTCTTGAACGAAGTGAATATCCAATCTTGCATATGTCCAAGAAGCTGAGAATGTCCCAACAAGCTTTGTATATCCAGACAGAGTTTTGATCAATTATTAAAATCAGGTTGACCATATGACCAATGGGCCAACATGTGTCAGTATCGTATGCTATTAGATACAGTTTGGTTTCTGAACCATTGCCTAGGACCTGTAAAATCACGACCGGGGGTGGGGTCATCCTCGTGAGTGATGTTTGCAGAGGGCGGAGCATCTTATTGGAAGACCGAGAGTTGGAAGTGAGTTTACTCGTCATGCCATTACCGAACTACGATATAGTATTAGGTATGGACTGGCTGAGTAGACACCACGCCCGCATTGATTGCCGAGGGGGTAGAGTTTTGTTCGGGGCGCCAGGAGAGCCAGAGTTTGAGTACACCCGGCGACAGGCGGAGTAGGACGACGGAGTCTTCTGTGGAGCTTCAGTTGAGGAGCAGGTGGCTCCGTATCCCTTGATCGTAGAGTTTATGGACGTATTCCCAGAGGAGTTGCCAGGGCTTCCACCGGACAGAGATGTAGAGTTCTCGATAGACTTGGTTCCCGGCGCGGAACCGATCTCCCAGCATGTCTATCGAGTGAACAACAGTGAACTGGTGGAGCTGAAGAAGCAGGTGGATGAGCTGCAGGACAAGGGCTTCATCCGATCTAGTTCTTCACCTTGGGGTGCACCGGTACTCTTCGTACCCAAGAAGGATGGGTCGGTACGGATGTGTATCGACTACAGGGAACTTAACAACCTGACAATCAAGAACAGATACCCACTGTCGCGGATCGATGATCTGTTTGATCAGTTGAGCGGAGCTCGGGTGTTCTCTAAGATTGATTTGAGGTCGGGTTATCACCAGGTGAAGGTGAAGGGGGAGGATATTCCCAAGACCGCTTTCAGGACGCGGTACGGGCAGTTTGAGTTTTTGGTTATGCCATTTGGGCTAACCAATGCACCAGCAGTGTTTATGAATCTAATGAAAAGTGTTCCACCAATACTTGGACAAGTTCGTGGTGGTATTCATTGATGATATCTTGGTATATTCCAAGACTGAGGAGGAGCACGATGAGCATCTGCGAATAGTGCTAGAGACTCTCAAGAGGGAGCAGCTTTATGGAAAACTCTCCAAGTGTGAGTTTTTCTTGGACCGGGTAGACTTCTTTGGGCATATGGTGACTGGAGATGGTATCTCAGTTGACCCCAAGAAGATTGTAGTAGTTGAGGCTTGGACAGCGCCGACTTCAGTGGCAGAGATCAGGAGTTTCCTGGGGCTGGCAGGATACTATAGGAGATTCGTGCCGGATTTCTCCCGGATTGCAGAACCGTTGACACGGTTCACCCGGAAGGATGCTGAGTATGTTTGGTCAGAGGAGTGTCAGGCCGCTTTTGATGAGTTGAAGAAGCGGCTTACGACAGCTCTGATTCTGATATTGCCTTCAGGATCAGGTGGTTTCACTATTTATAGTGATGCTTCAGGGAAGGGGCTGGGTTGTGTCTTGCAGCAGCATGGGATGGTAATTGCCTATGCTTTCAGGCAATTGCGTCCCCATGAGAAGAACTACCTTACCCATGACCTGGAGCTGGCGGCGGTGATTTTTGCTTTGAAGTTGTGGAAGCACTATCTGTATGCGAGAGGGTAGAGATTTTCACAGATCACAAGAGCTTGAAGTATGTGTTTACACAGAAAGAGATCAACATGAGGCAGCGCAGATGGCTAGAGTTGATAAAGGACTTTGACATCTCACTTCAGTATCACCCCGGAAAGGCCAACGTGGTTGTCGATGCCTTGAGTAAGTATCCGACAGCCATGTGTTTGACTATGGATCGGCCGTTGCTTGCAGACTTGGAGAGCCTTGGGATTGAGGTGATCGTACCCGGAGTACAGACGTAGTTATGGGGCCTTCAGATACAGTCGGACTTGATAGACAGGATCAAGGCGACACAGTTCGAGTATGTAGCTATGCGGTGTATCCGAGAGCAGATCAGTACAGGATTGGAGGATGATGAGTTTTCACTTGCAGAGGATAGTACCCTGAGGCACGGTTTCCGGTTATGTGTGCCCAGCGGGGATCTCAGAGAGCAGATTATGCAGGACACAGATCGCAATACTCTATACATCCTAGTGCCAACAAGATGTACAGGGATCTGCGAGAGCATGTATGGTGGTATGGGATGAAGAGGAAGGTGTCCCACTTCGTAGCTAGATGCTTGGTCTGTCAGCAGGTCAAGGCAGAGAGGCAGAAGCCCGGAGGATTATTGCAACCGTTGTCCATTCCAGAGTGGAAGTGGGAACATATAACCATGGATTTTGTATCGGGGTTGCCGCGTACACTAGGAGGGAAAGACGCAATTTGGGTCATCGTTGACAGGTTGACCAAATCGGCCCACTTCTTGCCATTCAAGGTAGGTACATCTACAGAGAGGCTCGCGGAGTTGTATATAAGGAAGAGAGTCAGGATTCACGGAGTTCCCGTCAGCATAGTCTCAGATCAGGATAGTCGCTTTACTTCCCATTTTTGGAGGAGTCTGCAGACTAGTTTGGGCACTCAGCTCAAGTTTAGTACTGCATACCACCCTCAGACGGACGGACAGTAAGAGAGGACTATTCAGACACTTGAGGATATACTGCGGACGTGCGTCCTGGATTTTGGAGGTTCCTGGGAGGATCACCTATATTTGGTGAGTTTGCTTATAACAACAGTTTTCAGGCCAGCATTGAGATGTCACCGTTTGAGGCTTTGTACGGGCGTAGGTGTTGTACACCCTTATCTTGGGATGATGTTGGAGAGCGAGCTTTATTGGGACCAAAGATGGTTATTGACGCAACCGAGAAGGTGAAGCTCATCAGGGACAGACTTCGCATGGCGCAGGACAGACATCGACACTGGGCCGATAGCCGTCGAAGGCCGCTGGAGTTTAAGGTACAGATTTAGAGATAGGATTAGAAGTAGGTTGTATTTTTGTTATGTTTGATTGATCATGTTTGATTTTTAGTAACTTGAGACCTTGCTTGTGATTAGGTTGGAGACATAGTTTTTCTGCGGATATCTTCGACTCGTGGTACGATACATTTTAGTAGAGGTGGGAAGCTTAGCCCGCGCTTCATCGGCCCTTTCGTTATCAGCGGGAGAGTCGGTGACATGGCATACAGACTAGACTTGCCACCTGTACTAGTGGAAGTTCACAACGTATTCCACGTATCACAGTTGAGACGGTACGTAGCTGACCCTAGCCATGTGCTCGATCATTCAGAGATTGAAGTTGGGCCTACTCTCAGTTATCCAGAGCAGCCTGTGGAGATTCTAGATCGCCGAGAGAAGGTACTGAGGAACCAGGTGATACCCTTGGTACGCGTCGCATGGAGGCATCATTCTCCAGGAGAGTCGACCTGGGAGTGGGAGGATGAGATGCGCGAGCGGTACCCCTATCTTTTTGGACCTTGAGGTATACTTTTCTATCATTCTCAACAGTTTAGTTTCGCCTTTAATTTCGAGGACGAAATTATTTTAAGGAGGGTAGATTTGTCACTACCACTTTTCTAGTTTAGGGTATTTTGGTCATTTTGGTCATTTTTAAAATTTTGAGAATTATTTGGAATTATTATGTATTATTTAGATTTATTAGAATTAATGTAATTTTTAGTGATTTTTAGAGATTTTTAGTATAATTGATTTTGGGCCTATAGTTGACTTTGACTAGTGCTGACTAGAAGACTAACCTAGAGATTAATCTAGGTTAAGACCACTTGGTTAGGTTAAGTAACCTTGGTTTGACCTAAGTTAGTGAGGTTTAACTCATGGGAACTTGTTTGGAGAGATTAGGAATTGATTAGGCTAGAATGACTTATGATTTCATAAGTCATGACTAATGACTTGAGACTTAAAGCCCATAGGTCCACACCATGTAGCTAACCCTAATCCTAATCAGCCCATGGCTGGACATGATAGTCTCCCCCATCCTATTTAATACCCCTCAAAGTTAGGGCTAGCCTCCATTAGGATTTTTGCCAAGTTTTAGAAATAGGTAAGCCCCCATCTTCAATAAATTATAGAAAATCCATTTTAAGTTCTTTTTCCCCCAAACCAATTGCATTGAGTTCTAATTTTACTCCTCTTGCTGTTGGTTACAAATATTCTCAGCTTGGGAGCACATTGGAGGAGTTTGGCCATCAAGAGGAGCACCTCTCTTTGAAGCTTTTTGAGGATTTTGACACATATAGGAAACTTTCAATTTCCTCCATAGAATGTTGATTTTATTTCATATTTAGGGAGCCCTAGACCTAACCTAACTGTAGGAATAGGAAGCCCCAAAATTTGTGTCCATTTCGTGTCCTAATTGGACACGTATCAGTGTCTAGTTGTAAGTGTTTGATGAAATGCCCCAATGGACATTTCGTATGATTTTTGAGATTGTGATTGAATAGGAAATTAGTTTTAGGTCTCGCTTACACATTTCTGTTGTTTTTGTCGAGTCTTAGTGTCGTGTCGAGTCGTATCGGATACGCGAACATGTGGTCGCGCGCGCGCGTGCACGGGCACTGTGCATGCCCTGCACTTCGGGGGACACAGCGCCTAGGATACGACACTTCGACACATGAGACTCGACGTGCAGCACGGGGCCGACACTGACACGGGGCTCCCCAAGTTTCAGAGCCCCACGTGTCGTGTCGGACACGCACGAACGCGTGCACCATTTTTGTACTGTACAGTTTTTGTTGAAATTGCACACGGATACACGTGTCTCGTATCTCGTATACGTGTTATGGACACGTGGCAGGGTGTCCTAGCCCTAGCCCTAGTCTAGGTCGACACGTGGACACAATCATGTGGGTTGTGTCGTGTGCACGGACACCGTGAACACGTGCACGACGATTTGGTCTGTGTTGTACTGTGTTTTTCCTGTTTTCGTATTTAAAGTGATTGGACACGTTTGTGTCCACTATTGTGGACACAAACACTTCACATAACATGTACACTTTGTGTTTATGATTTATCAACCTTAAATTTAGTATTTTAATCTAATTTTCATTGCTCATTTCTCTTTTTCCCTAAATTCATGATATCCATATTCTGTCCATATTTTACTGTACTGTCCAGGTTTGTAAATTCGATTTTGTCGTCATTTTTATCTATTCTATGATGTTAATTAGTGTAGTATAAAACCTCTAATATGTTCACCTAGTTGTTATCTAAGGGTATGCTGAATTTGGGTTGATTTGAAACTGTTTTTGTTCATAAATCTGGATTTCAATTTAGGGACTGCTAATTGGGTTTTTATGTGTTGTCATGAGTTGGTTTGGACTGTATGATTAACATTTGAAATCTGAGTTGTTTGAACTATTGTTTCAAAGTATTAAAATCTGAGTTTGTGAACTGTTTGTTAATACTTAAATCTGAGATTTAAGGGGGCTGTGCACTTTATTTTCCTCACAGTTTTCACCCTCATTATTTACTGATTTTTCACTGTTACACTGTTTTGCCTGCACACTGTTTCACACTCACATCATCACTGTTTTCACACATGCCTCACTGTCCTCTACACACACAAGTCACTCACACACACATGAACACCCCCTTCACTATTTTTCACTCTCACTCACTGTTTTCTAGCCTAACATACTCTATCACACCCCCACACACTCATGTTTATGACACACACTCTCATTTTGACACCCTCACTTAACTGTTGCCCTCATACTCTATCACTCATTCCCACATGGCACCACACTCTCTCTCTCTCACATACCATATGACACACACACTCTTGTATTTGACACACACCCAATTCCCATGGTACACACACACACATACACTTGGACACATATTATGTGTCCCCCTCTCTACACCTATGCATACATTTATGTTTTAACATATAGTGTTGTATGATATACACATATATCCTATAGGTTTATATATTCTAGTTATATTATAACACATCAATGTGTGTGTGTGTGTGTGTATATATATATATATATATATATATATATATATATATATATATATATATATATATATATATATATATATACATTGTCATATTATGTTTGTATCTAATATGTGAATAGGAGCCTATATATATATATATATATATATATATATATATATATATATATATATATATATATATATATATATATATATATATATATATATATATATATCAATATAGATACCTATATTAGATTGTGTGGTATGTATATATATATGTATTGTTTTAGGTATAGGTATTGAATATGGTATTGCCTATTGGCCCATGGCCTAGTCTTTTAGTCTATGGCCTATGGTTGTGCCTGCTTGTCAGTATAGAGTCTAGATTAGACTTGTTTAGTCTAGATAGACTTAGAATAGCCTTGTTATCCTAGTATAGACTAGTTTGACTTAGGTTTGACTTGGTTGACCTAGTTTGACTTCTATGGTTGACCAGAGTTGACCAAGAGTTGACTTTGGTCTAGATTGACCTAGATTCATGTAGAATGCATTGATTTGCATCTTCTTATCATTGTAGACTCATAGTGGCTTGAACTGTTCTATAGGAGACAGACACCACTCCTCGGACAATATATATTCTCCAGATTTATCGGATACAGGCGAGTACATTCTCTGATCATTTCATATCCTGCATTAGTAGTATATTTCCTGCTTTAGATTACTTTACATGATGCTGACGCGTTGGAAACACGGATTAGTACTATATGGATCTTGTTGGGCGATGTTATCCCCTTAGCGGATACATCGGGTATTTCGTGTTCGTGTACTTTATCGTGAACATCGTGTACTCCTTGTATTTGTGACATTCGTGTACGAAATGTGTGAATCGTGTATAATCATGTATTCACATGACCTTCGTGTACAATAACATAACTTAGCCAGATCCTTGTGTATTGATTGGGGTGGGGGAGTAGAAGTGGTTATGTATTCAATCCAACAGATTACTCGTGTACAACCTCTATAGTTTACTCGTGTATAACATCGTGCCGTTTACATAACCATCTTGTGCTCTGAATCACTAGACACTGTTAGTTCTCTATATACTGTAGCTATTTATTTACAGTCTTTCCTGTTTATCATATTATTCTTCAGTTTCTTGTATATTACTCTCTAGCATGATTATATATCCTGACCTGCTATAATTTGTTGAGATGTACTGTGCTCGCTCCTGTCCTGACTGGACCTGTTGAAATATTATAAAGGACGAGGCTGAGGCGTTCTGTCCTACCTACTACGGTGCTACACTAGACGAGTGCCTGGACTTGGACCAGCAGCATGATCCACTAGCAGTAGATGACACTCCCTTAGACTGGGATTGTCTTTACTTTACTTGGATTACTGTATTTGGATTTCAGAGATTTGGACATGTATTTATTTATAGACACTTAGAATTCTGGTTTGTACCTCTGTGATGTTTCTTTCCTGAATATTATCATCTATTATCATTCTATCTTATTTCTGTTCTACCTTAGCAGTGATTGAGTTATATTCTGTTATGTCACCCCCATTCGGGGAGTATAACTATTTTTTTCCTTCAACTGTTAGATGTTGTGACCTAGGACAGCGTTCTACCGCCGATACTGCGGCGTAGGCTGGACGTACCCACGTCTCATGCCCTTACTCTAGGGTATGGGTCGTGACACATCCCGCCACATGTGTAAATCTTTTGCATTGATTACCTTTGATTTGCTGTTAGATTTAAGGCCGCTGAAGCCTGCGTTCTTCTTTGGAGACGTTTTGACTGTAAAGAATAGTCAAGTTCTGGATACATCGAAGAACTGGAGCTTCATTTCTAACGAGATTGCGATCCATATCCCTCAAATGGAGCGTCACTTCCCCCTATCTTGGTTCAATATGCTCCCATTGGACAGGAAGATGGAAGAGTCTTTGACTCCTACCCGGAATGGGATGTTTGTGGGCGACATCCATTACAATAACAGCATGAAGTCAGTGTGTACGGACAAGGTGCATGCCAGCCGTTATGTAACGGGATTGGTCCCGGGTACTTTCTTGATTGTGCCGGGTCCCAATTTCATGTTTTCTTCAGCCGATACTTTCCTGAACCAACTTGCTCGGAAAGGCTCCTATCCCATTGGCCGGTTGACGCTCCCGAGTTGGATACACCCCGTTCCCTTATGGATCAATCTGTCTATCTGGATCTTGCGAAAGTATGAGGCCTTTCTGTGTTATATTGGTCTTTATCATGCTATTCGGGGCACCATCCATGGCTTGCCTATAAACAAAAGATTATTTATAGCTCTGCTGGAGATGTATAACCACCGCACGGGAACCTTTTATACACCTGTAGGGGAAATGGGACTTGCGCTCCATGAAATGCACGCGGTTTCCAAGCTTCCTTAGGGGGATGAAGCTTTTGAGGCGTACACTCCTACGAATGAGGAGTTCGAGGAGTTGGAGGAAAGGTATCCAGGCTTCGTGGCTATTTATCAAGAGATATTGTGCCACTATAGCACATGTCAGCAGATAGCCAAGAAGGACAGCAGCTCAGAAGGGAATACTCCCCATACTAAGGATTGGGTACGCTATCTCTTCTCGATGGGCGCCTCAGGTCGAGTCACTTCCCGACATCCTCAATCCTGGGATGCGGTTCAAGCCTTGGTGTCGTCGGCCAAGAGGGTGGCCACCATTAGTGACAGGTTTGGGAGTCAAACCGACTTTTTTGGTTATTTTTATCAGGACACCCAAGAGCTGTCAGAGAAGGCACTCCTGGCGGGATTCTTGATGGTATGGCTGCGGAATTGCGTAGTCTCGGGAGGAGCTGGTTCTATTGAAAGGATCAGCCGTAATTTTATTCTTCCTGCTGTGAAGCTAGTTTTTAGAGTGAAACTAGCCCTTCTTCCGGCCATGGTGTGCAGCATACACTGTGGCCTCCACACTTTTACGTCCAAGGTCATCGCCCGCGATGTGACGAAGGACTTTGAACGGACTAAGCTGCCGTATCATTATCTGATGTGATGGCTGCTGATGCACTATCCGTCTTTGATGAGACCGGACTTTAAAGATGGCGTAACTGATGATGATGCTTTTATCTTCCGTTATCGTAACGAGATTTGGGAGTACGAGACCATGAACGCCTGCCGGATGGCGCTGGCGAGAGCAGATATGTACAACTTTTTCGTATATGTCCCTCGTTTTACTGCTGAGGAAATAGCGGCTGTACACCTCGATGGTATTGGGCCCCCTCAGCTTCTGGACGGCCAGATGCTTTTGTGGCTGCGTAACATCCGCCCCGCTCACTTGGTATACCACAATCGTAATACTGTCTTCCTGGAACTTTACCTGCCCAGCAGGTTTGCTCGTCAGTTTGGATATAGCCAACTTTTTCTGGACAGTCCCAGCTCTTGTCTGGGTTTTGAAGGTAGCCTCCTTGACGGCATCAGGGCGTGGCATTACTATGATACATTCCATACCCGTGCCACTTTCTCGGTTCCTGCTATTGAGGCGTCGGTAGAGATTTTGTATATGGCGGCCCTATACCATGTCATAGAAAACAAGCTTCCCATCGGCTTTAGCCCGGGTACCAGTTTTATTGTTGGTACTGGCTTGGATGAGAAGCCTCAAGGGGCCAAGACGAGGAAGAAGAAGCAGAATAGAGTCGAAGTGCCAGACTCAGACTCCACGACTGCGGATGATGAGGACGATGAGCGTGGTGCAGATAACTCTTCCTTCCCGGTGGAAGATGTTGGGGCGAATCAGCCGCCCGTTTCGTTAATGAGATGGTGGCGGATCAGCCACCTGTCGCACCTGGTTCTGTACGGAAGCATAGCAGGCACATTTCCCCTGTTGGTGGTATTCCTCACTCTCGAAAATTGGCTGGGACCTGACATCGCAGGCTAACTATAAGGGAGAGAAGCGAGGTGGTCGACCCTGCTTCGGAGGTAAAGTGAGTCACTAACATTTTTATTCAGTTCTCATTTTCTTCCAGTTTTGCCCTTGATCATTTTCCTTCCCTCTCGTAGGTGTCAGAAGAAGAGAAGTCTCAAGTTGCCGAGGTCGTGACTCGAGATGACGGGGGCTCCGATGAACCTGTCCCTGAAGTTGCTGAATTTTATCAAGATGATGCTGATCGAGTCGTATCTCCCTTCGAGGTGGCTGGGGCAGAAGAGCCAACCAAATTTAACTTAGAGGTCACGGGTGAGGAGACCATGTCAGCTGCGAACGAGCCGCAGCCTCCATGCTCCTCTCCTGGTAAGATAAGTCAAATCTTAACTTGCGAGGAGGCCTATCTGATCTATCATCACATCCGTCGGGTTACGTCAATTGATTGTTGTTCTGGACATACAGGTCCTGCCTCTCCAGTGCTGATGATGGACATTGTTGAGACAGGCTCTGCCGAAGGGGCACTGGCGGAGGGGAGCGTACCCCCTCCCCTTTCGGCTCGTCTTGAGGGGCCTCCTGCGGGCTCGAGTTCGGCAAGTCAGGTGGTGGGACAGTCGAGGCAGGGGACAATGGTCCTCACGTCCTCTTCTGCTCGGGCGGCTCCGAGAGTCGATCTCTCTGCCCTACCAATTGTCCAGGCTCTTCGGGTGGCAGAGGAAGAGTTAGCCGCTATTCGTGCATTGTTTCACTCGAAATCTGTCCCCTTGGTGGCAAGTTCTAGCGCAACTCCTTCGACGTTGCCGGCCACGCTTACTTTGACGCCATCCTCTACAGAGATTCTGGACGAAGCGTTACAGGACGTGGTTGACAGCTTTTATCGTCACTTGAATAGGGGGATAGCGGATGCTGTGGAAAGAGGGACCTCTTTCGTCTTGGCCCGACAATGCGCCCAGGGTCATATTGATATCCTTAAGACTCTTCCCGGTGGGGCAGGAGTAGCTGCGCTTCTGGAGGCAAAATTGTTGGAAACTGATCAGCTGGTGGCCCAGCTTCAGGTGCTGCGACAGGTTGATCTGTCCGCTGCTATAGATCAGGATAGGGGTGCAACTCGGGCGGGCTAAACCCGAACCCGGTCGGATAAACCCGTTAATGGGTTGGGTTAGGGTTGAAGACATCCAAGTTCGGGCTTGGGCTTGGGTTAAAATATTTGAACCCGATCAAAAATTGGGTTGGGCTTGGGTTCATGTGTTGGGTAACCCGAAGAACCCGAAACCCGGCATACATATAATATATATATATATATATATATATATATATATATATATATATATATATATATATATATATATATATATATATAGTTAAATACATATAGGAAAAGGAGAATGGTCTGGGTGTTCCTTCCTCTGGAAGGAGCCTTCTCCCCGTTCCTCGGGTTCACCCACCCGTCACCTGCCGTCGGCAGGAGGCCGGCAGCTCCCGGTCGTGCGCCGCGCCGCCGAGAGCTCCCCCTTCTCCCTAGCCCCCCTCTCGGTTGGGCGGGCCCGGCCGGCGTGTGCCCGAGTTGCGGCTGCACCCCCTCCTTTCCCCCTCGCCTTCGTCGCAGCCGACGCCCTGGCCGTCGGAGACGTCGCCGCGCTAGGAGCCAGCGCTCGCCCCCGGCCCCCTCTCTCCTCGGCCCCCCGCCCCGCTCTCTCTCTCCGCCCGCCGCCCCTGGCGTAGTGCCGCCCCCCGCGTCTCTCCCTCTCGCCATCCCCCCCTGAGGCGGCCATCAGTGCCTCCGGCCGTGGTCGCCCCGCCCGTGGTGTCCACCTCTCCGCCCGTCACCTCGGCTGCGGCCCCTCCGGAGTCCCCCGCCCTTCCAGGCGCCTTCATCCCGGAGTCCCCCGCCCTTCCAGGTGCCTTCATCCCGGAGTCCCCCTCTCTTCCTATCCCTCCGGCTCCTCCCTCCGCCGCGGCTGAGTGCCTCATCCCCGCCTTGGCCGCAGACCCTCCGCCTCCGCCCCCTCTCCGTCTCCCTCCTCTCCGGCCGGCGCCTTCTGGCAACACCCGACCTACTCGGGGTGGGTCTGGATCCCCGCCCATCCCCAGGTGGAGGCGGTCCTACTCGCTTTGGGAGCGAGTCGCTGCCCCTAGCGCTCCCGTCGCCTCTCTCCGAGGAGGCTAGCCGTATGCGCGCCCCGCTCCCGGCGGTCGTTGGCTGCGCGCCCCTCCCTCCTTCTTCTGTCCCACCATCCCCGGCGGGCCCCCTCCTTCTTCTGGCCCACCATCCCCTCGCCGGTGGCGACGGTCCGCCCTCCCCTCCTGCGACGGTCGCAGTCGCCGGCACTCCGTTCGCCGCCCGCCCCTCTCCTCGGCGGCGGTGCGCCGTCTCCCTCCGCGCAGGCTCTTTCCTCCGCCAGCGGTTTCCTTCCCCCGTCGTCGGCGTAGACCCCCCCCCCGGTGGCGCCACCTCCTCCCCTCTCTTTCCGTGGAGTCGCTGCCCCCCCGTCGTTGGCGTAGACCCCCCCCGGTGCCGCTCCAGTCGTTCCCCGGCACCCTCGACCTTCTGCTGGCAGTCGCCGGGACCGCGCCCCCCCTCGCCGATCTCCGGCGACTCCTCCGGGGTTCCCTCGGGCGCCGCGCCCCCCTGGCGCAGACCCCGTCCCATCGGGTCCTCGGGCTGAGCCCCCTGTCGCCTCGGGACCAGCGCCCGCAGAGCACGTGCCCCTCCTCCGGGCCTCGTGCTGGATGTTGCCACCCTCGGGGCTCGCGTGGGCTCGCCACGTGCCCCCCTCTGTACTGCTTTTTCTTGTTTATCTTTCGAAAGTTCGAATTTTCGAATTCGAAATTTTGTCTTTCGGTTTTTAGGTTTCTGTAGCCTTTCTCTCTTTGTTTCCCGGGCCAGCTTTTTGTTTCCCCCTGGCTTAGGATCCTCTGTACTGCTCTTTCTGAGCTTGCCTTTGATTTCTATAAAGTTGCTTTTGTTAAAATATATATATATATATATATATATATATATATATATATATATATATATATAGTTTCATACTACTTAAATAAAAAGTTTAAACTATAATTTTTTTTCACCCGAACTCTTCAACTCCTTGTCCTAAATCTCATTTGAGTTTTATTTTGTAATGATTGAGGCTTGATTGCTATTTGATTATGCATTTAATATTACTCTTGTTTAAAATTATTTCAAATATCACATTAGAGTCCGATAAACCCGATGGACCCGACCCAACCCGAGCCCAACCCGATCCTCCGGGCTTGGTCTTGGGCTTCATATAATGAACCCGAAGTCGGGTCGGGCTTGGGCTTGGGCTAGGCTTATAATCTATCGGGTTGGGCTCGGGTTAACCTCAAACCCGACCCAAACCGCCCGAGTTGCACCCCTAGATCAGGAGCACGGTTTCCTCACAGCTGCTGTAGAGAAGATATGGGCTGCTCGGGATAAGACCAGGATGGCCATACTGAAGGACCACCGCGATCTGTCTGATCGATATGATCAATTGAGCCGTGAGAGTGAATATGTTACGGCTCTGTAGAAGCATGGAAAATATTACTTTTAGTCCCACATCGGAAAGGAGAAGAAGAAAGGGCTCACTCCATTCTATAAATAGAGCCCCCTTACCTCCTTTGAAAAGGGCACCAACTTCTCTTCCCTTCTTCCAAACTTGGACTCTTCCTATTATGCACCTTCGGGTGCTAATTCGAAGAAGTCTAGGGCAGCGCGGGCTCATCGAGCTCAGTCAGCTGTCCCAACCTCTGACCATCAAGAGCGTCCCGCTAAGCGGGCCTCTGATGGAAAGTTGTACAGAACTGCCCGTGTTCAGCCCCCGGCGACAAACGGACAGAGTGGTTCTCAAGAGTCCCCCAACAAAGATCGAGGGCAAGTGTTTTCACTAGGCCCACATCGGGGAGCAAATATGGTACCTACGCACTCGTATACTCGGGATACCCGGGCCCACAAAGCGAGTGCACAGGTTGATCGAGACATTCCTCATGCGAGTCATGAGACGTCCTTCATGCGGCTCGGTCATGAGACATTCCTCATGCGGCTCAGTTATGAGATGTCCTTCATGCGGCTCGGCTATGGGACGTCTCTCATGCGGCTCGGTCATGGGACACTCTCCATGCGTCTCGGCTATGAGACGTCTCTCATGCGGCTCGGTCATGGGACACTCTCCATGCGTCTCGGCTAAGAGACATCCTTCATGCGGCTCGGCTATAAGACGTCCTTCATGCAGCTCGGTCATGAGACATTCCTCATGCGGCTCGGTCATGAGACGTCCTTCATACGGCTCGGTCATGAAACATTCTTCATGCGGCACAGAACCCAGGAAGCTTCATGCGGCTCAAAACCCTGGAAGCTTCATGCGGCCCAGATACAACATGCGGCTCAAAGGCTCAGGAGTCCTATGCGGCTCAAACACATAGGCAGCTCGAGTGAACCCCATGCAGCCCGCAGAGAGAAGCCACGTGTATTTTTAAAAGCTGCTGTACCCAGCGTCGTTCAACACAATTAATGCTCTGACGGATGACAGACCTGACATAAAGTTGTCATAATGACTGACACGAAAAGCAGTATTCTCCTGGGAAAAGAAGAAAATCTCTGACCCGATCCGTCAGAAGTCCCAGATTGCCACGTGGCAATCAGCCATATGCGGCCCACCAAGAGCCGAGTCCCTGCGGTCTGACACAACGATGTACATGCGGCTCCCTGAGAACCCATTCCCTGCGGCTCAATACAACGCTAACTCATGCGGCTCGCAGAGACTACGCATATGCGGCTCACGGAAAGTTCGTCCCCTGCGGCTCGATGAGGCGTTGTCTTATGCGGCTCATGACGAGTATCTCCCTGCGGTTCAAGTGTTGTCCATCCTATGCGGCCCTGGCAGGACCTTCAATTAAAACACGTGGCATTGAAGATTCAATCGAATCCCAACAAGTATATTTGACATCATCGTCATAATTGCTGAGATCAGGGCATATCATTTATCATCAAGCCAATAGGACACGTGGCGAGCAATTAAATATTGATATAATCAATCACGAGGATTTAAAGCAGTCAACATTAACTGCTCATAAGATTTGGTGCTATCCGCATTAATGGCCAAGATTCACTATGATCAGGATCAAGGGTTCAGATAGAATGAAGGAGCGCCGACATTCCAAACAGATAATCATTAGCAAACCCTAATGATCACATCCCACTCTTATAAATAGCCAGCATCATTTCCATGCAAAAAAGGTCGGCAACAAAAGAATAAAAAAATAAGAAGGGAGAGATATACACAGAGAGAGCTCCCCTCTTTCTTGATAATCACAGAGAGAGAGAAGCCAGGAGAGCAACCCGAGGAGAGCAAGAAGAGCATTTCTTCATCAACGTTGAGCAGATCTGTCCCGAGGCAAGGCTGCATACCGATCGTCCAAGGAGTAAGGCAGAGCGGCCGTCGCTTTCCCGAGCCTCTATCGTCACCCCCCAGAATCAAAAATAAACAATTGTACTTAGTCTGCTGTACCTAGGTTTTCGTCCCTAGGCTTTCTTTGTACAAGCGAGTTTGTATTGTGAGTCTAAGTTCAGTCCTCCGATAATTGTTCTGTTCTTTTACAATCAATGGCAAACACGATGGCGACTCTGCTGGGGACTAACTTCTCCACGGCTGAGGAGTTGGTGACGCAATCGGATGCAGCCAAACTTGGCTCAAAACAACAGAAGATGGTCATCCGCTTCGACCAACAGGCGTTCGAAGAGATGCTCTCTGAAGGCAGCGCTGGCCCGGTCCAGAAACGCACCCGTACCACGAAGGCTCGCAAAGAGTGAAGGCCAAAGTCATTTGCTCCTCCTCAAGCCCTCGATGGGATACCCTCGGTCGCTCAAGACGGCGAGAAGGACTCTCCTGCGGCCCCACTTCAGATCGCAGACAACTCTGCTGTCCCCAAGTCCGGCAGAAAAAAACACTATGATGCTGGACTTGCAGGGGCAAAGAGGGACTCTGCTCAACCTGAACCGCAGAAGGGTATTAGCCGCAGAAAGAAAACTCATGCGGCCACAACCATCAACCACATGAAGAAAACTCATGCGGCCACTTCTGTCAGCCGCATAACTTATGCGGCTACAGTTCCCAACCGCATGGATGAAATTCATGCGGCTAGTAAAGTCAACCGCTTGCAGAAAACCCATACGGCCACAGATGCCAACCGCATGCGGACAGCCTGCACGGCCGTGACTCCTAACCGCATAAGAACTCATCCGACAACGGAAGACAGCCGCATGCAGACAGCCTGCACGGTTTCCAACCACAGCCGCATAGCATCCACTTCTCGCTTCTCTCGATCAGTCTTCGATCGGCTCTCATACGGTCCTGACTCTGATCATTCTCTGGATAATAATCCAGACTCTGTGATACCCAATGTGGACTCTTCCTATTACGCACCCACAAGTGCTAAGAAGAAAAAGTCTAGGGCAGCGCGGGCTCATCAAGCCCAGACTGCTGCCCCAACCTCTGACTATCAGGGCATCCCGCTGATTATCACGCGGACCTCTGATGGAAAGTTGTACAAGACCACTCGAGTCCAGCCCCCGGCGGCGAGCGAACAAAATGGTTCCTCAGACCTGCGTGAGGCAATCCTCCACAAACGCAAGGAAAGAGAAGGAGCTTCAGTGTGCAAGGAGTCCTCACACGGACGTCACTGCACCCAGATTATCGTCAACTGCTGCTGTAACAACACGACAGTAACGGAAGACCGGCCATCCGTCTTCCAAAGATTACAGCATCCGAGCTCGGAAAACGAGGCACCTCCTGTCGCCTCCTGCAATTCCGCGCGAAAAGTCCCCGCTGAGGGGAGAGGGAAGAAGACAAGCATCTCCAGCTCGAAGGTGTCGACTGCTACAGCTAAGAAACCGTCGTCTAAACGGTTGCCCTCCACCGGAGTATACCAACACACCCGTTCGAAGACGAAATCTACTGCAACAGGAGATTCATCATCCCCGACCCTGGGGGTTGCAAAAGCTGGGGGTGGTACTCCTCCGAACGTCCACAATAATCCGATGTTTCAAGGAGACGAGCCCAGAGAAACAACCCTTCCATCGGGTACAACAGATGCTGATGCCCCCGAAGACATCCATGACTCTCAAGACGAAGCAAGCTCCGAAGCTGGGGGTACTATTCCCTCCGAGTCCGAACCCGAAGAGAACATCTCCACGTATCCCGATGATTTTTCGATGCACGGATACGACTCGGAGGGCACGTCTTCTACCGTCCCTTCCGTCACTCCTCACGTAAGAACGGTATTCATGACGAACAACAGCCAAGGTGGTTCCGGCGATCGCCATCGTATCGACACTTTGGAGGCCATATTGGACGCCTTGGTCAAGTCCGTAGACGAGATCAAAGCGGCGCTTCCTACTCTGCAGGGAGTAGCACCTGGCCAGACAAGCACGGGTCTCGCAAACAACATAGATTCAAATTCAGCGGCACTAAACCCAGGCAATAATACTCCCGAGATAACGGCCCCTACCGCGACAGATGAGGCCCGAGAAGTAAGGAGAGAGGTTCAGGAGCTCCGAGCAATGTTCCATGCCCGAGAAAACTCTCAGGACCTCAGGATACGGCAACCATATCCTGCTGAGTGGAGGGATGTTCCCTTTCCACCAAGATATAAGCCGTTCAATATCAACCCATATGATGGCAAGACTTCAGCAAGCCGGTACATCACTTACTTTGAGGTCACTACCGACCATCTGCCCCATGATGACGCTATCCTCACACGGTTATTCATTGGGGCATTGGAAGGAGTCGCCTTCGATTGGTATCGCAACCTGCCAGATAATTGCATCCACTCCTTCGCTGGCTTCAAGCGCTTGTTCTTGGAGAGGTTCTATGAGGTAGGGCAGGACGTCACGATGCCTACCCTCATGGACGTCGTCCAAGGAGAGAAAGAGCTGACAAGGAATTACATTGAGCGGTTTCGCCAAACCGTAATGAAGTTACCATCTGGCAACCCGGACTCTTCCTTGATTGAGATTTGCCAAAAGAGACTACTCCCAACAATTAGTCTCTGGATGGGCGAAAGTCAATTCAAGGAGTGGAAGGCTTTTATCATCAGAGCCACAAGTGCTGAAGAACGATTGAAGAAGGCTCACCAACTGGGGTTACATATCTCGGAGGGAGAGAACAAGGACAAGCGTCCCAACACCAGCAACGATAATGGGGGTAGCCCCTCCTACAGCCGGGACAACAGAGGCAAGCAGGCTATGGTGACCGATACAGCCCAGAAGCCCGAGCCACAGATGACGGACAAACAATGGCCTCAAATCACTTATTCCTTCGAAGACGGACACGTCAAGCCTATCTTGGACATGCTTATACAAGGAGATAGAATTCAACTTCCTCCACCAAGACGGGAACCTCGGCCGGCTGATTTGGAAAACCCGAAGTTCTGCCATTACCACCGCTACGTCCACCATGCTACACACGACTGCTACCAACTGAAACGGTATATCTAGAACCTCATCGATTCGAACGCTCTGGCTATCAACTTCGAGGAGGTAACCGTAGCAGCCAACATGGTGTCCGTACAATTCGGCAATTTCCCTCCAACAGAGACCCAAGACGGTGTCATACCCATCCCTCTGGCAACGATGGAAATCGCTAATCTTCCGCCTGCCCGTGATCAAACTCCCGGCCTAGTACCCCTCACCACATCACGAGGAGAAATCATGTGGGTCCATCCGGACCTAGTCCACGAGGTGACTCAGCCCACTCTGCCTTCTAAGAAGAAAAGTGGAAAGGTCAGATCATGCCGCACCGCCTTGGCAGAGGAGGAGGAAGTCTCAGCCGTCACTACTCGATCTGGAGCACAAGCCCAACCAGTGGCCGAGAATCCGACTAATGATCAGCAGCCCACAACCGCTGATACTCCGGGACCGGCTCAGCCTTCGACGACCGACAAGCCTAGGCCGAAGGAGACTCGCTTCGACAAATCCCTCCGAAAGGAGACACCTCAGGGGCTGGAAAGGCCCTACAACTTCGATATCTTGGCTCAATTGGCCAATACACCGGCCAAATTGTCTTTATATGAACTCCTGAGGCTCTCGAAGGATATCCGCACGGCTTTAATCGAGGCGCTCCAAAATGCCGACGCATACTTGGCTCAGGTCAACCTCACGGGAGATAATCAACCTGCAGAACTCCAAGATAGTGCGTGTACTAGAGCAATGCCCAACATCGTCTTCTTTCCGCAGGATATGCTCATCAAAACTAACCTGCACGATCGCCCATTATACTACACTGGATACATCGACGACGTAAAAGTGGACCGAATGCACATTGATCCTGGGTCCTCCATAAGCATCATTTCGAAGGGTCTGCTACATCATCTCCGCATTCCGATGCATCGCCTGACACCTACAAGCACCGCCATTAGCGGTTTCAATTCGGGCAGGAGCTACCCAATAGGGAAGATTCGTTTGAAGTGTCAGATTGGCGATCTCCAATCGAAAGTCACCTGCTACGTCATAGACGCCGACACATCTTACAACATCCTTCTGGGACGGCCTTGGATACACGATTACATGATCGTGCCTTCCACGCTACACCAGTGCTTCAAATATGTCGATAAGTACGGTTTCGTGAAGACGGAGTTTGCCGATATCGATCCCTTCAAAGGGGTCGAATCTTATTACTCGGACTCCTGTTTATACGAAAAATAAAAGAAGCACTTGGTCGAAGAAGACGAACAAGCACACACCAAGACAACCACAGGATCAGAAGAACCTCTGACGATCCACCTCCAGGCTCGCAAATCGGGCAATTCTGCACCCCTTACGGCTACTCTGCGTAAAGACGCAATCAGTCTATCGGCACAAGAAGAGCAGATGAGAATCCGGCTGCCAAGGTCTGGCCAAGCGTCGAGACCCACACCAGGGCCACTTACCATCAGACTACCGAGAGTCGGTCAACTCCAAGCGGAGAAGCTCAATCCCTCCGACAGACCGCTCACGATACGTCTTCCTAAGAAGGGTCGTCACCCCGATGCGAGGTCTGACACTTCTAGCGAACCATCCACTCCTCGCCCCACGTCAGATGCCAAACTGGGGGTTGCTAGTCTACCAACAGCTCCACGACCTGCTCCGCCAGTCGAGCCTCTGAAGATCAAGCTGACTAGGTCGCTCTCTCAGTCTTCATTTATACAGGGGGTGGCCGAAGAAGAACCAGAATTAGCCAAGTATGTGGCTGCCCACTCTGATACCCCTTCTACGGATGATATAATCCCTCTCGAGAAGATACCTTATTTTATCAATAAAGGGCTATCTTTGAATTACATCGAGCTCAATAAGCTATGTACAATGTATGCTATGGACCACGGTATAGGCACTCACCTACACACACAAGTGACAAATGTATATACCACAATCCAGCTTACTCCGGCAGAAGACGCTTACCGAATAGTCGAGGGAGGGGACCACCTGATTATGTTCGGCCGGAAAGACGATCCGTACCCCTTCACCATAAAAGAAGTCGATCTTGGGTCAGATGCCGGGAGATTGCCTCTATACCTTTATAGTTCCCAGTCCAAATACCTCATGCAGAAACAAGGATATGATCTAGAAACTACACCAGGTTTGAATTACGGTACCGGACAGCGACTACCTTTGAAGCCCCCAGTACCGTCTGGTAAGCCACGGGACTACTATAGCAAAACTCGATGTGGACTAGGGTATGTAACTCCCACAACGACTCCAGAAAGTTCAGATGAAGAATGTGACTGGCAGTCACACTCAACCGGGTCACCAACTTCTGACTCAGACACAAGCATTGGGGACATATTCAGACAAGTCCTATCAGTCAACATGGCATTTGTCGACGCTTACGAAGAAGACGAGGACATTCCTGAAATCCTCGAGCTTGAGCCGTGGGCCCAACAGCTAGACGCACAATGGGAAAAGCGGTTCGAGCTGAGAGAACCTCCTACAGAGGATGAAGTTATGCAGTTCGACCTCGGCACCGAATCCTCTCCAAAGCCAATCTTCGTCAGTAAAAGCCTAACAGACGAGGAACGAGAATCACTGCTAGAACTCATCAGAGAATATATTGACGTATTTGCATGGAGTTACGAAGACATGCCGGGATTAGACCCCTATATCGCTCTTCACAAGCTTAACATACGGCCTGATGCAAAACCAGTCAAACAACAACAACGACGCTTTCGCCCAGGTGTCATGGATGCGATCGAAGCCGAAGTCAACAAGCTGATAGCCAGCGACTTCATCCGTGAGGAGCAACACCCTGACTGGGTCGCCAATATAGTCCCGGTCCTTAAGAAGAACGGGAAGATCCGAATCTGCATCGACTTCCGTAATCTAAATGAGGCATGTCCGAAAGACGAATTTCCCCTCCCGATCACGGACATCATTATTGACAACAGATGTCCCCCGACGACGAGAAGCACACATCATTTAGAACACCGATCGGCACATACTGCTACACAGTCATGCCATTCGGTCTAAAGAATGCTGGTGCCACATATCAGCAGGCTATGAGTATCATTTTCAAAGAACATTTGTGCAAGACAGTAGAATGCTACGTCGACGACATCGCTGTCAAGAGTCGCCGTAAGGAAGATCATCTGTAAGATCTGAGAACGGTATTCGACCTGACGCGAGCCCACAATCTGAAGATGAACCCTACAAAGTCGTTCTTGGGCGTATCCAGCGGGAAGTTCTTAGGTTTCATCATCACTGCACGGGGTATCCATGTAGACCCTGAGAAAACTAAGGCAATAATGGAGATGGGTCCCCCAAAAAATCTCCGCGAACTTAGAGGCCTCCAAGGGAGGCTAGCTTATATTAGAAGGTTCATTTCCAATCTCTCCGGGTGATGCCGACCGTTCACACACCTCATGAAGAAGGGAGTCTCATTCGTATGGGACGAGGAATGCCAGCGTGCTTTCGACGACATCAAAGAATATTTGTCAAATCCTCCAGTCCTGGTGGCCCCGGTCCCTGGAAAACCATTCCTACTCTATGTACGAGCAATGGAACACTCCCTCGATGCCCTGCTGGCACAAAACAACGACGCAGGCCACGAGCAAGCTATATACTATCTCAGCCGAATGATGGTCGGGCCCGAACACCGATACACCGCCGTGGAGAAAGAATGCCTCGCCTTGGTATTCGCCATTCAAAAGACGCGGCATTATGTTACAGGACAAACCATACATGTGATCTCACGGGTAAATCCCCTCAGGGTCCTCATGACTAAACCAGGGGCGCTCAGCTCTCGCCTCGCTACATGGGCGATACTGCTGTCCCTATATCATATGATCTTCGTCCCACAGAAGGCTGTCAAAGGCCAAGCCCTGGCAGACTTTTTGGCAGCCCATCCAGGATCGGGGTTATCCAGAATATACGAGGAAATCCCAGATGAGGTCGCCGATTCGAATACAACCACCCACGATAACATATGGCGGATGTTCTTCGATGGCGCTTCAAGAACCGGACCCAAGGGAAATATCGTCGTCGGGGTCGGGGTAGTATTGATTTCTCCTACCGGGCTAGTGATCAATCGCGCCTACTCTCTCACGGAACCCTGTTCCAACAATGTGGCTGAGTACAACGCTTTGGTCATTGGCCTCCAACTTACAAAAGAGCTGGGGGTAGAATATCTTGAAGCATACGGCGATTCGCAATTAATCGTCAACCAGATTCGGGGGTCGTACGAAGTCCGCCATGAAGACCTGATCCCCTACCACCAAATAGCGATCAACATTATCTCTTCATTCGAGGGATTCTTCATCGAACACGTCCCCAGACTTCAAAATATCGAAGCTGATGCCCTAGCAGGCCTTGCCGCTTCCTTAGCAGTGCCGAACCAAGCTCATCACTCGGTTGACGTGATAGGCCACGAACTAGTCTGTCCCAAGAACAATATCCAATTCGTGGCAAGCTATTCCGCCCAGACGATCGACGAAACACCAGACTGGAGACAGCCATTTATTGACTTCGTCGTGTACGACATCCTTCCCGAGAATCCAAGGGAAGCCACCTCCATCAGACGACGTTCTCTCAGATTCTTCTACGACACAGAGACAAAGATGCTATACCGACGATCCTACGACGGGTTATTGCTCCGGTGCTTGTCAAACGCAGAAGCCAAAGAAGCTGTACGAGAAGCTCACGACGGTGTCTGTGGGGCCCATCAGCCTGGCCCTAAGCTGCAAGACCGCCTTCGCCGGATAGGCTACTACTGGCCTACCATGGTGGCAGACGCAATCGACTATGCCAGAAAATGCAAGGCCTGCCAAGTCCACGCGGACTTCATTCACCAACCATCCGAGTTTCTACATCCAACGGTGGCGTCATGGCCATTCGAAGCATGGGGAATGGATATCATTGGTCCAATCACCCCACCTTCCTCCCGAGGACATCGCTTCATACTTGCGATCACTGACTACTTCTCCAAATGGGCGGAAGCTGTCCCACTCGCAGAAGTCAAGACTTCAAACGTGATTAGCTTCCTTAAGCATCACGTCATATACCGTTTTGGACTGCCACGAAGGATCATCCATGACAATGGTCCGTAGTTTATAAGCCATGCATTCTATCGATTCTGCGATAAGCACCGCATTCAGAATGTCGCTTCGACACCATACAACCCGGCAGCAAATGGGTTAGCAGAGGCATTCAATAAAACAATCATCAAACTCCTCAAGAAGTTTGTATCCTCCAACAAACGCGACTGGAACGAGAAGCTCGGCGAATGCTTGTGGGCTTATCGCACCACGGTCCGAACAGCTACTGGGAATACACCATTCTCTCTAGTATACGGGAGTGAGGCAGTCCTCCCACTGGAAACTAAGATTCCCTCATTCCGTGTCGCCTTCACTTATCAATTGACAACGTTGATAACTACCGACGCCGACTACAAGAGTTGGAGGCCTTAGATGAAAAATGCCTCTTATCTCAGCAAAGGATCGAGCTATACCAAGCACGTATCTCAGGAGCCTTCAACAAGAAGGTCAAAATCAGAACATTCCAAGTGGGCGATCTCGTTCTGGCAGTCCGGAGGCCAATGGTCATGACTCACAAGACCACAGGCAAATTCCAGCCAAAATGGGAAGGTCCATTTGTCATCGAGGCCGTGTTCTCCAACGGCGCCTACCGCCTCGCCAAGCAGAATGGGGACTTGCTTATGTTGCCCGTCAACGGCAAGTTTCTGAAGAAATACTATGTTTAGACAACATTTTCCAAATTATCGAGTCATGTACCCTCCTAGTACCACTGAACTCACACCCTCTATTTTCCAAATTATCGAGTCATGTATCCATTGATACCACTGAACCCACGTCCACAACATTTCAGATCATCGAGCCATGCACCCGCTGGTGCCGCTGAACTCTCATTTTCTCAATATTCTAAAAATCCAAATTATGTACTTACATTCCGGTCACTCTTTCAGATAGTAAGTCACGTATAAACATACCTCTGAACTTTCTCCCTGGAAGAGATCCTCCCTCATGATCCACTACCCGCACTCCCAGTGCACGAAAAGGGTAATCGATCCACCAATTTCCGAAACGACCATGTCCTCATTACCTCTGAGTCGTTTTCACTTCCACCAAAAACAAACCGCCCCTTGCATAGAACTTCCATGTCCTCCTACCTCTGAGTAGTTCTATGTACCCCTTCTTCATTGAGCCCACTTCTGCCATGTCCTCATTACCTCTGAGTGGGAAGGCTCCGTCGAAGAAATCACCATATTTGCCATGTCCATATTACCTCTGAGCAAGTGTGTCGGTCCCCTTTCAACCTATTATCTGTACCCACGACCGGAGTACGACAAGGATAATAGGTTCACAAATGTCCTCTGTTGACCACAAATGTCCCCTGTTGACCACAAATGTCCTCTGTTGACCACAAATGTCCTCTGTTGACCACCAATACCCTCCGTCGAGTTCACTCCTGCCATGTACTCATTACCTCTGAGTAGGAAGACTCTACGTTTAAAAAAACTTTCCTACTTGCCATGTCCTCGTTACCTCTGAGCAAGTATGTCGATTCCCCTTCATCCTATTATCTGTACCCACAACCGGAGTACGCCATGGATAATAGGTCCACAAATATCCTCCGTTGAGTCCACTCCTGCCATGTCCTCATTACCTCTGAGTAGGAAGATTCTGCGGTGAAACAAAAGCCCTCATGCTTGCCATGTCCTTATTACCTCTGAGTAAGTATGTTGGTTCCCTTTTATCCTATTATCTGTATCCTAAGTGAGGGCACGCCAAGGATAATAGGCCCACAAATGTTTTCTGCTGACCACAAATGTCCTCTGTCAACCGCAAATTTCTCATCATGCCCCGGGAGCCCAGCTGCTCCATGGCATTCTTTCGCCCGATACCAAGAACCTCCATATCTGCCTTACCGCGGAGTTGTTCTAGGTATCCCTATCAAACTTATTATTCGTACCTAAAACCAAGGTATGCCAAGGATAATAGGTCCACAAATGTCCTCAGTTGACCACAAATGTCGTACTAGGTCCCCTAGTACATCCACATCTTTCCTCATCATCACATGCTTTCGGAGCCCAGTTGTTCCATAGCATTCTTTCACCCAATGCATAGAACTTCCACGTTGATAGCACCTCTGAGTTGTTCTATGTATCCTCATTCGAGTTCACTCCTACCATGTCCATATCACCTCTGAGTAGGAAAGCTCTACCATCAACCTTGTATTTACTACGTCCATACCACCTCTGAGTAAATATGATGGTTCCCTCTCTCAACTTATTATCCGTACCTAAAACCAAGGTACGCCATGGATGGTAAGTCCATATAAAATCCCCAGCGGAAGTACCCAAACCTATCACTTCCATGCTACCTCTGATTGGATTGCCATGCCTAAACAAATCAACTTTCCATGCTTCTTATTCAAAGTGTTCCAAATTTATAATTTGGAAACTTTGAAGGGGGTCCTGTAGAAGCATGAAAAATATTACTTTTAGTCCCACATCGGAAAGGAGAAGAAGAAAGGGCTCACTCCATTCTATAAATAGAGCCCCCTTACCTCCTTTGAAAAGGGCACCAACTTCTCTTCCCTCCTTCCAAACTTGGACTCTTCCTATTACGCACCTTCGGGTGCTAATTCGAAGAAGTCTAGGGCAACGCAGGCTCATCGAGCTCAGTCAGCTGTCCCAACCTCTGACCATCAAGAGCGTCCCGCTAAGCGGGCCTCTGATGGAAAGTTGTACAGAACTGTCCGTGTCCAGCCCTCGGCGGCAAACGGACAGAGTGGTTCTCAAGAGTCCCCCAACAAAGATCGAGGGCAAGTGTTTTCACTAGGCCCACATCGGGGAGCAAATATGATACCTACGCACTCGTATGCTCGGGATACCCGGGCCCACAAAGCGAGTGCACAGGTTGATCGAGACATTCCTCATGCGAGTCATGAGACGTCCTTCATGCGGCTCGGTCATGAGACATTCCTCATGCGGCTCAGTTATGAGATGTCCTTCATGCGGCTCGGCTATGGGACGTCTCTCATGCGGCTCGGTCATGGGACATTCCTCATGCGGCTCGGTCATGAGACATTCCTCATGCGGCTCGGTCATGAGACGTCCTTCATACAGCTCGGTCATGAAACATTCTTCATGCGGCACAGAACCCAGGAAGCTTTATGCGGCTCAAAACCCTGGGAGCTTCATGCGGCCCAGATACAACATGCGGCTCAAAGGCTCAGAAGTCCTATGCGGCTCAAACACATAGGCAGCTCGAGTGAACCCCATGCGGCCCGCAGAGAGAAGCCACGTGTATTTTTAAAAGCCGCTGTACCCAGCGTCGTTCAACACAATTAATGCTCTGACAGCTGACAGATGACAGACCTGACATAAAGTTGTCATAATGACTGACACGAAAAGCAGTATTCTCCTGGAAAAAGAAGAAAATCTCTGACCCGATCCGTCAGAAGTCCCAGATTGCCACGTAGCAATCAGCCATATGCGGCCCACCAAGAGCCCAGTCCCTGCGGTCCGACACAACGATGTACATGCGGCTTCCTGAGAACCCATTCCCTGCGGCTCAATACAACGCTAACTCATGCGGCTCGCAGAGACTACGCATATGCGGCTCACGGAAAGTTTGTCCCCTGCGGCTCGATGAGGCGTTGTCTTATGCGGCTCATGAGGAGTATCTCCCTGCGGTTCAAGTGTTGTCCATCCTATGCGGCCCTGGTATGACCTTCAATTAAAACACGTGGCATTGAAGATTCAACCGAATCCCAACAAGTATATTTGACATCATCGTCATAATTGCTGATATCAGGGCATATCATTTATCATCAAGCCAATAGGACACGTGGCGAGCAATTAAATATTGATATAATCAATCACGAGGATTTAAAGCAGTCAACATTAACTGCTCATAAGATTTGGTACTATCCGCATTAATGGCCAAGATTCACTATGATCAGGATCAAGGGTTCAGATAGAATGAAGGAGCGCCGACATTCCAAACAGATAATCATTAGCAAACCCTAATGATCACACCCCACTCTTATAGCCAGCATCATTCCCATGCAAAAAAGGTCGGCAACAAAAGAATAAAAAAATAAGAAGGAAGAGATATACACAGAGAGAGCGCCCCCTTTCTTGATAATCACAGAGAGAGAGAAGCCAGGAGAGCAACCCGAGGAGAGCAAGAAGAGCATTTCTTCATCAATGTTGAGCAGATCTGTCCCGAGTCAAGGCTGCATACCGATCGTCTAAGGAGTAAGACAGAGCGGCCGTCGCTTTCTCGAGCCTCTATCGTCACCCCCCAGAATCAAAAATAAACAATTGTACTTAGTCTGCTGTACCTAGGTTTTTATCCCTAGGATTTCTTTGTACAAGCGAGTTTGTATTGTGAGTCTAAGTTCAGTCCTCCGATAATTGTTCTGTTCTTTTACAATCAATGGCAAACAGGCTCGAGAAGCGACTGCCTCCCGTGGGATCACTGACACGCGGGAGCAGATCCTTGAGCTTCAGAGGAAGTTAGCTTTCCTGGAGTCTGAGCTTGAGGCTGCCCGTATCGAAATGGGGCTAATTATCCAGGAGGCTGACAGAGTTAATCGAGCTTCGGCTGACCTGGAAATTATCCTGAAAAAGTTGGAGGACGACTGGCGGGCACTCATAGACTTGGATAATGGGGAGCGGTTGTCCCAGGAAGCGGAGCGTCGAGCTAAACAGCGGCTCGAACAGGGGGCTATCTTGGTGAAGAATCGCCTCATGGAATTATGTAATGCCGAAATATAGTCGACCTTTTTCTCCTTCTGTTTCTGTTCTCTTTTTCTTTTCTTTTTGAGAGGGACGTGGTCCCGAAACATGTAATGCTTTTTTGTCTTCAAATAAAGAGTATTTTTCATTCTGCCCTTTACCTGTACTGCTTGTTGTACCTGTGGTATTATGGTGGCGTTTGTCCCGAATGGGGGACTTATTTGTGGACCTGTTACCCTTGGCATACCTTGGTTTTAGGTACGGATAACAAGTTTGATTGGGGATACCTAGAACAGTTCCACGGTAAGGTGGCCATGGATGTTCCTGGTATCGGAAGAAAGAATGCCATGGAGCAGCTGGGCTCCCGGGGCATGATGAGAAATAATGGGCCTGTACTAAAAAACTTAGCAACGGACATTTGTGGGCCTATTATCCTTGGCATACCCTGGCTTAGGAAACGAATAATAGGATGAAAGGGAACCAACATGCTTACTCAGAGGTAATGAGGACATGGCAAGCATGAGGGTTTTCTTACCGCAAAATCTTCCTACTCAGAGGTAATGAGGACATGGCAGGAGTGAACTCAACGGAGGATATTTGTGGACCTATTATCCTTGGCATACTCCGGTTATGGGTACGGATAATAAGTCGAAAGGGAATCAACATACTTACTCAGAGGTAATGAGGACATGGCAAGCATGAGGGTTTCTTCGACGGAGCCTTCCCACTCAGAGGTAATGAGGACATGACAGGAGTGGGCTCAATGAAGGGGGGTACATAGAACGACTCAGAGGTAATGAGGACATGGAAGTTCTATGTAGAGGGGTGATTTGTTTTTTGGCGGAATTGAGACGACTCAGAGGTAACATCGACATGGTCATTTTGGAAATTTGTGGATCCGTTACCCTTTTTGTGCACTGGGAGTGCGGACAGTGGATCATGAGGAAGGAACTCTTTCAGAGAAATAAGTTCAGAGGTATGGTCATACATGACTTACTATCTGAAAGAGTGACCGGGATGTAAGTTCAGGGGTACCAGCGGGTACATAACTCGACAATCCATGAATTTTAGAATCAAAGTGTAAGTTCAGAGGCACCAGAAGGGACATAATAGTCTGGGATTTTTGTCGAAGGAGGATGTGAGTTCAGCGGTACCAGAGGGTACATGACTCGATAATCTGGAATTTTGGGAATGTGAGTTCAGCGGTACCAGCGGGTACATGACTCGACAATCTAGAATTTTATGAATGTGAGTTCAGCAGTACCAGCGGGTACATGACTCGATAATCTGGGAAATTATGAATGTGAGTTCAGCGGTACCAGCGGGTACATAACTCGATAATCTGGAATCATGAATGTGATTTCAGCGGTACCAGCGGGTACATGACTCGATAATCTGGGAAATGTCGTTTAGACATAATATTTCTTCAGGAACTTGTCGTTGACGGGCAACATGAGCAAGTCTCCGTTTTGTTTTGTGAGACGGTAAGCACCGTTGGAGAATACAGCCTCAATGATAAATGGGCCTTCCCACTTTGGTTGTAACTTGTCGGCGGTCTTGTGAGTCATAACCATCGGCCTTCGAACTGCCAGAACGAGATCGCCGACTTGGAATGTTCTGATCTTCACCTTCTTGTTGAAGGCTCCGGAGATGCGTGCTTGGTATAGCTCGATCCGTTGCTGAGCCAGGAGGCGCTTTTCATCTAAGGCTTCCAACTCTTGTAGCCGACGACGATAGTTATCGTCCGTCGTCAATTGGTAAGTAAGGGCGACGCGGAGCGAGGGGATTTGAGTCTCCAATGGGAGGACTGCCTCACTCCCGTATACCAGGGAAAATGGTATATTCCCAGTGGCTGTTCGAACTGTGGTACGGTACGCCCATAAGCACTCACCAAGCTTCTCGTTCCAGTCGCGTTTGTTGGACGATACGAACTTCTTGAGAAGTTTGATGATTGTTTTGTTGAATGCTTCTGCCAACACATTCGCTGCTGGATTGTATGGTGTTGAAGCAATATTCTGGATGCGGTGCTTGTCGTAGAACCGATAGAAGACGTGGCTTGCAAATTGCGGACCATTATCGTGGATGATCCTTCGGGGCAATTCGAAGCGATAGATAACATGATGCTTGAGGAAGCTGATCATGTTTGAAGTCTTTACTTCTGCAAGCGGGAGAACTTTTGCCCATTTAGAAAAGTAATCCGTGATTGCGAGTATGAAGCGAAGTCCTCGGGATGAAGGTGGAGCAATCGGACCGATGATATCCATTCTCCATGCTTCGAATGGCCAGGATGCCACTGTCGGATGTAGAAATTCGGATGGTTGGTGGATGAAGTCCGTATGGTCTTGGCAGGCTTTGTACTTTCTTGCATAGTCTATCGCATCTGCTACCATCGTGGGCCAGTAGAAGCCCATTCGGCGAAGACGGTCTTGCAATTTAGGGCCAGGCTGATGGGCCCCGCAGACACCGTCATGAGCTTCGCGTATGGCTTCTGCATTTGATAGACATCGCAGTAATAATCCATCGTAGGATCGGCGATACGGCATTTTCGTCTCTGTATCGTAGAAGAATCTGAGAGAACGCCTTCTGATGGAAGTGGCTTTCTTTGGATTCTCGGGCAGGATGTCGTAGACTACGAAGTCTATGAATAGTTGTCTCCAGTCTGGCGCTTCGTCGATCGTCTGAGCGGAATAA
The DNA here is from genome assembly GCA_029216955.1 of Iris pallida. Lineage (NCBI taxonomy): Eukaryota > Viridiplantae > Streptophyta > Magnoliopsida > Asparagales > Iridaceae > Iris > Iris pallida. The sequence goes on from JANAVB010027059.1 coordinate 54,075, forward strand.
CTCGCCACGAATTGAACATTGTTCTTGGGACAGACCAGCTCATGGCCTATCACATCCACTGATTGATGAGCATTGTTTGGAACCGCTAGGGAAGCGGCAAGTCCAGCTAAGGCATCGGCTTCGATATTTTGGAGTCTGGGAACGTGTTCGATGAAGAATCCCTCAAATGACGAAATAATGTTAATCGCTATTTGGTGATTGGGGATCATGTCTTCATGGCAGACTTCGTATGAACCCCGGATCTGATGGACGATTAACTGTGAATCGCCGTATGCTTCAAGATATTCTACCCCCAGCTCTCTTGCAAGTTGGAGGCCAATGACCAAAGTGTTGTACTCGGCCACATTGTTAGAGCAGGGCTCTGTGAGGGAGTAAGCGCGATTGATCACCAACCCGAAAGGAGAAACCAGCACCACCCCGACTCCGACGACGATGTTGCCCTTAGGTCCGGTCCTTGAGGCGCCGTCGAAGAACATTTGCCATATATCATCGTGAGAGGTTACATGCGAGTCGGCGACCTCATCTGGGATTCCCTCATATATTCTGGACGACTCCGAGCCTGGGTGGGCTGCTAAAATTTTTGCCAGAGCTTGACCTTTAACAGCCTTTTGTGGGACGAAGATCATATGATAGGGGGACAGCAGTATTGCCCATGTGGTGAGGCGGGAGCTGAGTGCCCCTGGTTTAGTCATGAGGACCCTGAGAGGGTTGACTCGTGAGATCACATGTATGGTTTGTTCTGTGACATAGTGCCGCGTCTTTTGAATGACGAACACCAGGGCGAGGCATTCCTTCTCCACGGCGGTGTATCGGTGCTCTGGCCCAATCATCATTCGGCTGAGGTAATATATAGCTTGTTCATGGCCCGCATCGTTGTTTTGTGCCAGCAGAGCGCCGAGGGAATGCTCCATTGCTCGTACATATAGCAAGAATGGTTTTCCAGCAACAGGGGCCACCAGGACTGGTGGGTTCGACAAATATTCTTTGATGTTGTCGAAGGCACGTTGGCATTCTTCATCCCATACGAACGAGACGCCTTTCTTCATGAGATGGGTGAATGGCCGACATCGCCCGGAGAGGTTCGAAATGAACCTCCTGATGTAAGCTAGCCTCCCTTGAAGGCCTCTGAGTTCGTGGAGATTTCTCGGGGGACCCATCTCCATAATTGCCTTCGTCTTTTCTGGATCCATATGAATTCCCTGGGCAGTAATAATAAAATCCAGAAATTTTTTGCTGGATACGCCTAAAAAAGATTTTGTGGGATTCATATTCAGGTTGTGCGCTCGCATCAGATCGAATACCGTCCTCAGATCCTGCAGATGGTCTCCCTTATAGCGAATCTTGACGGCGATATCATCAACATAACACTCCACAGTCTTGCTCAAGTGGTCTCTGAAGATGATACTCATGGCTCTTTGATATGTGGCACAAGTACTCTTTAAACCGAAAGGCATGACTGTGTAGCAGTATGTGCCAATCGATGTTCGGAATGATGTATGCTTCTCGTCGTCATGAGACATCTTAATTTGGTTGTACCCCGAGAAGCCATCCATGAATGACATGCGTTCGAAGCCGCATAAGTTGTCGATCATGATGTCTGTGATAGGGAGGGAGAATTCATCTTTGGGACATGCCTCGTTCAGATTGCGAAAGTCGATGCAGATTCGAATCTTTCCGCTCTTCTTGAGTGTAGCTCCCCTTCCCGAAAATCTTGAATTTTTTTTATTATTATTCATTTGATTTAAATTGTGACTTTTTAGAATTTTAGAATTAATTATTTAGTTATTATTACAGTAGATGACTTTAGCCATGATGGAGTTTTGAAGTACAAGACGACTAGGAATCATGGCACGGATAGTGCAGTGGCGTGTCTTGACCAGTGTATTAGCCATTCCAAGGAAAACCGAGCTATAGAGATGTCATAACTAGGAAAACCAGGCCAAGTTGTAGCATGACAATTATAAATAAGTTTTATTAATTATTAGAAGATTTATACGATTTTCTGGGGCTCAGTAATAGGAGTTTATGATATGCCCATCTAGGAGCCACTATTGAATTATTTTAACAACTAGTGGAGTTATTATTATTATTATTATTATTATCGGGGTTATTGAGAATAAACTATTTATTATAATTAGTTATTATTAATTTATTCTTTATCAAAAGAATAAATATTTGCGTGTATGTGTATTTATATGTAAATATATTATATTTTTTGTTTTTTTATGTAAATATATTATATATATATATATATATATATATATATATATATATATATATATATATATATATATATATTTTTTTTTTTTTTTTATATATATATATATATATATATATATATATGTATACGAGTGTATATATATTTATGTATATGTATATACATAGATATTGTATACGTGTGTATATATATATAAATAATATATGTATGTATTGAAATATTTCGTTGTTTGTATTAGTATGATTAATATTAAGTTTAATGTCATTATAGTAAATAAAATTTATTTATTTTAAATAAGTTTATCAATATATGTATATACGTATTCCTATATAGGGATTTATATTTTAAACTTGTGTTTATACATACATATATATATATATATATATATATATATGTGTGTGTGTGTGTGTGTGTGTGTGTGTGTGTGTGTGTGTGTGTGTGTGTGTGTGTGTGTGTAACATTTGTATATATATAAGTGTATAATGTATATAAAAATATGAGTGTAGGTATTTGTAAGCATATACATATATGTACATATGAGTGTATATAGATAGATATAAGTATTAATTAGAAACAAATAGAAAAAAGAAATAGAGAAAGAAAAAGGGAAACAAATGCATAGAAGCAATAGCAGCAATAGCAGCTTCAGCCCAGAGCCCGGCCTGCCTATCCCGAGCCCAAGTCACATGCCTATTAACTGAAACCAAACCGAGCAGTAGCAGACCTTCATGAACCCGACATACGTACGTATTAATAAGAGGGATCGAGAGAGAGTTTCGCAACGAAACCCTAAACCTTCGACGCGCCACCCTTCCCCAACCTCTGGGCGGCCACCCGCCGCCGTCGCCGCCGCCGCGCACGGCCGGAGGCGGCCAGAGAGTCGCGCGCGCGCGCGAAACAGGGGCGCGAACAGCAGCAGTACGCATTGGAGACACCAACTTCGACGTAAGTTTTCTACCCCCTCGTTCGATGGTTTTTTCGAATTTCAAACTCCTACACGTAGACGATCTATAGGACTATAACCCCCTTCAAGGAGATTTTGTTACCACCCATTAGGTTGATCAAAAATCGAAACGAAACTTCGACAAAAACCTGCCCAAAAATAGGGCACGTATCAGCCCAAACACCCAAGTTGGAAGGAAGTTTCTGAACACAATAGCTAATATTCCAAAATTCTGTTTGAAGACGATTATGGACAACATATACGAGATTAAACCCCTTTTTGTAGTTCCTAATTTCATCAGGTATTCGCAGAGTTATTCGAACTCAAAAATTAGAAAAAAAAACATAGGAAAACAGTTTTGAAAATCTAGAAAAATCGCTCCACACAACTTGCGTCCCGCCAATCCGGACGACGGGGTCGCGAACCGAAAGCATCGAAAGTTGCGTATCGATTCGTGGTCGTGTGGGATTTGGCGAAATTCAAATTGGTCGCGAGTGCGCGACGAATTTGATGTGTATCCGTCAAAATTTACCGTATCGCCCACTTTGCACAAACTCCAATTACTTTGTGCACGCTCGTCAGATCGAGACGAAACTTGCGCCAGCAGGACCTTATCGTTTTTGTGGTCCTGTATGCCAAGTTTGGTTCGATTCTGAGACAGTTGGTAAAATCGTCGTTTTGCGGGCCCAACGGTCCGACTCAACGGACGATTTTGTGCACGGCCTACCGGAATCCAACTTTGGACATACGGTTGGGTTCATATCAGAAAACTAGATTCATAGACATGTAGTTTGACGACTTTAGAGACCACTGACTCTGGCACATTTTTCGGTGTAAAGCGGGTCCAGCGGCGGACATCGTTTTTGCTCAAAATTACCGTTTTGCCCCTGTGACCAGAATTTGACTTAAGGACAGGCAATCCTAGCTAATTTGACTATTCTGAGACTTTTGGCATTGTCTGTTTCAGCTTTCGGAGACAGTTGTGATGATTGGACTTTATGGCTTAGCAGTGGACTAGATTGTTATTGGATTTGTGTGCAACCTCCAGGCAAGTATACCTTGCCTCCCTCTACAGTTTTATTTACATGTATTTTATTTTAGTTTCCAGCTTTTGGATTATTTATGGACATGTGCTTTTTCGTGTTATTTTCTGTGGAGTTATTTTTATTGTTTATAGCCATGTTCATGTTTTGGCCTTGTATTTCACATTTGGAGTTTCTCGTCAGTACCTTGCTTGAGTCGTGTCATAGAACGAGTGCGTGTAGTAAATTGCTAAATCCTTGATATTGTTTCCTTGGCACCAGAGAGTCCACACTCGGAACGAGGGTGTTTTTCTTGATCTGTTTACATTCGTGAGTCCACACTAGGGACTAGGATGTCGATTATTGCACCAGAGAGTCCACACTAGGGACGAAGGTGTAGACTTGACTTGACTTGCACCAGAGAGTCCACACTCGGGACGAGGGTATTTACATCAGAGAGTCCACACACGGGACGAGGATGTAGTATTTGTACCAGAGAGTCCACACTCGGGACGAGGGTGCCTTGCCGTGAACTAACCAGAGAGTCCACACTCGGGACGAGGGTTAGTACTGACCAGAGAGTCCACACTCGGGACGAGGGTTAGTGTTTAGTTCAAACCAGTGAGTCCACACTCGAGACGAGGGTTTGGTTTCTTCCATTGATCATCGTGTTTCGTTCATCCGGCAGTTCATTATGCGTAGTTGTTCCAGTGTTCGTGTGTCCGTATTCGTGTTCGTAGTTATTGTCCTGTTTTTGTTCTTTCTTGTTTATTTCTTGTGCATGATAAAACTGCTAGATAGGCATGTATATTATGTATCTTGCTATGTCCTCTGAGGACCTGATGATCTCCTCAGGTTTAGCGATTGCATAGAGTTAGCTAGTAGTTCTGGATGACGGAGGATTTACGGTTCTTGCGGGATTCAGGTATCGTTATCGTGTTTATTATCCGCTCGTACTTTTCATTCCTTATCATGAGATACCATGTTCCTTGTTTCAGTTGTAGACTCTTGTTATATTCCTTAGAGTCTTATCGGATATTTATGCTAGTGGGCTGCAGACCACGACCCATAGTGTTCATTCATGTTTCATATTCTTATTATGGATTGAGATATAGATTTATTTGCCATGATTTGGTAGTATACCATAGCCTTGACAGCGTTTACGTATTCGAGTCGGGCTGGAGTCCGTTCGATACGTAGCTGGCTTGCTCACGAGCTCGCGTCCGAAAAGCGGGAGCGGGTCGTGACATTGAGGACCGGAACTATGTTGGCGACCCAGTCTGGATGTTGTTCCTTACGAATGAAGCCACTGGCTATTAGTTTGTTGACTTCGGCTTCGATCGCATCCATGATGCCCGGGCGGAAGCATCGCTACTGGCTTTGTATCTGGCCGAATGTTGAGCTTGTGAAGGGCAACCTTGGGGTTTAATCCTTGTATGTCTTCATAACTCCAGGCGAACACATCGATATATTCTTTGACAAGTTCCAGTAGCGATTCTCGCTCTTCGTCTGTTAGGCTTTTACTGACGAAGATTGGTTTTGGAGAAGATTTGCTGCCGAGGTCGACCTGTATAACCTCATCTTCAGTAGAAGGTTCTCTCTGTTCGAACCACTTCTCCCATTGTACATCCAGCTGTTGGGCCCACGGCTCTAACTCGAGGATTTCAGGAATGTCTTCATCTTCTTCGTAAGCGTCGACGAATGCCATATTGACGGACCAGACTTGCCTGAGCATGTCCCTGATGCTGACATCTGAGTCAAAAGAGGGTGATCCGATTGAGTGTCAATGCCAATCGCATTCCTCGTCTGAGCTTTCAGGGGTTGTCGCGGGTGTGACATAACCTAGCCCACATCTGGTTTTGTTGTAGTAATCTCGTGGTTTCCCAGTCGGGACTGGCGAATTTGAAGGTAGTCGTCGACCAGTGCCGTAGTTCAAGCCTGGCGTGGTCTCCAGATCATACCCCTATTTTTTCATGAGATATTTGGATTGAGGGCTATACAGATAAAGAGGCAGTCTTTCGGCATCTGATTCGAGATCAACCTTCTCTATGGTGAAGGGCTGTGGGTCGTCCTTCCGGCCGAAGATGATTGGATGGTCCCCTCCCTCGATTATGCGGTAAGCGTCTTCCACTGGAGTAAGCTGGTTTGTGGTGTGAACATTTGTCACCTGTGTGTGTAGGTGAGTGCCTATATCGTGTTCCATAGCATACATTGTACAAAGCTTATCAAGCTCGAGGTAGTTCAAAGATAGCCCTTTAGTAAGTTATCTTTTCTAGCGGGATTACATCATCTGCGGATGGAACATCAGTGTGAGCAGCCACATACTTGGCCAGTTCTGGTTCTTCTTCGGCCACCCCTGTATAAATGAAGACTGAGAGGATGACTTGGGCAGCTTGATCATCAGGGGTTCTGCTGGTGGAGCAGAACGTGGAGCCGTTGGCAAACTAGCGACCCCCAGTTTGGTACTCGATGCTGGGCGGAGAGTTGTTGGCTCGTTAGAAGCCCCAGACTTTGCATCGGGGTGACGATTCTTCTTGGGAAGGCGTATCGTCATTGGCTTGTCAGAGGGATTGAGCTTCTCTGTTTGTGGCTGGCCGTCTCTTGGTAGTCTAATTGTCAGTGGCTCCGTTGTGGGTCTCGGCACTTGGCCGGACCTGGTAGCTGGATTATCATTTTCCCTTCTTGCGCCGAGAGGCTGATCACATCCTTACGCAGAGCGGCCGTAAGGGGTACAGATTTGCCATGTTTGCGAGCTTGAAGGTGGATCGTCAGAGGTTCTTCTGATCCTGAGGCCGTCTCAGTTCGAGCCTGTACATCTTCATCCAGGTGTCTCTTCGACTTCTTGTATAAGCAGAAATTCGAGTAGTAGGATTCGACTCCTTTGAAGGGATCGATGTCGGCAAACTCTGTCCTCACAAAGCCGTGTTTGTCGACATAATTGAAGCACTGGTGCAGCGTGGAAGGCACGATCATGTAATCGTGTATCCAAGGGCTCCCCAAGAGGATGTTGTAAGAAGTGTCCGTATCTATGACGTAACAGGTTACTTCTGACTGGAGATCGCCAATTTGGCACTTCAGGCGAATCTTCCCGATCGGGTAGCTCCTGTCCGAATTGAAACTGCTGATGGCGGTGCTTGTTGGCGTCAGGCGATGCATAGGAATATGGAGATGATGTAGCAGACCCTTCGGGATGATGCTTATGGAAGAACCAAGATCAATGTGCATTCGATCCACCTTTACGTCCCCGATGTATCCGGTGTAGTATAACGGACGATCGTGCAGATTGGTTTTGATGAGCATATCCTGTGGAGTGAAGACAATATTGGGCATTGCTCCTGTGCAAGCGTTGTCTTGGAGATTTGCAGGCGGGGTCTCTCCCGTGAGGTTGACCTGAGCCAGATATACGTCGACATTTTGGAGTGCATCGCTCAAAGCCGCACGAACATCCTTTGAGAGTCTCAGGAGCTCGTACAATGATAATTTGGCCGGTGTATTGAACAACTGCGCCAAGATGTCAAAGTTGTAGGGTCTCTCCAGCCCCTGAGGTGCCTCTTTTCGGAGGGATTTGTCAAAGTGAGTCTCCTTTGGCCTAGGCTTGTCGGTCGTCGGAGGCTGGGAAGGTCCTGGAGTGTCAGCGGTGGCTGGCTGATGATCTTCAGCCGAGTTATCAGCCACAGGTTGGGATTGTGTCCCCGACCGAGTGACGACAGCTGTGGCTTCCTCGACATCTATCGAGATTGTGTGGCAGGATCTGACTTTTCCACTCTTTTTCTTGCAAATGGAGGATGGTGTTGACTGAGTCACTTCAGATATCAAGTCTGGATGGACCCACATGATCTCCCCTCGTGATGTAGTGAGGGGCACTAGACCAGCAGCCTGATCTCGGGGAGATGGAAAATTAGCAATCTCCATAGTCGCCAGAGGGATGGGTATCACACCGCCTTGAGCCTCTGTTGGAGGAAAGCTACCGAATTGTACGGACACCATATTGGCCGCCATGATTACCTCCTTGAAATCGATGGCCGGAGCGTTCGAATCGATGAGATGTTGGATGTATCGCTTCAATTGGTAGCAGTCGTGTGTAGCATAGTGGACGTAGCGGTGGTAATGGCAGTACTTTGGGCTCTCTATATCTGCCGGCCGAGGTTCCCGTCTTGGTGGAGGGAGATGAATTCTGTCTTCTTGTATGAGCATGTCCAAGATGGGCTTGACGTGACCATATTCGAAGGAGTAAGTGATTTGCGGCCATTATTTGTCTGCCGGTTTTGACACAGGTTTCTGGGCTGTGTCGGCCACCATAGCCTGCTTACCCTTGTTGTCCCGATTGTTGGAGGGGCTACCCCTATTGTCGTTGTTGGTATTAGGACGCTTGCCCTTGTTCACTCCCTCCGAGATGTGCAATCCCAGTTGGCTAGCCTTCTTGAACCGTTCTTCGGCGCTAGTGGCACTGATGATGAATGTCTTCCAGTCCTTAAATTGACTTTCGCCCATCCAGAGACTGATTGTTGAGAGCAATCTCTTTTGGCAAATTTTAATTAAGGAGGAATCCGGGTTACCAGACGGCAGCTTCATTGCGGTTTGGCAAAATCGCTCAATATAGTTCCTTGTCAGCTCTTTCTCCCCATGGACGATGTCCATGAGGGTGGACATTATGATATCCTGTCCTACTTTATAGAATCTCTCCAAGAACATGTGCTTGAAGCTGGCGAAGGAGTGGATGCAGTTGTCTGGCAGGTTGCGATACCAGTCGAAGGCAACTCCTTCCAATGCTCCAATGAACAATCGTGTGAGGATGGCATCGTCATGGGACAGATGGTCGGTGGTGACCTCGAAGTAAGTGATGTATCGACTTGTGGAGGTCTTGCCATCATAGGGATTAATGTTGAACGGCTTATATCTTGGCGGAAAGGGGACATCCCTCCATGCAGCAGGGTATGGTTGTCGTATTCTGAGGTCTTGGGAGTTTTCTCGAGCGTGAAACGTGGCTCGGAGCTCCTGGACCTCTCTTCTTGCTTCCCTGGCCTCATCTACAGTGGTGGGAGCTATTATTTCAGGAGGATTGTTGCCCGGGTTCGGTGCCAGTGAGTTCGAGTCCGCATTGACCGCGGGACCCGCACTTGTTTGGCCAGGCGTCCCTCCTTGCAAAGTTGGAAGGGCCGCTTTGATCTCGTCTACAGACTTGACCAAGGCATGCAGTAAGGCCTCCAGAGTGTCGATACGTTGGCGATCACTGGAACCACCTTGGTTGATGTCCATCATGAACAATGTCCTTACATGAGGAGAGACAGAAGGAACGGTGGAGGACACGCCCTCCGAATCATACCCCCGTACCGAGAAATCATCGGGGTATGTAGGAATGTTCTCCTCTGGTTCGGACTCAGAAGGGATAGTACCCCCGGCTTTAGAGTTTGCTTCATCTTGAGGGTCATGGACGTCGTCGGGGGCGTCGGCACCTGCTATATCTGATAGGAGAGTTGTTTCCCTGGGCTCATCTCCTTGGAACATCGGATTATCGTGGATGTTCTGAGGAGTGCTACCCCCAGTTTCAGTAACCCCCAGTGGTGTGGATGATGAATCTCCTACCGTAGTAGATTTCGTCTACGAACGATTACCTTGGAAAACTCTGGTGGTGGATAACCGTTTAGACGACAGTTTCTTAGTCACAGTGGTTGAGATCTTCGGGCTGGAAACGTTTATCTTCTTCCCTCTCCCATCGGCGGGGATTTTCTGAGTGGATTTGCAAGAGACAACGGGTGGCGCCTCATCCTCTGAGCTCGGCTGTTATAATCTTTGGAAGACGGACTGCCGGTCTTCTCGTATTATTGCGTTGTTGCAACAGCAGTTGACAATGATTTGGGTGCAGTGACGTCTGTGGGAGGACTCTTTGTGCCCCGAGGCCCCCTTTCTTTCCTTGTATTTGTGGAGGATGGCCTCACGCAAGTCAGATGGATCTGGAACGACCATGTTTGCTCCCTGGATTTTGGGAGACTTTTGGAAACCTCTCTGTCCGTTTGCCACCGGGGGCTGGACTCGAGTGGTTCTGTACAACTTTCCATCAGAGGCCCTCATAACAGTATGTGGAGTGCTCAGATGGTCAGAGGTTGGGGCAGCCGACTGAGCTCGCCGAGCTCGTGCTGCCTTGGACTTCTTCGCTCTAGTGTGTGAGGGCACATAGTAGGAAGAGTCTAAGTGGTGCTGGAGAGAGTCAGGCATGTCTTCTCGGGAGTGCGAGAGATCAGGACCATATGAGAGGCGATCGAAGACTGAGCCGCGTGGAGCAGGCGGCATGCGGTTGGAGTCAACAGTCTTCATGCGGCTGGAAGTCTCTGCCGCATAGGTCTTCTCCATGCGGCTGGAAATCCTGGCCGCATGAGTGTTATGCATTTGGTTAGCAATTTCGGCCGCATGGATATCATTCATGCGGCTGGCAATCTCGGCTGCATGAGTCTTCGTTTTGTGGCTAGTGCCCTTGTTCGGCTTCTTCCTGGAGCACATAGAATCACCCTTTTCCCCTTCAAGTCCAACATCGTAGTGCTTTCCTCTGCCGGACTTGGGACAGCAGAGTCCTCTATGGCTTGAAGTGGAGCCGCATGAGGGTCGCCTTCACCGTCTTGGGCAGCAGAGAGTACTCCGTCGAGGTCCTGGGGAGGAGCAAATGATTTTGGCCTCCACTCCTTGCGAGCCTTCTTTGTGCGGGTGCGCTTCTGGACCGGGCCAGCGCTTCCTTCGGAGGGCATTTCTTCGAACGCCTGTTGGTCGAAGCGGACGACCATCTTCTGTTGTGTGGAGCCAAGTTTGGCTGCATCCGATTGCGTCACCACTCCTCAGCCGTGGAGAAGTTTGTCCCCAGCAGAGTCGCCATCGTGTTTGCCATGAAATATAAAAGAACAAAACAATTATCGAAAGACTGGACTTTTACTTCATAATACAAACTCGCTTGTACAAAGAAAGCCTAGGGACGAAAACCTAGGTACAGCAATCTAAGTACAATTGTTTATTTTAGATTCTGGGGGGTGACGATAGAGGCTCGGGAAAGCGATGGCAGCTCTGCCTTACTCCTTGGACAATCGGGTGCAGCCTTGGCTCTGTAGAAGAACTGCTGGGCATTGATGAAAAAATGCTCTCCTTTCGATCTCTGTAGATTCTCTCTCTGACTCTCTGGATCGGGGGGTGTGATCTCTATTATCTCTCTCTCTGTCTGTGCTTTCTCCTCCTTTTTTGCAAGGGAATGGTACCCTACTATTTATAAGATTGGGGGGCATCATTAGGGTTTACAATGATTGCCCATTCTCAAAAGTCGACGGCTAGGGACCAATGAATCTGGGCCACTCATCTTGAATATAATAGATTTGAGCAATTAATGTGATTGCATCAAATCTCTGTGGGTAATTAATGATGATTGACATAAATCCTCATGATTTGTTATGCCAAGCTCGGATCTCCCGCCACATGTTTAATTTGCTTGACTGTAAATGATCTGATTTGATCCCAGTAATTATGAGGATGGCACTAAACCTGGTTGTTGGAATTTGATGAATCTTGATCGATTTGATGCCATGTGTCCCACCATCATTAGGCTGTTACTGTAGGGACGCTGGAAATCTGAGCCGCATAAGGGTTGTTCCCTACTGAGCCGCATAAGGCTGGCCACGTGTCAAGGCTGCTTGGGAGTGGCCTCTGAACATTTGAACCGCATGGCGATGATCTGAGCCGCATGAGCGTAGGCGGCCGTATGATGGGTGGCTTCTCAGTGAGCCGCATGAAGATAGTCCTCGTGAGCCGCATGGGGTAGCTTCTGTCTGAGCCGCATGGGGTGGCCTCTGTCTGAGCCTCATACGACTGTCCACGTGTCAAGGCCGCATGAAGGTCTTTGGGGTTTGATGGATTGTGTCAGAGATTTCCTTCGTTTCTCTAGGAGTCTGCCATTATGACAGAGTCATTATTGCACGTCAGAGCTGTCATTTGTCAGAGCTGTCAGCCGTCAAGGCATTAAATGCAGTAAAAGACAAAGGGAAGAGCTATTGAAGGCCAGGTGGCTCTTCTCTGGGCCGCATGGAACTATTCGCGCCGCATAGACGCTTGAGCCGCATGGATCCCTGAGCCGCATGAGCTCTCTGAGCCGCATGGGGATCCTTGGCCGCATGGATCTTTCTTTATTCTTTTCCATGCTTCTACACAACTGTGATCTCAGAGTAATCAAGCACATGATTGCTGTCACGACCCGCTCCCGAATAATCGGACACAATTCGGACACGCACAACCTTCATCATTGGACACGATGAAGTAAGTTGTACCAATCTCTAGGAAAATCTAACCAGATAAACATGAATGTGCACAATCACAGCATCTATAAAACGTTCCCAGAAAGATCACCATATTCCACAAATCCATATAACATAAATGTACAGAGTCATCAAGAATGAAATACGCTATGAACTCTAAAAACAATATCTCGGAATGAAGCTAAGTGGTCTAAACCTGAAGCCTCTAGCTAAGTCATGTCCCCATCCTGCTCAGCTAAGATCCCGGGCTCTGGCCATAAGATAGAACAATATCCTGCAAGTACATCTGCAACATAATCAGTCAGGAGCGGAGCAAAGTACAATTCTAGGTAATGAACAAGAACATCATGACATGGAAATGAGTACAGGAGAACATGAACTATAAAGTATAGGAAAAGAACATGAAAGTACATGAATGTAAAGTACAGGAAATAAAGCACAAGAATGTAAACCATGAACCTGAAGTACCAGACATGACATGTGCACAATGTTTGAAATACAACTAGCCTATGTGACCGACTGGGGTGAGTACAGAAATATGTACAGGAGTACAAGAATATCGGTACGGCTTAGGACCCGCGTGCACAGTGCGAAGTCTAAGCTATTTACATGAATTTTAGAACCAGGGTTTGGTCACATAGCTAGTGTATTTTCCCTCCCCAACACAAGTAAGTACAAGAACAGAAAGTACAAGGGTACAAGATTGTAGAGCCTAAAAATCAAGTTGTGCCTTCAATATACTGATCAGTGATCAAGTTGTGCCCCAAAAATCAAGTTACGTCACTGATATGAAGCAGACTGCCACCGATTAGATTGCGCCTGATATCAGACTGCAGCCAATTTTTTTGCGCCAAAGCCTACGTGGCATCTGACACTTAATGGTCATCATTACCTGACCATACTGACGACTGATACAACAGAGAACGAGAAAAATCTCTTCGAATCCCGTGAATTGTGCCGCTCAAAGAAAAGTTGGTGGACAACTGTCCTGTACATTTCATGAGTTACGCCCAGGCGCAATCTAAACAAAATCTTTAGTTGCGCTTGGGCGCAACCTGAACGACTTTTGATCAGAAGCCTCCACGTGTGTAGGCGCCGCTCAAAACAAGCGCAGCTAGACTTGTTGATTGAAGCTCGCGCAACCTGATAAAGTTGAGACAACTTACATTCTAAAGCAGGATGACGTGGCACACATGCCACTAATCTCTCAAGACGTGTCTACTATCCTGTACACGACCACGTGCATCTCAATCATACGATGCCATGCATCTAAATATAGTTAGTACATGATTGACAACTGAAAAAAAGTTGGCACAACAGGAGGTTGGCGCAATCCAGTATGGCGCAATCCAGCCTCGCGTACATCAGAATAACTGCTAAAACAGTTATTTCTTGAACTCTATAAATAGAGTTTCCAATCATCATCGAAAGGAAGAACTCTTGCACAAGTTGCTGCTGCATTCTCTAGAGGTTACAGCCTTCAAGTTCACATAGTCCAAGGAATAAAGTGATCGTCTTCTGATCAGATTCCTAAAGTTGTACTTTCCCAGAATTCATTGTACTTTGTACTCTTTTACAAGTTTGGAATAAAAGAAATTTTTATTTTTGCAAACAAAATGGCGACTCTGCTGGGGACGACTGTCTCCTCCGACGAGAAAGTGACAACTCAATGTGACATTGCGTGGATCGGCAAGACGTAGAAGACTCTGGTTGTTCAAGTCAACCAGACAGCCTACGAGAATATGATCTACACCAAGAGCAATAAGCGTACGGTGGCTATTGCCAAGAACAGGACTGTGTGGACTCCTAAATCTCCCACAGTCGTTGTTGCCTAGACGCAACTTGAGTGCTCAATGATCAAGGCGCAATCCGCCTCAGTGGCTCCAGTACAGTATATTTCTGTTGCTAGGGAACAATCTGCTCACTCTGCTGCCCATGCGCAGTCTACCACTTTTCTTGCTGCCAAAATGTAGTCAGTTCAAGCTACTGTCGAGGCACAGTCTACCAAAGTTGCTGCCAAGGCGCTACCAGTAGTCCGTAGGACTATGGCGCAACCCAAGCAATCTGCTACTCCGGCGCAACTTAAGGGAACCAGTCTTTTGGCTATACCCTCTTCCAATTCTCAAGTTTTGAACTTAGAGAATTTATGTCCTAGTGCTAACACTAGACAGAACAAAGAAAAAAGTCCTATGGCATTTTCTCAATTGCCACAATCTATGCCTAAAATGATCACACAACAGAACAAAGGGAAATGCTTCTTAGCTAACCCTGTTCAAAATAAAGGAAAGCACCCTTTGGTCTTTCCTCAAACTTCCATGGTCTATGACTCAGAGGAAGATGTATCAGATTCCATTCCAGTAAACAGAGGTCCTCGGATCTCTAATACTGGAAAGAATACTGATCACAGAGGTATCTTGCCTACTCCTATGGGGTCTGGTCAAGATCTTCCTACCTTGCAAATTTCAAGATCTAAACAAAGAAAATTAAAGGTATCACAAACAGAGACACCGGGAGCGGAATTTCAGATTTACGCGCTTATCTCAATAGGCGTCAACCAATATCAGCTTTGATAAAACGCAAGAACCCTATGCCAAAGGCCAATCTGCATCAAAAGTCAAAGTTTGAAAAGAAAGATCCTTCTACCTATGCTAATGAGTTGAGTACATCCTTGTACACTCAAGGAACCAAACACCTGAAGAATATGAGACATGTTCCTAACATCATTAAGGAATATGTCCCTCCGACTTCTTCTTATCATGTGGTTGTAACTGATCTCTGGTAACGTCTTACACAAAGGCGAGAGACTACGGGAATGTTTTCCTCATCTCCAAATCGTGCTTCAAATTGCCACTGCCTGCATGAAGTTGTCATCAACTGTTGTTGCCAATCGGCTCGACGATCTGTCTTCGATCGTCTGAACTATGCTTCAACTCCTGAACATATAATAGAAAATGAAGATGAACTATTATATGCTTCTGTTAACATGACTTCTCAAGGCATTGGGGGTGGAAAACGTCCAAGACGTAATGCATCCCGTAATCCTAGTCAATAATACTTAGATCGGATCCATGCATCTAGTGAAGGTGTATTTCAATACAAAAGATCAAGAAATCGACATTTGATCCAAGGTGTCTTTAATCAAGAAGATCTCCCTATCACCCATATGGGAGAAGACTCTCTTTCAGAGTTTGATGCAGATAGTAAAAGTTCTGAATAAACTATCTCATCAATAGCTGTAAGAGAAGTAGCAGCATATACCATTACAGAAGATCAAGATGCCTCTACATCAACCAGCCAAGAGCAACGAATTGTTGTATTAGAAGACAAATTAAAAACCATGACAGAAATGGTTGCAAGCATGCACACCATAATGGTGGCTCAACATACAGTGCCTCCGATTGTAAACCCTGTTACAAATTCGGAGCTTATAGCATATTCTTCTCTACCTGTTAGTCTGGGGGTACCGGTCCCTCAGGTCGCTTCTGTGGCAACTCAAGCTGATCCAAGTCAGTCTGGTGCTGGGGGTGGTAATTATCACGCTGTTCCTCCTCCCAATATTTCTAACCAGCCTACCAATTCCCAAACATCATGGGATGCCAATGAGGCTGTGAAACTTTTGCGCACTCAGTTTGAGGCTTTCAAGCAGAAGGATGGTCTACAAAGATTGGGTATAAAGCAACCATATCCTACAGAGTGGAAGGAAGTTCCATTTCCTCTTAAGTATAAACTCCCAACCATTATGCTGTTTGATGGTAGCACTTCTCCAAGTCAGTACATCAATCATTTCGAAGTGATGACTGATCAATTACAGCCAAATGATGCTCTCCTTACCAGAGTGTTCGTCGGTTGTTTAGCCGGTACAGCATATGACTGGTATCGTAGCCTGCCTGATGGCTGTATCACTTCTTTTGCTGGTTTCAAGCAAATGTTCTTGGAACGATTTTATGAGGAAGTCAACGACATGACAATGTCTGTCCTCATCAAAATTTAAACAGAGGCACAATGAATCCACAGAGAGTTTCATTGAAAGATTCTGCCGAGAGGCACTCAAAATGCCTTTAGGTACTCCATCTGCTGTAACAATAGACACTTACAAATCAAACTTGTTGCCTATTATCAGTATGTGGACAGGATCTACACAATTCCAGGATTGGCCTTCTTTCATTGTTAATGCAATGGCGGCAGAAGTGAGTGCCGAAAAGTTCAAGCAGCTAGGAGTCCAGATGACTCACCCTAACCAAGATGAACATTCTACACCTAGGGGTAGTAATCGCCAGAATAACCGCAAGAATAAAGAAACATTGGCCATCAATCTTAAAGACAAAGAGTCTTTGGCTGTCAATGTTACTCAGACGGCATCCACCCCATCAGCACCACTGCAAAAGTTAACTCGTCCAAAAGAAGAGTATTCTTTCGACGAAGATGATACGTTAAGCATCTTCGATTGCTTGATCAAAAGCAGTAAGCTTCAGCTTCCAGAGGTAAAGCGACCAGAAGAAGTTGGTAAAACTGATCACCCTAAATACTGTGTTTATCACAGATTCATAGGGCATCCAACCAGAGTATGTTATGTGCTCAAGGGCAAAATTCAGGAGTTGGTCAATTCTGGAGCAATTACTCTACAGCAGGACGAGAAAACAGTGACTGCTAATGTCGTTTCTCTCCAGTTTGGTGATTTTCCACCACAACTCGTACAAGATGGAGCTGTCCCCATTCCAAGGACTACTCTAGAAATTGTGAATATCATGCCTCCTCAAAATGAAGGTCTTGTTCCGATGTCAACTGACAGAGGAGAGATCATGTGGATTCATCCAGATCTGGTTGCAAAATTTAAAACGCCTTCCTCTTCTAAACAAAAGAAGCATTCCAAGTCTAAATCAAAGAACTGTAATATGGTATCCTTTGAACCATTAACAGAAGAAGAGATCCTAATGGGCACTAGATCTAGGAAACCCTATCTTCGGAAGTATTCCAAAAATCAAGAAAACCCTGCTCCATTTCCGGATGTTCTTCCTCCATCATCTTCTCCTGCTGAAGATACACCGTCTACATCTGTGCCAGTGGTCGAACCATCTCCTCCTTTCAGCTCCTTGTAAGCCTTAATTGAACTCTCTAGTTCATCCAAAATATGTTCCAAAAATGAAGCTTGAGCTTCGTCTCCTTGACTACGAATGCCTTCAATCAAGAATGTGGTGGGAGTTCTAACGGTAACATCTTCTCTCTCCATAACTCTATGAACTAGAGGCTCCAGAGACGTAAAGAAGACTCTTGTGAAAGAGGTCACTACAAATTTGTTAGTCGCCAGGGCCCCTGAAGTGGCTACTATATTTGAAGAAGTCTTCACAGCTTTAGCAGGAGGGGGTATTTCATCCGGAGCACTAATATGAGAAGAGCTTCCTTCCCCGGCTACAGTCCTCGTGGGTGCTGCTATAAATTACGTATGTTATGACCCATAATATTGAAGATGCAATAACAAATCATTCATAGTGGGAAAACTTACTTGGGCTGAGTACATCATGAGGAGTTTCAATCATCTTAGCTGTCTCAGACTGAAGTTTAAACAGAGTCTCTGTAGACATGGCGGCCTGACTACTCCCTGCTCCTGATTCAGTCGAAGGTGGTAGAGTTACTGGAGTTTCATTTATTTCAATTGCCACCTTAGGCACTTCGGGTAGTTCAGTGGTTGCGGATTCCTTAACTCCAGGAAGATTGACAGGTTCTACATCCCCCTCGTCTGCAATAAGCGAAGGATTTTTATCAATTGGGATTTCTTGCGATGGTGAAACATTCGCTAAAGTTTGTTTTTCTTTAGCAATGTTGTCCCAATCTTCATCATAAGTTTCATCATCAAAATCACAACCATTCAATGCATCAATCACTGCTTTTCCTGAATAAATAGACATTTGAGCTTGAGGAATATCTTGTGGAGGTAGATCTTGTTTCGGAGAGGAATCTTTTGGACTCATAGGAGTTGGAGAAGGAACTGTTATCCCTACTGCAGCAAGTACATTGGCAGGAACATTTATTGTCACGATGGTAGGAGAAGGACGGACATCTATTTAAGTAATCAAGGAAAATCAATTTAGATATATATATATATATATATATATATATATATATATATATATATATATATATACCGAATGGATTATTTGCTCTCTATGGTCCGCGAAGCCTAGTTACAAGGAACTATTGTCTGAGATTGAATTGGAAGAAGTCAAAAAATCCCTAATCTTTTCTACCTTTTCTATCTCCTCTATGTACCGTTCTTGGATCACGAAACCTAATAAACCGGGTCAACTACGTGCTATTACGCAACCTAACAAAAAGGATATCATCGTGATAGATGCGCTTTGTAAACTACCCAATCTCGTTTTTGAAAAGGTTTTCTTGTCCTACTCGTACGGATTTAGAAAGGGGAGGGGAACTCTGACCTTCTTTCTCGATGTCCAGAACTGGGCCCAGTCGAAAGACTCATCAAATCGGATATTGTCAAATGTTTCGATACCATAGATCATGAACTCCTCCTCTCCGTCCTCCTATTCAGCAGGTATACACCCTTCCTTCGGGCACCTTCTCCAGAAATTCCTCCTACATGTACCAGTACCTCAGACCCTTCACCTCCCGCATCTATCGACGCACCCAATCGACCTGTCAATGGAGGTCCAAATAAGTCCGCTCTCCACACTGGGAGCCAAGAAGGACATCTACTATTATAGGTCGTTCACAGCCGGTAACAACAGATGCGAAGGGAAGCTAGGCCAAACCTGTCCGTGAATCTAGCTTACAACAAGATCCGTGACGGTAAGGTCTCCAGATCCTACTGCTTCCTAAGGTGGTCTCTGGTAAAAGTTAATATAGGAGGATATTTCACAGCTTTGATATCACCTTCTTGAGATGGTTCCTCTTCAGAAATGTCCAACCTTCTTCTAACTTCTTTGGGTATCGGTGCGCTTAGCCCTGCAACAGCCCCGGTATGAGTACCTTCTGGATCAATCAAGGAAGCAGAAGTTCCTCCTTCAGTAATCTTCCCTTGTTTCTGAATAGAAGAAGGAGTAATATCCTTCTCTCCAGATGAAGAACTGAGAAGCAGTTGTTTTGATTGAGAACGAGTTGTTCTTGTGGTCACTGGTTCATTGATAACCAATGATGTTCTTTTCTTCTCCGGAGCCCTCGGATAATTAGGTAGATTATCCCGTTGAGGAGAGACTGTCGTTTCCTTAGTCATTCTCTTCTTCAGACTTTTGACAGGGGATTTGTCTTTCCGCATCTTCAGAGATATATCTAAAGGGTCTTGAACCGGGTCAGCAAAATTCATTAAAATTGATGCTTCCAGAGGTACATCAGCTAGGTCCCTGTCTTCTATGTCTCGGAAAGAATGAAGAGTGCATTTTCCTTGTTTAATTCTTCTTTCGGTTGCAAAGCTATGTGAGGGATGGAAGTTTTCAGCAAATGTGTTCGCTGAAGTGTAGAATTTTGCATATGAATATAGCATACGCGGACCTTGGGGAAGTTTGTAAGGCATAGAAAAAATAGCCTTTGTGCCCCGAGCATTGTAATAATTCCAAGCTCTAGCCCCATCAATGAGATAACCTGTAGCTTGGAGGCAAGTAGTCGCATTTCCTACATGAAGTTGATCATACCCGAATTGCCGTGCAAATCGACTCGGCAAATACGGCTTCAAGTAGCATTCTTCTTCAAATCTATAAACCAAGTGGGACGGTCGGATTATTTTAAGCCAGGAAAAGATGTTTGGACTTAAATGGAGTGTTTCTTCGGGTTAATCCATCATCTGTGGAGGCATGGCGTCATATCATGTAGGTGGCCCAACACACTGAAAGAACCATCCTAATCCACGGTTCAGAGCAAGTCGGCATTCCGTAAGAGCAGTATATTTCTAGTGGGCATTAGCAAAACGCCCAATGAAATCTCTATCAGGAGGTCCCATATCCGGGTCTATCAAGCAGGGATGGTGTAGTAATAACCATCCAAACAAATAAGTGAATGGCATTTCTGTTAGGGGAAAATCCGACTGATTATCATTTTCTTTTAGCATAGTATCCACAAAAGAACGCAATCCTGTGTTCAGGCGACAGGTCATGGCTGAAAGCAGATCCATCTTGTATCCAAATACAAGACGTGTCGCAGCGAACATGATACCCCGATAAAACCTGTCAACTGTACTAGCCCCTGGAACTACAAAGCGTCGTAACTATAAAGACAGAAAGCCTGCCAACTGGGCTTCTTGAGACATAGGTCTGTAACCTCGTCGAAGATAACTTTGAAGAACGTCGCCTGCCTTGAACTGACCCAAGTCCTCAGTCAGAGTGATATCCCCATGATTATGCTTCTCCATCAATAATTGTATATCACTCCTATCAAAAGGTTCAAAGAAACGGGGCGTACAAGCTTGACTGTCCAGTGGCTTGTCCTCCCACACATGACCCAAGAACAGATATGGCATCTATTTTGTAATATAACAAGTACCCGCAGTAGCACTTTCATAATAGAGTGAGCAGATTTTATAGTGGCACAACAGCTCTTGGAAAACTGCGATCATCTGGGGATTCTTCTTTGCTAAAGCATCTAATTCATCATTTGTGGGTACATATTCTTCATATGGATTGTCAACCATCGACAGATGAGAGATATATTCTATTTCGTTAAGAGCAAACCCTATTTCTCCATGAGGTGTCATGAAGGTCCCAGTGCTTTTGTTATATCTCTCTACTAAAGCCAAGAACATGTGAGGGTTTGGATGAATGCCGTACACCGTAGTGCAGATGGGATTATAGAGGCCCAGATCAATGAGCCTGCCTTTGAATTCCTCCAAAATCTATATAGACAAGCTACTCCAACGTTTCATTCCAGGGTTTACCAGTCCCGTCATTCGCATAGCACGGTCTGGATATCTTTCTTCACCTTTTGCAAATGTATTTGCAAAAATAGGTACTCTGACAGGAAGGAGCAGAGAAGAGCCTTCGGGAGGAATACAGCTCGGTCTTAAACCTCTCAAATGTGTGTTATATTTTTCAGAAGTGCTGTAAAAAAGGTCCTTGTTCTGTGGACCCACTTTATAACAGATTCGGCCGACTCTTGCTTGTTGAAGAGGAGTCAAATCACATGCCATCTGTAGTGCCCCATCCCTACATCGTGCCCTATTTTTGTCCACGGGGTGCGCGAGAAAGGAACATTGTCGCTATCGATTCGGTCGGGACCGATAGATCGGAATCGGCTGAGTCGATCGAACGGAAACGGTTGAATTAAGATCCATTCTACGTTATGGAATGGCTTCTTCGGAACCAAGTCCCATATTCAGCGGGTTGCGCCTCGAGGATTGGCTCTGCGGCTGAGTCGGGAGAGACCTC
This sequence comes from Iris pallida, assembly GCA_029216955.1. Classification (NCBI taxonomy): domain Eukaryota; kingdom Viridiplantae; phylum Streptophyta; class Magnoliopsida; order Asparagales; family Iridaceae; genus Iris; species Iris pallida. The sequence goes on from JANAVB010027059.1 coordinate 75,908, forward strand.
CCGTTGCTCTGGTTTTCATGCCGTACTTGATTTGGCTTTGGCTTTGGTTTTCGTAAATGCATTTTCGTGAATGTTTTTGATGGATTTTCGTGACGCGTTTTCGAGCTTCGTATTCATATCGAATATCCTTGAATTATGCAGTGTTCTAATCAGTTGCTTATGCGATTGCAGGTGATCGCGTAGGCGACGACAGCGCAGCCAACCGGTCACTCGCTTGAAGCAAGCCTAAGGCGAGTGGCTGACCTCCTTCCTCTCGTCCCTCTACTTCAAAATTCAATATGTGAAGTAAATGAATGCTTATCATAATGGTGTAGAATCAAAGAAATCGTGGCACGATTCTTCACGAAACACTTGCTATCAAACTGTCGGTTTTGAAAATGGAAAACGAGTTTCTTAAGCAAATCCACTTAGCCTATGCAAAACAATGAATGAATCGATTAATGTTTATCGCAATGATACGGTCAAGTAAGCAAATCAACTAAGTTTAAAAGAAAACGGTCATTGGACAACTTGTCGACAAGGTGAAGTTTCTTCGAACGGTTGCCTAGGCCAAGGGACCGATTCGGACCAGGAGGAACGAGTGTAGCAGCGCCAACCCTTCATCGGCGCGAGTTATGCGGGCACTTTCGCACAGGGCTCGCTACCCGACGCGAAAGGGGCGTCGTCTAACCAATGCTATAGTCCGCAATGGCTTGACATTGCCAGTGGCCTTCATACCCTTCACTACTTAACAGGTGCACGGGACACGGGATGAATATGATAGTTGCTTAATAATATCCAGTTTCATATGCTTGCATCAAAACATGTTAACATGCAAATTGAACAGGATGGTTAGAGAGATCATTGAAATAGCTAGCTAACATGTTTACGAAACTTCTTGAATCAAATGTAGAGCTTGGATTTAATTAGCCATTCGCCAGTACATGTGTTTCGTGCTGATCCTCGCCCTTTGCAGGTCCCGCGAACCAGGAAGGACACGCCAGCTAGCTCGGCGGCGTTTGTGATTTTGAAGCTTCGGCCATACGTCGAAGACTTTCTCTGCAACTCCACTTTTGAAGGCTCTCGACATTCCAAGGAAGATGACTCAGCATCCCTCCCATCCAGGTCACCAGAGTACTTTGTGTATATTGAGGGATGTGTGCAATGTATAGAACGGCTATCTCATCGACACTCTTTTGTAATCGAGTCATGTTGTAGTCCGCACGGCAATGAGTCTTGTATCGGAGTCTGTAAAAGATGTTCATTATCAATAAAGATCAAGTTTCCTTTACATATTGTGTGAATCAATTTGTCTGCGTACTCTCTTAGATCTCGTGTCTCGGATTACCTTATGACTAGGCCTTGTGCGATCGCAAATTAGGTTCGCACGGCATCACGCCCGGGGGACGACTATCGATTCGACGGAATCGGGGCGTGACACCATCCTTCTGGGATAGCTAGCAAAAGCATACTGAGATAATGCCATAGACCTGGATATTTCTGTTAGATGTATGGCATTGTTTCCATTTAAGAAGTATCTCGTCTCTTTTCTTGCCTTAGGTTGGGAAGTCTTCTTGATTGCATCTCCAAATAAAAAGGCAGGTTTCTTGTGAACTGTAGTATCCAAGCTCTGCAGAGGTTCATCGTTCATTAAGTTCAAAAGGGTTTGATTGTCCTGATTTACGAGCAGACTCCTTCGTGCTTCAGGGCCATCGTAATGAGGAAAAGTGATGTGAGATAAATTCTCTCTGTATTCTGGGACATTAAAAGTTGAAGCAAACTTCCCTGCATCTGGGTCTTCCCTGAGATTGGCTGCAGAGAGATACATAAATATAAATTATTAGAAACAAAAATGAGGATGTATGATTTCTTAAATCATACAGATTTTCTGAGTTGTGCCATGAGATATATTGCGCAAGACTTAAGTTACACGATATATCGAGTTGCACGACAACCCAAGTTGCGCCACATGGTATGTTACGCGAAACTTAAGTTGTGCCACACCTCAGGTTACGCCACAATTTTTATTGTGCGCAAACGGTATTCGTAAAAATGAACACTGTTCAAAGAGAGAGTGATCACACCCTAAGAAGGGGTGACGCAAGGTTTATGATGCACCACACTCTAAAAAGAGGGGCACAAATCAATTCTTGATGAAATCACAAATCAAATCGGCTCGCCCCTAATCACCTTCTATTGCTGGATTAGCTATCTCTCGACGAGATAAAGGCGGCACATATTGTGGTATATGGGTAGGTGGAACACGAGTTGAAGAAGTGGCGATGGCTTTTCCCTTGTCAGCAGCAGTCCTTTTTGGGGCCATGTCGTCAAGAAGATGATCGGAGAAGAGGGTTGCAAAAGTTTTCTCAGAAGATTAAAAGTGAAAGTAAAAAATCACAGTGGAAGTGAACGAGGATTATTTATGGCTTTTTATAAAGGCACTGCACTTTTTGATCAGGGCTAGCCCATTTTAAAACTTTGTATTATTTACAAGTTTGCCAGCGAAAAATTGATCAGGGCTATCCCACTCTTTGGTATAAGTCACTAGTGCAAACAAGGACTATCCAATTTTCTGGCAGTCCTACAAACTGAATGGACTGCTAGAAAACTGGACAGTCCTAAGTCACAGCATGTGAAATAAAGGACTGCCTATTTTTCTGGTAGTCCTTACTGTATATAAGGCTGCCAGAAATTTGGGCAGACCTTGTTTGCACTAGTGACTTATACCAAAGAGTGGGATAGCCCTGATTAATTTCTTCAATGGCAAACTTGTAAATAATACAAAATTAAAAATAGGCTAGCCCTGATCAAAAAGTGAAGTGCCTTTATAAAAAGCCTTATTTATAGCCAGCAAATCAGAATCCTAACAGTCATCCCGAATCGTGCATAACAGATTGCATAAGACCGGCGCAACCTGACTTAGTCAAAACTTTTATAAATTCAAAGTATTCCAAAACTTTATAATGTCTTTAAGTTTTGAAAACTTTGAAGGGGGTCTTGTAGAGCCTAAAAATCAAGTTGCGCCTTCAATATACTGATCAGTGATCAAGTTGTGCCCCAAAAATCAAGTTATGCCACTGATATGAAGCAGACTGCACCACCGATCAGATTGTACTTGATATCAGACTACGCCCAATCTTTTTGCGCCAAAGCCTACGTGGCATCTGACACTTAATGGTCATCATTACCTGACCATACTGACGACTGATACAACAGAGAACGAGGAAAATCTCTTCGAATCCCGTAAATTGTGTCGCTCAAGGAAAAGTTGGTGGACAGCTGTCATGTACATTTCGTGAGTTGCGCCCAGGCGCAATATAAACAAAATCCTTAGTTGTGCCTGGGTGCAACCTGAACGACTTTTGATCAGAAGCCGCCACGTGTGTAGGCGCCGCTCAAAACAAGAGCAGCTTGACTTGTTGACTGAAGCTCGCGCAACCTGATAAAGTTGAGACAACTTACATTCTAAAGCAGGATGACGTGGCACACATGCCACTAATCTCTCAAGACGTGTCTACTATCATGTACACGACCATGCGCATCTCAATCATACGATGCCACGCGTCTAAATACAGTTAGTATACGATTGACAACTGAATGAAAGTTGGCACAACAGGAGGTTGGCGCAATCCAGTATGGCGCAATCCATCCTCGCGCACATCAGAATAACTGCTAAAACAGTTATTTCCTGAACTCTATAAATAGAGTTTCCAATCATCATCGAAAGGAAGAACTCTTGCAAAAATTGTTGCTGCGTTCTCTAGAGGTTACAGTCTTCAAGTTCACATAGTCCAAGGGATAAAGTGATCGTCTTCTGATCAGATTCCTAAAGTTGTACTTACCCAGAATTCATTGTACTTTGTACTCTTTTACAAGTTTGGAATAAAACAAATTTTTGTTTTTACAAACAAAGATATCGTGTCACATCGTGTCATCAAGAGGAGTACAAGATATGTAAATGCACAAAACCATATAAAGTACTTGCCTTGCTCCGGGTGATCCAAGAAGGGGTAGAAGATCTGTCTGTCCTCCTGATAATGGGTACAAGTTGGGTATGGGTTAGATTCTAAAGAGTAGTTATCCACTGGCTGGCTATAATTTGTTAGTTAGAGAGCATTGCTAGATATACATATACCCTTATAGGGACAAAAATATACTTTCCTAGATTATTAATCATTGGCAAAAAATTAGAGTCCTAATTAATTCATTAGTAATCTAGTATTAGTTAGAAAACTTTAGTAAATCATATTTTATATAAGAGCAGTAACCATATAAGTTACTTATAAATTCTTTCATTTAGAAATTCCTGCCAAGTTTTACTTAGAAACGATAATAAGATTATGAACCTCTACTAAAACATTTAATAAAAAGTCAATTAGTAAAATAGCATACTAATTAATACAACCATCACTCCAACTTGGTTTAGTTGAAGGCTTATCCAAACAGCTCTTCAATAAATCCAGACTTGTTCCAGTCCATAACATACTCCTACCTCTAGCAGGTCAAATCTATCAGAGCTTATTCATGGATTTACATATTTGAATCTATTCAAGTCGGCAATGGGCTTATAGGTAAGCCAAACTCCAGTACTACTCATCTATTACCCACTTATGGAAATATTCTATAGCAATCTAATGCCAGAACTCATCATCAATCTACAATATAAGAATACCCATAAATCCCATTTCGATTGCATAACTGAAAGCTAACAACTACTACCTCCACTAATTCTAACTTAAAGAAGTATACAACCAATAGATAAAATATACTAAACTAAATATATATACAACTTCCATCTACATACAAATTTAAACTCAACAACACATAGAAAACCTCTCTGCATACTTCATAATTTAAAAACTAATGGCTATTCCCATCCTGCTATTGTAATTCTCCCTAGCAGACTCCACAAATCCCTTTTGCTAATAAAAGCTGAGTCCAAACCCATAGTACATTCTCAAAGTTTAGACCATAATAAAAATTTACATATAACTCAACATATAGCAGCAATTAACCCAACTATACTCCCAAACTTAGCAAAAGATGGCAGTTCATAAGTTTGAGTACAGAACAGTTCAAACGGAGTCGTACAAACATCTATTCTAAGCCCGTAGGTAGATGCTAACATCACCAACATATCCAGCCCATTGAACCCAACGGCTACCTCAAAAATTCAGAAGAAGAAAATATGGGAATAACCCATTCCAGATTTCATAATTAATTTTTAAGAAAATAGATAAGAACTATATTTACAAAATTCCAAAATCAATCTACTGCTATTATATACAATATAATTCAAATCAAATAAGAATTTACACGACAGTTAGAAATCGAAGGGGCAAGGCTCGGCCAACACTGATCCCAGACACGCACACCCATCCAGACTTGATCCGCACCTGATACGGCTACACAACGGCACCCGGACACGCATACTGGACACGAACACATTTATAGCCCACACCACGACTGTTCCTGGCCAAACCCGTACTCAAACACGGAAAAATAGAGAATCAAAATCGATAGAAAGATAGCATAGGTACCTGGAAGGTAATTTAACCGAATCGAAAGTGAATCCCCAAGCGTCGGACACGTTCCTTCAATACAGTTGCACTAAACTCCCTGTAGCAGTCAATCGAATCGATCGTGTACAAAGGAGAGAATCATTATAGAAGAATTGTTGCTGCTTTGAAATGAATTGGAAAATAAAATCAAGAATGGGAAATTAGATCGAACTACTCACCGACAAAATGACTTATCTTCGAAGGTCCCAATCTAGCAATTCCGCGTATAGGAAGGATTCACTAACACTCGAGAAAAATATACTTCTCAGAGTTCAATTAATCGTTCCTCAAAGGAAAACAGCTTCGACTCGCCGCGTTCATCCTCGAAAAGCCTCCTCCACAATCGGTCAGCAACTATCAATCGCTGATGTCGATCCAACTCTAGATCGGAAACACACACGATCACTTATCTGAAGAATTCGAGAACTAATCGATTCATGAAAGAAATTACTACGAACTCACCTCCAATTCTCGACGATTAACTGCTACAAAAAGGAACTCGCCACAGGAAACAAACGACCACTAGAAAGAGGAAGATCTTCAAAAGAAGGAGCTCTCCACGATGTCAGAGAGGAAGGCGCCGCTCGATGTCACTTGCTACTCGATGTCACTTGCTACTCGTCATTCGCCGAGATCTAGCGCCGCCGAGTGATGGACCCACCATAATGACTCCGATGGTCGGAAGAGAAGCCGTGTGTCACTTTGTCGTCGCCGACGAACTCGCCGCCATCATCGCCTTCAACTTGCTGAACCCAGGACATTTTCTGAAACTAACGAGAGTTGTCTTTCTTTTCCCTGCAGTTACGGGAGCTCAGGCGGAAGACGAAACGAGCGCTTCCAGCTGCTCGAGTGCTTCTAGACCCGAGCATTCCGTCAACCCAACGGGAATGACACCTACCGTAGCCGGACCTTCCGGTGACCCAATGCAACGTATGCTGTAGATGCTTGAAATACAGCCACGTCAAAACGAGCTCCATCGTCAGCAAGCGGAGGCTCGTCAGACTCAATTTGAGAATCGGTTTGAGGCTCAATTCAAGCTGCAGCAGCAGCAACTGAATACCCACCAGTAAATCGTACAGTCGGTCGTGGGCAACAACAATAATTTAACGATGACACCTGTCGTGACCCAGCCTGCTGTTCGATCCAACGAAGCTGAACCAGAGGCGCCCGTGCTCTCACCTGCGGCACCGAGAAGTTCCAACTTCGACGTGTCCAAATTCACAAAAAGCTGCCGTACTTCCTTCAACGGCACCGAAGATCCCTCCGTGGCGATCGACTGGTTGGAGGAGCTGGAAGACAAGTTCGAGCTTTTGGGTGTCGAGGACTCGAAGAAAGTCACATGTGCTCAACTTCTACTTCGAATGAACGCGCACGATTGGTGGGCTGTGCAGAAGCGGGCTATTCGACGTGAAGACGAGACGGCGGCAATCTCATGGACGACATTCAAAAATGCGTTCGAGAACGAATATCTTTCTGCAGCCGTGCGACAGGAAAAAGAAAACAAGTTTATGCAGTTGACGCAAGGGAATATGACTGTACGACAATATGCGGCCAAATTCAACAAACTGGCCAAGTTTGCTGGAGACTATTTACCTACCACTGCAAGTCGAGCAAAACGATTTGTAGTGGGCCTGCGTTCCACTATCCGTGCTCATGTCTCGGTGCCGAAATACAAAACTGTGGGTGAGGCACTCAACCATGCCATCCGTTTGGAGTCCGAGTATCCTCCTTCTACTACCGGCATTGTTCACTTTAATAATAAACGCCATAGTAATACGGGAGGCAACAACGCACATAAGCATCAATATCGCGGCAACCAGACGAAGGAGCGGATGGTCTGTAATTTCTGCCACAAGGACGGGCACCTGGATACTGAGTGTCGACTTAAGTACAGAGTATGTTTTACGTGCGGCAAAAGAGATCACCTCGTAAGGGACTGCGCGGAAGCTATGCCGAACCAACGGCCCCTGCAGCATCAACAAAACCGAGGCCAATCACCTCGGGCTCCACCGACCGCACAACAGAATGGCCAAGACCGTCGCCCCAATGCTCAGGGCCGCGTCTACGCCATGACTCGGGACGAAGCGTTTGCATCTGATACAGTCGTGACAGGTATATTGCAATTCAATAATAAACCTGCTCGTGTATTGTTTGATTCATGTGCCACGCATAGTTTTATATCGGCAGACTTTGCCGCCGAGCACAAATTTTTCTTGACACCACTGGGCCTCGACCTCACTGTTAACGTACCGTCGGGCATGCCACTACTTACAAATTTAGTCTGCGGAGACGGAATCATCTATATAGGTGGTCAAAAGGTCAGTCTCGATAAGATAGTTCTAAACATTAAGGACTACGATATCATTCTGGGGATGGATTGGCTCGGTCCATGCAACGCAACCATAGACTGAACTGAAAAGAAGGTCACATTTCGGATACCTGGAGTGCCTGAATTCTGTAACTCATGTGGTGAGGCGTCGCCGACCTGTATGGTGATCTTCGCAATATCTGCTCGACGGATACTGTATTTCGGGTGCGAAGGCTATCTAGCTTCTGTTCGAGACATACGACAGGATGGTACAAAAGCGGGTCAAACCGATGTTGTGGCAGAATTCCTCGATGTGTTCCAGGACGAGCTGCCCGGCATGCCGCCCTATCGAGAGATTGAGTTCACTATCGATACCTTCCCCGACACTCGACCGATCTCGAAGGCCCCGTACAAAATGGCCCCTGTAGAGCTTAAAGAACTCAAGGTACAGTTACAAAAATTGCTCGACAAAGGATTCATTCGACCCAGCGTCTCGTCTTGGGGAGTGCCCGTGCTGTTTGTCAAGAAGAAGGATGGCTCTATGCGTCTTTGTATCGACTACCGCGAACTAAATAAAGCCACTGTCACAAATACCCCCTACCCCACATAGACGATCTGTTTGATCAGCGTCAAGGAGCCACGGTGTTCTCTAAAATTGATTTGCGTTCGGGTTACCATAAACTCAAGATCAAGCCGGACGATATGTCGAAGTCTGCCTTCCGCACTCGATACGGCCATTTCGAGTTCCTGGTAATGCCGTTCGGCCTAACGAACGCCCCTGCCGCTTTCATGGATTTAATGAATCGGGTATTCCGACCATTCATCGACAAGTTCGTAGTAGTCTTTATCGATGATATACTCGTCTACTCGAAGAATAGGCAGCAACACACTGAGCATCAGCGGACCGTGCTTCAGACCCTTCGAGAAAATCAACTATACGCGAAGCGAAGCAAATGTGAATTTTGGCTTAGCAGCGTCGCATTCCTCGGACACATCATTTCTGCTGAAGGCATTGCGGTCGACCCAAAGAAAGTTGAAGCCGTTGTCGATTAGAAACGGCCAGCATCCGTCGGCGAGATTCGAAGTTTCCTTGGCTTAGCGGGATACTACCAACTCTTCGTGAAAGACTTCGCAAAGATCGCATAGCCTCTGACTCGCCTCACCCAGAAAGGAGTCACATTTGAATGGTCAGACGACTGCGAAGCTGTATTCCAAGAGTTGAAGCAAAGGCTCGTCTCGGCCCCGATACTCGCACTTACAGAAGGGATTAAGGGTTTCCAGATATTCAGCAACGCGTCCGATCAGGGCTTGGGGTGTGTGTTGATGCAGCGGAACAAGGTGAAATCTTTGGCTTCCCGACAGCTAAAGCCGCACGAGAAGAACTATCCCACGCATGACCTGGAGTTAGTGGAGATTGTGTTCACGTTGAAATTGTGGCACCATTATCTCTATGGCGTGGCATGGCGTGCACGATCTATACCGATCATAAGAGCCTCAAGTATCTATTCACGCAGAAGGAGCTGAACTTGCGGCAAAGGCGTTGGCTGGAACTAATCAAAGATTATGACTTGACTATCGACTATACGTCGGGAAAGGGAAATGTTGTGGCGGATGCTCTGAGTCGGAAGTACATAGCCTCGCTATCCATCGACCCCAGACTGCTACATGACCTAGAAGAGATGGGCATCGAGCTTCGAGTCAGATTTCAGAATATGCAGTTGGCAAAGTTGCAGTTAGAGCCGAGCTTGCTTGATAAGATCAAGATCGCTCAGAAGGACGATCCATACCTGAAGAAAATACGAGATCTAATCTCGACAGGCAGGACGACCGACTTTGCAGAAGACGAGACCGGCGTGCTTCGATTGAAGGGTAGGCTATGGGTTCCGGCGATTCAGAACTCAGAAAGGAGATACTGTCGGAGGTACACTATGCGAAATACACTTTGCATCCCGGTAGCACGAAGATGTACAAGGACCTTCGCACAAACTTCTGGTTTTATGGGATGAAAAGAGATGTGGCACTTTTTATGTCGTAATGCATGGCCTGTCAGCAGGTGAAAGCTGAGCACCAGAGACCGGGCAGGGAGATACAGAATCTGGCGATTCCAGAATGGAAGTGGCAGCACGTGTGCATGGATTTTATTGTTGGTCTGCCGAAGATGCCGCGGGAAAATGATGCCATCTGGGTCATCGTCGATCGATTAACCAAGTCAGCGTATTTTATTGCCATCAAAGTTACTTGGAGCGTTGATCGCCTGACGCAGATATATCTTGATGAGATAGTACGGCTGCACGGAGTTCCAGTATCCATCGTCTCTGATCGGGATTCACGGTTCATGTCGCAATTCTGGAGTAGCCTTCAGTCGGCACTGGGTACCTGTTTGCAAAAACAAAAGTGTAGAACTTTATTGATACAAACTATGTAATAAGATTACAAGAATTCTGGGAAAATTACAACTGTAGGAATCCAATCTAGATGATGATTGCTTTATCCCTTGGACGATGTGAACTTTGAAGACAGAGCCTCTGAAGTTGAAGACAACTCTGGAAACTGAAGACAAAAGCCTCAGAAGTTGAAGGCAAAAGCCTCGGAAGAATGCAGCAGCACTTGGAAAAGAAATCCTGGACTCTCTATGATCTCTGATTTCTGATCCTTGATGCTTGATCTCCTTGAATGGAGACTTGAAACTTTATTTATAGAGTTCTGAAAATAACTAATTTTTAGTTATTCTGGACTGCGCATGATGGATTGTGCAGCAATTAGATTGCGCAACAATGGACTGCACAAGCAGTTATTGGATCATGGGCCAACTGTCTTGGACACATGGCATCATTTGATTGAAATACGCATGATCGTGCATAGACAGTTGCCACGTAATATGCAATTGATGGCATGAATGCCACGTGTACTTTATCAATTGTGTTGATAGAGCGCGTAATTTGAATTGCGCTGACATTAGATTGCGCCAACCTGGACTACGCACGCTTTGGATTGCGCAGGCTTAGACTGCGCAGGAAATGGATCGCGCTGCCAGCTGTCAGCCGTCCTCGAGAGCTGTGCGGCGCAATAAACGAATAGTCCCCTCGTTCTTCGTGTTGTCAGCTGTCAGGAAGATTTGATTGTGTCAGATAATGATGACTTTTGCCACGTCAGCTTGCGCAGTTGGGAGTGTACGCAATCCAGTGTGCACAATCTGAAGCGTGCGCAATCTGATGTCTGCGCAGTTCATTTGAAAGTTGTATTTCTTGATTTTCTGACTTTGTTGATGTGTGCAATCTGATTTTTTAGGACCTACAAGACCCCCTTCAAAGTTTTCGAAATGTGAACCTATTCAAAATTTCGAAATACTTTTAATTTTTGAAATTGAAATCAATTTGCGTATGAAGTGAGCTGGCTGCGCAATCTGAGGGATTGTCCCCAATTTCAGGCACAATATGAGGCGGCCGTTTCGTTTTTGAAAACTATAAATAGCCCTCTTCTTTATTTCATTTTTTTACTTTGCCTTCTTCGTGCTTTTGAGAGAAAATCCCCGAACCCTTTCTGTCTTCCTTCTCCGATGATCTCCATGGCTCCCCGACGATCCTCTGCCGCCGCTAAGGGGAAGGCCCCCGCCGAATCATCGACCAGGGCTGCGCGACGAGCTTCTCGTCACGAATCCGCACATCCTACAATGTCAGGTAGAGGACTTTTAATCAAAAACCCTTTTTAGGGTTTTGATCTCCCTGTTCTTCAGAATCTATCTCTTTTTAGAGATGTGATCATACTATGCCACCCACTTTAGGGTTCTGGTTGCACAAATCAGTTAGTTCTTCATTTTTATGAAGAATGACTTTCTGCGCAATCGGTTGAACTGCGCTGGCAGAAGTCAGCACAATTTGCTGATTTGTGCGAGATTGTCAGCGCAAACTGATGACTGTTTGTTTGCGCAGTCTGATGTTTGCACAAACTGATATTGCGTAATCTGATGTTGCGCATTCTGATGTTGCGCATTCTGATGTTTGCGTAAACTGATGACAGAATTTTTGACTTTGACTTGTACTAAACTTTTATTTTCTCTGTTTTATGCAGTTAATGTGAGAGAAGATCCAGAATACGAAACTTTTGTGGGAACTCTTTCAGAGTCAGAATATAAAGAGGATCTCTCTCATGTTCATTATCCCCAATATGATCTGCCAACCTCCCGTCAAGCTATTCTGATATCTCAAGACAATGAAACTTTGCTGTGTTTAATGAATGGACAACCTCTGGAGTCAGTAGACGTTGTCTTTCACAAGAAACCATTATTCTTGTTCGGTGAGGCTTTTGAGAAAAGCTCTCAACCAAGACCGAGGATGGAAGAAAGAATTTTCTATCAGGAGGATAGGACACTCTTTATACCAGATATCTCCCGCTGCCTCCCTTTATCCCGGTATGCTCATGCGAGCTATCCGAGGAAGATGGAATGGAACCTCACTCTTTTCCAAGACGCCCGTACAGGAAAAAAATTTGTGAAGAAGGGGCCAAATAAGAAGGACATGTTCTACAGCTCCTCTGATCGATACAGTGTCTTGTTGAGAGGCTTGAGACCTGGTTGTATTCCACCAGAGAATTCCTCCTTGTTGATGCCTGTCAGAACACCAATATTCGCAAACGAATTTGCGAAAGCCGAAGGGAAGTACCCAGAACAGGACATCAGATTAACTGGATTGGTGAATCCAGATTATAAGAGATGGAACTGCATAGCAAATTGGATTCTAACCAAATTTGAAGACAGACTTCAATAAATCAATTTGTACCAAGCAGTACATGCCACTGTCTATGGTTTTGCCCCCAACTCACACATGTTCTTGACTTTAGCTGAAAGATACAATTATAGAACAGGGACTTTCATGACCCCTGGCGGAGAAATCGGGTTTGCACTCCACGAGATGAAATATATCTCGTACTTGCCAATGGCAGACGCTCCATATGAAGAATTTGTTCCAACCAATGATGAGTTGGACAAACTTAGAAAGGAGAATGCAGCAATGGTAGCAGTATTCGAGGAACTGCTATGCAATTATAAGATCTGTTCTCTGTTCTACAAAAGTGCTACATCAAATACCTGCTATTCCTCAAAGTGGTTACCTTATCTGTTCCTTAATCATATCGAAGAGAAGAAGACTAAGGAACATGACAAATGCTATCCTGACTTTTTTAAGCCTTTGAGCAACACAGAAGTGATGAAGTTGATCGAAGGAAGTAGCGACTTTGATAAAGAAATGAAAGATGATTATCAATGTCCACCTTTAAAGAAAGGGGACACTCTTGAGAGTTACTTGAGAATAGAATATAGACCCATGTCAAAAGAAGCTCAACTGGCGGGGTTTCTGACATATTGGCTCCGTCGGTTTGTGGTCCCAGGATCTAGTGCAGTAGACCGCTTTCATCGCGGTGTTCTTTTTGCCGCCGTTAAGTTAGTCTTCGGCTACAAAGTGGACCTGTTATCATCGATGACTTGCAAGTTGAATGCCAGTCTACGTCTATATATTGATCTGATGTTAAAAGCCAGAGAAGAAAAAGAATTTCCTCGTCTAGAACTGCCGTATACATATCTATTTGGATGGTTGCTTCTCCACTATCCCACTTTAATGGACCCCGGCATGGGACCGGTTGTTGGCAGCTTTTTACGGAGATACTCCCATGGTAAATGGAAGTACACTTCTTTGAGCGAATGTAGATATGCTCTGAATCTGAATAGAGGATAGAACTTTTGTTGTGCTCCTCTCCCCGCTGGATATGATCAAATGCCAACAAATATGGTTGACTCGAAGATGCAACCTCTAAACCGTGTATCCTTTGAATGGTTGAAGACAATTCGACCGTCTCATTTGGTGTACCGGTTTGAAGAGGAGTGTTATTTAGAACCATATCTCCCTAGTCGATTTGCTCGGCAGTTCAGGTACGATCAATTCCACGTGGGAAATGCCATCACCTGCCTTCAAGGCAAGGGTTTTTTGATAGACGGGGCCCGAGCTTGGGCTTATTATAATGCTCGAGATACGAAAGCCATATTCTCAATGCCAGCAAATAGCACCCATAGTCCTCGCATGCTATTTACATATTCAGTATTCTATACATCCGCGAACACTTTTGCTGAGAATTTTAATCTCGCAGATAGCTTCGCTTCTTCGACAAGATTGAGGAAAGGAAGAGTTGCTTTGTCGCTTCCTGGAAATGATGAGGTGCATGAACCGGCAGATGCACCCTTGGAAGCCTCAAGGGATATTATGTTCCCTCAAGAGGTAAACGCAGCAATGCGTATTTCTTTGAAAGTGGGTAGATCTCCAGCCAAAAAGAGGAGAAGAGAGGAGCCTCCCGCTCCGGCAGCCAAAAAGAAACTGATATTAGATCATTCTTCAGAGAAGATCACCACGAGGTCTCAATCTCGGCAAGTGGCCGAGACAACTCAACAAGAAGCTATTACACCGACTTTCGTGCAAAGACAAGTCGAGCCAATAAATGTAGAGAGTCCTGAAATACCTCTACAAAGAAATAAAAGATTGGTCCGTAGAGGTCAAACTTTGCCTTCAATCGTATCAGATGCTGTAGCGGGCATCACAATGTCATCTCCCACTCCCATCCCTGAGTCTGGTCAAAGGGAAGAATTTGAGCCAATGGAAGAGAGGAATGAGGCTGACAAGCCCAGAGAAGAAGAAGATAATGTAGCCCGATCACCTCCGCCTGCTACTGAGACGACTCGACTTCCTCCAACTCCTAGAACCCTCCGCGAAGAGGAGGAACATGAAGTAATTGCAGCTCTAGAAGATTGTGACTACGGCCTGGAAGATTATATTGACCAAGCTACAACTACCGGCGGGAATGCTTCGGAAGAAGATGAAGATGAGGAAAGCTCTTCATCTAAAAATGAAGATATGCAAGATCCCGACAGGGATGATGAAGAACACATGTCTTCTGCTGCTGCCGATGACACTTCAGATCCTAAAAAGGATATTGAAGTAGAGGCGTCCTCAGAAAAAGCAGCAAACGAAGAAGTTCCAGAAGAAACTCTCGCCACTGATCCTCAAGGTGTAGAATGGAATTAGCAATCTTCTTTAAAATAGATTGATAACTAATATCTTTATTTGTATTTCTTGCAGATCTTGAGACTCTTCCAGCACCTCCGACGTGTACGGACATAGTGCCTGTGACGACGGTGATTGTTAGTAGCAGTCATCATTTATCCTGTGGTTCTGAAGCGGGCAGTAGCCAAGCTGTTATGGTTGAAGCTACTTCTGCTCAGCTGGAGTCTATTCCTGCAGGGGATAGGCCTATTGCTGAATCGAACCAAGGTAAGACTGTCTTCATTTGATCTTCTTGGTTATTGGCAAACGACTGGCAAAATGACAATTTTACTTTTGCAGAGGAACAACCAGGAGGGGCGACTAGCTCCACTTTGGCTCCTTTATTCAAAGAGCCTGCCATCCAGACACAAAGGATCGAGCATCCTACTGCTTCGTCCTCAACAGGAGTAGCTGCGACTCCTGGGACTCTGGCAATTAATCAGCAAGTCGTCCAATCGTTCACCAGATGTTTCTTTGAGTCCTTGGAACCTCTAGTTCATAAGATGATGGACAAAGAGGGTGCTAATTTTTTTATGGTTAGAAATTCGACTTCTCTCTTGGTGAGGGCTATAAGGGAGCAAGGAGACGAAGCTCAGGCCACTCTCCTCGACCATATACTGAATGAGCTAGAAATCTCCATAAAAAATTATAAGAAGCTCAACAAAAAGGAAGTGGAATCTCTAGTGCAGGCCGAATTCGAACGAATGGCCCAGGCAGCTGATATATAAAGGGTGAATCTTCAAAATCTCTTGGAGGCCTATTCCACAAAATCTGCTGAGTATAACTCTAAGCTGGAGTCAGTGACCTTAATGGCTGAGAGAAAAGAGCAAAGAGCTGCTGATCTAAGAGCAGAGATTGCTCGTCTCCAGAAAGAGTTAGAAGAGGAAACTACTGATCATCAAATTGCAATTGAGCAATACAATGCTTTGACTCAAGAGAGGGATGAGTATGAAGCGACTCATGGTGCCGAAATTACTCGCCGGACGGTAGCCATGCCCGTTTTCAATAAAGAAACCGGGATGGAAGAAGCCAGAAGGAGGGTGATGTTCACTCATGAAGAACAGCTGCAGACACTGAAGCAGCAGATTGATAACCTGATAATACCTCCATCTTAGTGGAACATTTTGTACTTTTATGTCTCTTTTTATGGCTCATGTGCTTTTGTAATGCCTCATATTCTGATTAATAAAAGACATTTTGCTGTGGCTCCATTATTTGTTGCATATCTTATTTAGATATAAATAATAGAGATAGAAAATATATTCAGAGGTACGAGACATGATATATTTCTTGATGATTTTGTAGAAAATAATTATATTCATTATATCTGCTCAGAGGTAATATAGACATGGCAGAATATATTGAATATTATTATTTCAATTTACAACTTAATCGAAAACGACAAGTTGCTGATGTAGATAATGAACGATTGACGAATCGTCAATGTATGATGAACAAACGGAAAAAACCGTCAAGTGATGAAATGAACGGGTGAACCGTCAGATAATGATGAATGAACGGATGAACCGTCAGATGATAATGAACAGGTGAACCGCCAGATGATAATGAACGGGTGAACCGTCGGATGGTAATAAATGAACGGATGAACCGTCAAGTAATGATGAATGAACGGATGAAACGTCAGGTGATGATGAACGGGTGAATCGTCAGGTGGTAATAAATGAACGGATGAACCGTCAGGTGGTAATAAATGAACGGATGAACCATCGGGCAGTAATGAACGGACGAACCGTCGGATGAATGTGTCGCTTCATTGTTTGAGGAATCTCTGCCTATAAATATAACAGAAATCTGACAGGAACGAGCACTTCCACTCTTCAACATAAAAATGTCGTCTGGAGAAGCATCCAAGAAGGCTGAAGTCACCCCGAAGGTTTGGAAGGGCACTGAAGAACGCCCTGCCGATCCAGTTCAGCCAAAGGAGGCAAAAGCAGACGAAGGTTCGTCTGCACCCAAGCCACCATGAAACATTCTGGACTTTCTGCTTGAACCAGGAAGGACTGAAGAAGAGGAAGCCATGAGGATGGCTGCTTGCAAGTTCCTCGTGGGTTCCAGCAAGGAAGTTCTCAGCTCTTTTGCTGATCGTGTTTTCGAGAAGGACGGCAGTGGTCCGCGTCTAAATGTAGAGAAGGATGATAGTGACCTTCCTTAATATCATGTACTATCATTCATGATGAAATAAAATTTGAATTTTATTTATGAACTTGAACTTGTCTGATAATTTACAAGTATTTACATTCATACATAATACTTCTTAAGGAACTTGCCATTGATAGGCATCATAGCAACGCGACGATTGAGTTCTGAAAGTTGATAAGCTCCATTTGAGAAGACTTTGCTTACAATATAGGGACCTTCCCACTTCGCATCGAATTTGCCTTTGCTCATATGAGTCATAGTCATAGGACGTCTGACTGTCAGAACAAGTTCTCCTTGTTGAAAGGTTCTGACCTTAACTTTACGATTAAAAGTCTTCGAGATGCGAGCTTGATATAACTCAATATGTTGTTGAGCCATTAATCGCTTCTCATCAAGTGCTTCCAACTCTTGAAGTCGAAGAAGATCATTATTTTCTATAGTGAGCTCGTTAGCAATGGCAATCCTTAAAGAAGGAATTTACAGTTCCAGAGGAAAAACAGCTTCACAGCCATACACCAGAGAAAAGGGTGTAAAGCCCGTAGGATTGCGGGCCGTAGTCCGGTAGGCCCAAAGACATTCACCAAGCTTTTCGCTCCAGTTCCGTTTGTTAGTGGATACAAACTTCTTGAGGAGCTTGATAATGGTTTTGTTGAAGGCTTCAGCTAATCTATTAGCAGCATGATTGTAGGTTGTCGAAGCGACGTTGTCAATCCGGTGATCATCGCAGAATCTAGTAAATTTCTGGCTGATGAATTAAGGTCCATTGTCATGGATGATTCTTCGAGGTACACCAAATCTGTATATGACGTGGTGTTTAACGAAGTTGATGACGCTACTGGTCTTGACTTCAGCCAGAGGTATAGCTTCAGTCCACTTGGAGAAGTAGTCCGTTATTGCCAGTATGAACTGATGTCCTCTAGAAGAAGGAGGATTGATGGGACCTATGACATCCATGCCCCAAGCTTCAAAAGGCCAGGAAGCAGCAGTCGGATGAAGGAATTCCGATGGTTGGTGAATGAAGTCTGCATGGATTTGACAGGCACGATATTTTCTTGCATATTCAATGGCATCCGATACCATAGAGGGCCTATAGTAATCCATGCGTCGAATACGATCCTGCAGTTTAGGACTAGGTTGATGTGCTCCAAAGACACCATCGTGAGCTTCACGCAACACTTGTCGTGCTTCATCACCAGCGAGACAGCGTAGGAGAAGACCGTCATAAGTTCGCCGATAAAGTGTCTTGGTGGTTTGATTGTAGTAGAATCGGAGAGATCGTCGACGAACGCTCGTAGCCTCCTTAG
This sequence comes from Iris pallida, assembly GCA_029216955.1. Classification (NCBI taxonomy): domain Eukaryota; kingdom Viridiplantae; phylum Streptophyta; class Magnoliopsida; order Asparagales; family Iridaceae; genus Iris; species Iris pallida. The sequence continues at coordinate 94,302 of JANAVB010027059.1, forward strand.
GATCTTCGGGGAGTATGTCATGAACCACGAAGTCGATGAAAGGAGTTCTCCAGTCTTCGTCGATAATATTGACTTCAGCAAGATTGCTGAATTCAATATTACGATTGTTTTCAACGCAGAATAATTCTCGGTTGGAGACAACCACCACTTGCTGTCTTTTGATAGGGATGGCTAAGACAGCTGCAAGATTGGCCAGGGCATCTGCTTCGGTATTGCAAGCTCGTCGAACATAATCGATAAAGAAAGCTTTGAATAATGTAGCTATGTTGATTACTGCTTCATGATAAGGCACCAGATCTTGATGACGGACTTCATAAGTCCCTCTAACCTGGTTGACAACCAGCTTAGAATCACCGTAGACTTCGAGTTATTCGACATTCAGTTGTTTGGCTAACTGAAGGCCAATAAGTAGAGCATTGTACTCTGCTACATTATTGGAGCAAGGTTCATCTAGAGAATAGGCTCTTTGGATGGTTGATCCGTCTGGAAAAACGAGAACAACCCCAACACCTACTACAATGGCACCATTTGGTCCAATTCTGGATGCACCATCAAAGAATAGACGCCAGGTTAGAAATTCTTCAGAGATCATGTTGACTTCCAATGTCTCATCTGGAATTTCGTCATAGAGTTTAGATGTTTCTGGCACGGGATGAGCTGCCAAGAAATCTGCCAGTACTTGGCCTTTGACAGACTTTTGAGGAACATATACCATGTCATATTGGGCTAGCAGAATGGCCCATGTAGCCAGCCGAGAGTTGAGCGTGCTAGGCTTTTTCATGAGTACCCGAAGAGGATTAACTCGAGATATGACATGAATGGTTTGACCGATGATATAATGCCTTGTCTTTTGAACAGCGAACATAAGAGCTAGACATTCTTTTTCAACCGGACTATAACGGTGTTCAGCTCCAATCATAGTACGACTGAGATAATATATGGCCTATTCATGACCTTCTTTATTCTTTTGGGCAAGCAAAGCACCCAATGAGTGATCCATAGCACGGACATACATTAAGAATGGAATGCCAGAGATAGGTGGCACCAGGACTGGTGGGTTCATGAGATATCGTTTGATGTCGTCGAATGCTTGTTGACACTCTTCAGTCCAAACAAAAGATACACCTTTCTTCATTAACTGAGTGAATGGTCTGCAGCGTCCAGACAAATTCGAAATGAATCTCCTGATGTACGCAAGTCGACCTTGGAATCCTCGTAGCTCTTTTAGGTTGCGTGGAGGACGCATCTCTTGAATGGCTTTGATCTTCTCGGGATCCACGTGTATACCTTTAGAGGTAATGACGAAGCCGAGAAATTTGCCACTAGAGACACCCAAGAATAACTTGGTGGGATTTATTTTGAGTTGATGTTGGCGCACGAGATTGAAGATAGTTCTTAAATCTTGGATGTGATCTTCCTTCAGACGACTTTTGACAGCGATATCGTCAACATAGCACTCGACAGTCTTGCGGAGATGATCTTTGAAGATGGTACTCATAGCCCGTTGGTATGTTGCACCAGCGTTCTTGAGACTAAATGGCATCACTGTATAGCAATAGACACCACGAGGAGTGCGGAAAGAGGTATGTTTTTCATTCTCAGGATTCATCTTGATCTGATTATATCCAGAGAATCCATCCATAAAAGATATTCGCTCAAACCCACAAGTATTGTCAATCATGACATCCGTGATAGGGAGAGGAAATTCATCTTTTGGACATGCTTCATTAAGATCCCGAAAGTCGATACATACTCGAACTTTGCCAGTTTTCTTCAGGACTGGAACAACGTTGGCCACCCAGTCAGGATGTTGTTCTTCTCTAATAAAGCCACAAGCAATGAGCTTCTTGACTTCATCATCAATCGCGTCCATCATTTCTGGTTTAAAATGCCGTTGTTGCTGCTTAACTGGTTTTACATTGGGCAAAATGTTCAGTTTGTGCGTAGCAATCTTGGGACCTAAACCTGGCATGTCTTCATAACTCCAGGCAAAGACATTAATATATTCTTTAATAAGAAGAATCAACTCTTGTTTGTCTGCTTCTGGAAGATTTTTGCTGATGAAGATTGGACGAGGTGATCCGCTTTCCCCTACGTCAACTTGAACTAATTGATCTTCAGTAGGAGGTTCTCGTTGTTCAAAGCGAAGTACCCATTGATTATCCATATGTTGAGCCCAAGGATCTGTTTCAGGATTTTCTTCAACATCCTCGTCATAGCTTTCTGGAAGTTCGACGGAGACCATGTTAGATGATACGACCAACCGATGGACTTCACCGATGCTCGTGTCAAAATCCCAAGATCTGGAATCAGAAGAATTAGAACGTTCTTCACTGTCGGAGTCAGAGACTGCTGGAGATAAAATCGGAGGAGACTCATATCCGAGACCTTTTTTAGTCCTGCTGTAATACATTTCTGACTTTCCTTTTGGAACAGTCGTACGAATAGGAGTTCGTCTACCTTTACCATAATTGAGACCACTTTTGAAGTCATAGCTGACTGTAACGACGGAGCTGGAGACGTCTTGTATCGTTAAGTTTTCTGTCATCCGTATAGCTGAATTGTTGTTCCGGTCCTTTACTAAAAAGTATTGGACTTTCGCCTTTCTTTCTAGAAGGGACAATACGGTAAGAATCATCTGGATCTTCAAATGAGACTTTTGTTTGAAGAGATTGTACAACTCCTATTGTAATTGATTGGAAGCTATCTAACATATCCAAATAGCATTTAGTATGATAAATAACATCAGTATACTGGAAAGAAGATGCTTTTTCATTGATCTGTACATTTGTATTTACAGCAGGACTTTTAGCCTTAGCAGGCTTGGTCAGATTAATTACAAGAGGGGGAGAAGAAGAACGTGGAGGTGGCTTGTTACGACGGAGGTCGATAACAAGTGGCTCAGAGGAGGTGAGCTCCCTTTTTTCCTTGTTGTGAGTTAGGTCAACAACAAATGGCTCGAAAGGAGTGAGCTGCTTTTTGTCCTTGTTACGACGTAAGTCGATAACAAGTGGCTTAGAAGAGGTGAGCTCCCTTTGATTTTGATTAGCATCAACTGGTTTCTTTTGGACTGGCAAGTGAATAGCCAGTGGTTTAGAAGACCGAGGATGAGAAACTCGCCCTTTAACAGGTATGATAAGAGTGTCTTTGGGCACTGCTTCTTGTTCTTCTTCAGTGTCTAAGGCTAGCACAACCTTCATGAATTCATCCTTTGTACATCCGAGCGTCGTTGCAGTATGCTTCAACGCCTTTAAAGGGATAGAGATAAGCAACCTCTTTTTGCACCTCTCCTTTGTCATCAACATATTTGAAACATTGATGAAGAGTTGATGAAACAATATTATGATCGTGTAGGAACGGCCTCCCCAATAGAGCATTATAAGAACAACCAAGATTGTCGATGATGTAGAAAGTAACCATTGTGCGAAGATTGCCTATTTGGAGTTTTAAGCGAATCTTGCCCAAAGGTTCACTTCTCCCCTGATTGAATCCAAGGATGGTGGTGATTGTACTGGAGAGGCTATGCACAGGGATTTTCAAAGCATCGAGCATTGTCTTTGGCATAATGCTGAGAGCAGACCCTGGATCTATCAGGATACGATCAACTTTCATCGAGTCGACATATCCTGTATAGTACAAAGGACGATCATGTCTATTGTCTTCCAGCAACATATCATCTTGTGTGAAAGTAATGTTCGGAATCAACTCCAAAACACTATGACAATGGAGACAAGAAACAGGTTCTGCTTCCGGCTTCTTGAGAAATGCTAGACAAGTCTCAGCTTGCATGAGAGCTTCACTTAGAGTTTCTCGTGTTTCTCTGGAAAGAAGCAAGAGCTCAAAGATAGACAGCCTTGCTGGTGTATTGGCTAGTTGAGCCAATATATCAAAGTTATAAGGCTTTTCAAGCCCAGTAGGGGATGATTTCTTCAAGGGCTTATCAAATCGGACTTGTTGCTTGCCTTTGACAGCAACCACAGGCTTGGGAGGAATGGGTACTATAACCGGTGAGGATGTAGAAGGGATCGCTTCAATAGAAACAGGTTGTACTGGAACAGGCTCAGAAGAAGAGACAAGATTCTCTTGAGCTTCAGGATAATCTTTCAAATAAGCTTTCCCTGATCTGGTGCCCAATAATATTTCCTCATCAACTATAGGGTCAAAAGACACCATATTGTAAATCTTTGTCTTGCCTTTGGAATGATCTTTCTTCTTAGAAGAAGAGGGAACCTCAAACTCTGAAGCAAGATCAGGATGGATCCACATAACCTTGCCATTGTCAAGAGACAAAGGAACGAGACCTTCATTTGGTGGAGAAGGGAGATTTTCAATCTCAAGAGTAGCCTTTGGAATGGGAATGACACCATGCTGTATCATCTGCGGGGGAAAGTTACCGAACTGGACCGAGACCATATTGCCGGTAACAGTCTTCTCATCTTGCTGAAGAGTGACAACGCCAGCATTGACAAGCTCTTGAATCTTGCCCTTGAGCACGTAACATGCTCGAGTAGGATGTCCAATGAATCGGTGGTAGACACAATACTTAGGATGATCGGTCTTACTGACTTCATCAGGTTTCTTTGGGTCTGGGAGCTGAATCTTGTTGCTTTTGAGTAAGCAATTGAAGATGCTTGTAGTATCATTCTCGTCAAAGGAATATTCGACCTTAGGATGAGGTTCCCTCGGTTGAGGTGCAGAAGGAGTAGAAGTAGACGTAGGCGGAGCTACATTGACAGCCAAGGACTCTTTACTCTTCAGGTTAATGTTCAGAGTCTCCTTGTTCTTGCAGTTGTTCTGACGATTACCGCTGCCTGATGTTTGATGTTCGTCCCGATCTGGATTAGACATTTGTACCCCCAGCTGTTTGAATTTCTCAGCACTCACTTCAGCTGCTTTGGCATTGACAATGAAAGATGGCCAATCTTGGAACTGAGTTGAACCTGTCCACATGCTGATGATAGGCAAGAGATTTGCCTTGCAAGTGTCTATGGTAACAGCAGCAGGAGTCCCTGGAGGCATCTTCAAGGCTTCTCGGTGGAATCGTTCAATGAAACTCTCAGCAGTTTCATTTTGTCTCTGTTTGATTTTATTGAGGGCAGACATAGTCATGTCATTGAATCCCTCATAGAATCGTTCCAGAAAGATTTGCTTGAGACCTGAAAAAGAAGTAATACAACCATCGGGCAGACTTCTGTACCAGTCGTATGCTACGCCGGCTAAACAACCGACGAACACTCTGGTAAGAAGAGCGTCATTTGGTTGGAGTTGAACAGTCATTACCTCGAAGTGATTGATGAACTGGCTTGGTGAGGTACTGCCGTCAAAGAGAGAGATTGTTGGGATTTTATATTTGAAAGGAAATGGGACTTCCTTCCATTCAACTGGGTATGGCTGCTTGATTCCTAACCTTTGTAAGTTGTCCTTCTCTTTAAAGGCTTCGAACTGAGTTCGTAAGAGTTTGACAGCTTCATTGGCGTCCTCTGATGATGAAGAAAGAGCCGATTGAGTCAAAGTGGTAGGAGGAGGAACAGCATTATAAGCACTACCCCCAGTCCCTGATTGACTGGGTGTAGTTTGAACTTGTACTTGTACAGGAGGCATTTGAGGAGATACTACCCCCAACCCAACATTGACAGGTACCGATGATGCTATGATTTCGGGACTTACAGCAGGTACAGTCGGTGGTGTGGCTTGTTGTGCCACAATGATGGAGTGCATATTAGCGACCATTTCAGCCATGGTCTTCAGCTTGTCCTCTAATGCAGCTATACGCTGTTCTTTATTTGCAGAAGTTGAAGCATCTGGATCTTCATTGACAACATAAGCTGTCACTTCTCTTGGTACAGTGGAGGATACTGTCTGTTCAGAGCTTTCGCTGTATGCATCATAGTCAGAGAAAGAATCGTCTCCTGACTGAGAAGTAGGAAGATAATCCGAAGGATCTTGAAGAAGATTTCTTTGACCGATTGTATCTCGGCTTCGAGAACGGGTATGTTGAAATACCCCTTCAGAGGATTCTTGGAGTAGATTCAAATACCGTTGGCTTGGCTTGCGAGGTTTGCCATGCTTGGAGCATTTTCTACCCCCAGTGTCTCGGGAAGTCATGTTGACAGAAGCGTACAACACTTCTTCATCCTCTGACATCAGTTCAGAATTTGCAAAATTCAAACGATCGAAGATAGATCGCTTTATTGTTTGACAACAACATTGAATGATGACTTTATGATTGCAATGATGATCAGATGGTTGAACTGAAGGTGTTGAGGCATTATCCCGTTTTTGCCTGAGATGTTCTCAGAGATCGAAAACCATACCGGGACGGGAAAAGGTTCTGGGAATATGTTCTTTAACAATATTAGGAACATGGTTCCGATTCTTCAAATGTTTAGTCCCCTGTGTGTATAATGAAGTGCTCACCTCATTGGCATAGGTGTCAGGATTTTTGCTCCTGGAAGTTTGTCTTTGAGGTTTGATCTTCGGCATTGGCTGTTTGCGTTTTGCCGAAGTTGGCCTGTTAAGGTATGTTCTTAGGTCTGCAAATTCACCCCCAGGGGTTTCTGTTTGAGACACCAACAGTTTTCCCTGTTTGTAACGGAATATCTTGAAAGTTGGAAGGTCTTGGAATTCTGCTACCGGGGTAGGCAGAATATCTCTTTGATCAGTACAAATTCCCTTGTCATGAAGGAAAGAAGAATCCTTGTTTGAATGAGTTCTTGTATTGACTGGTGCCGAAGCACGTTCAGATTGATCTTCTACGGTAAAGACCGAAGAAGATTGAGAAAAGACCAAAGGGCCTTTTCCTTTATTTTGTGAAGAAGGGTTAGCTAAAGAGCGTTTCCCTTTGTTATCTTCCAAGTCATAAGACAAGGAAGTTTGAAAAAAGGCCAACGGGCCTTTTTTTTTGATCTGAGGAGGAAGAGGAATAGCCAAAGGACTATCCCCAGTGATTTTTTCTGGAACAGCAGAGTGCTTAGGGAGAGGAACTGAGTTTTTTCTTTTGTTACGAGAAGAAGAAGATTTAGCCAAAGGGCTATTATTCTTGAATTGCGCAGGAATAGTTTGCGCATGGGTGGATGGCGCACTGGCCACTTGCGCATGAGAAACTCTGGCAGAGGGTGCACTGGTTCTAACCACAGAAGCTGTGGTTTGCGCATCAGGAGTTCTTGCTTCAGAGTGCTTGGGATGCACTCTAGTTACTGGAGTGTTGGTTTGCGCAGGAAAAGTTACTGCCAACTGCGCCAGGGTCATAGGAGTCTTGTATTTTGACAAGGCAGCATATGAAGTGGCATGTGCAACAGTTGCAACAGACTGCGCAGAAGTGGTTGAGACAGGCTGTGCAACAGTTGGCATAGAAGATTGCGCACCAGTCTGGCTAGCAGACTGCGCAACAGAGTGCACAGCATCCTTGGTGGCAGAACTGTTAGATTGTGCAGCAGTCTTGGAGACCCATACTGAGCGCACTTTGCTCTTAGCAGAAGTGGTTGTAGTACGGGGAGTGGTTTTGGAGTTGAGCATCGCCTCGTAGGCTGTTTGGTTGACTTTAACAACCAGCATCTTCTGCGTCTTCCCGATAGACGCTACGTCACATTGAGTTGCTACTTCCTCGTCGGAGGAGAAAGTTTTTCCCAGCAGAGTCGCCATTTTGTTTGCAAAAACAAAAGTATAGAACTTTATTGATACAAACTATGTAATAAGATTACAAGAATTCTGGAAAAATTATAACTGTAGGAATCCAATCTAGATGACGATTGCTTTATCCCTTGGACGATGTGAACTTTGAAGACGGAGCCTCTGAAGTTGAAGACAACTCTGGAAACTGAAGGCAAAAGCCTCAGAAGTTGAAGGGAAAAGCCTCGGAAGAATGCAGCAGCACTTGGGCAAGAACTCTTGGACTCTCTATGATCTCTAATTTCTGATCCTTGATGCTTGATCCCCTTGAATGGAGACTTGAAACTCTATTTATAGAGTTCTAAAAATAACTAATTTTTAGTTATTCTGGACTGCGCATGATGGATTGCGCAGCAATTAGATTGCGCAACAATGGACTGCACAAGCAGTTATTGGATCATGGGCCAACTGTCTTGGACACATGGCATCATTTGATTGAAATGTGCATGATCGTGCATAGACAGTTTCCACGTAATGAGCAATTGATGGCATGAATGCCACGTGTACTTTATCAGTTGTGTTGATAGAGCGCACAATTTGAATTGCGCTGACATTAGATTGCGCCAACCTGGACTGCGCACGCTTCGGATTGCGCAGGCTTAGACTGCGCAGGAAATGGATCGCGCTACCAGCTGTCAGCCGTCCTTGAGCGCTGTGCGGCGCAATAAACGAACAGTCCCTTCGTTCTTCGTGTTGTCAGCTGTCAGGAAGATTTGATTGTGTCAGGTAATGATGACTTTTGCCACGTCAGCTTGCGCAGTTGGGAGTGTGCGCAATCCAGTGTGCACAATCTGAAGCGTGCGCAATCTGATGTCTGTGCAGTTCATTTGAAAGTTGTATTTCTTGATTTTTTGACTTTGTTGATGTGTGCAATCTGATTTTTTAGGACCTACAGTACCAAGTTGTAGTTCAGCTCAGCTTACCATCCTCAGACCGATGGCCAAACGGAGCGCATCAATCAGATTCTCGAAGACATACTACGACTCTGCGCAATTGACTTCAAATCAAGCTGGGACAATCATCTACCTCTGGCCGAATTCGCATAAAATAATAGCTATCAATCCAGCATTCAAATGGCGCCGTATGAAGCCTTGTACGGGCGTAATTGCCGATCACCCATTTGCTGGGACGAAGTCGGAGAGCGGCAGATTCTCGGTCCGGAACTGGTAGAGCAGACCGTACAGAAAATTTGGCTCATTCGGGAAAGATTAAAGACTGCACAGAGTCGTCAGAAAAGCTATGCGGACGTTCATCGTCGCCCCCTCGAGTTTCAAGTAGGCGATCACATATTTCTCAAAGTGTCGCCCATGCGGGGAGTTACTCGGTTCGGCGCAAAGGAGAAGTTGAGTCCGAGAATCGTTGGGCCGTTCGAAATACTTGAACGGGTTGCCCCAGTGGCCTATAAAATTGCCTTACCGTCGGCGCTTGAAGGTGTACACAATGTCTTCCATGTCTCTCAACTGCGGAAGTATGTGCACGACCCGAGCCACATGGTAGATTTTGGCCAGCTGGAGCTAAAGTCCGACTTATCCTACGTTGAAGAGCCAGTTCAAATCTTAAAATACAAGGATAAGCTGCTGCGTAATCGAGCGATCCCTCTCGTCCGCATCCTCTGGAGGAACCATTTGGTCGAAGAGTCAACGTGGGAGCTTGAATCGAAAATGAAGGAGAAATTTCCTTCGTTAATCTTGTAGAGGTAGGTTCTATCTTTAAGTTTCGAGGACGAAACTTTTTATTAGTTGGTTATGGTGTAGTTCCCCGTCCATACATCGTGCCCCATTTCCGTCCACGGGGTGCGCGAGAAATGAGCACTGTCGCTATCGATTCGGTCGGGACCGATAGGTCGGAATCGGCCGAGTCGATCGAACGGGAACGGTTGAATTAAGATCCATTCCACGTTATGGAATGGCTTCTTCGGAACCAAGTCCCATATTCAGCGGGTTGTGCCTCGAGGATTGGCTTTGCGGCTGAGTCGGAAGAAACCTTCCGTTGCTCTAGTTTTTATGCCGCACTTGATTTGGCTTTGGCTTTGGTTTTCGTGAATGCATTTTCGTGAATATTTTCGATGGGTTTTCGTGACGCATTTTCGAGCTTCGCATTCATATCGAATATCCTTGAATTATACAGTATTCTAATCAGTTGCTTATGCGATTGCAGGTGATCGCGTAGGCGATGACAGCGCAGCCAACCGGTCGCTCGCTTGAAGCAAGCCTAAGGCGAGTGGCTGACCTCCTTCGTCTCGTCCCTCTACTTCAAAATTTAATATGTGAAGTAAATGAATGATTGTCATAATGGTGTAGAATCAAAGAAATCGTGGCACGATTCTTCACGAAACACTTGCTATCAAACTGCCGATTTTGAAAATGGAAAACGTGTTTCTTACGCAAATCCACTTAGCCTATGCAAAACAATGAATGAATCGATTAACGTTTATCGCAATGATACGGTCAAGTAAGCAAATCAACTAAGTTCAAAGGAAAACGGTTATTGGACAACTTGTCGACAAGGTGAAGTTTTCTCGAACGGTTGCCTAGGCCAAGGGACCGATTCGGCCCGGAAGGAACGAATGTAGCAGCGCCAACCCTTCATCGACGCGAGTTATGCGGGCACTTTCGCACAGGGCTCGCTACCCGACACGAAAGGGGCGTCGTCTAACCAATGCTATAGTCCGCGATGGCTTGACATTGCCAGTGGCCTTCATACCCTTCACTGCTTAACAGGTGCACGGGACACGGGATGAATATGATAGTTGCTTAATGATATCCAGTTTCATATGCTTGCCTCAAAACATGTTAACATGCAAATTGAACAGGATGGTTAGAAAGATCATTGAAATAGCTAGCTAACATGTTTACGAAACTTCTTGAATCAAATGTAGAGCTTGGATTTAATTAGCCATTCGCCAGTACATGTGTTTCGTGCTGATCCTCGCTCTTTGGAGGTCCCGCGAACCAGGAAGGACGTGCCAGCTAGCTCGACGGCGTTTGTGACTTTGAAGCTTCGGTCGTGCGTCAAAAACTTTCTCTGCGACTCCACTTTTGAAGGCTCTCGACAGTCCAAGGAAGATGACTTAGCGTCCCTCCCATCCAGGTCACTGGAGTATTTTGTGTATATTGAGGGATGTGTGCAATGTATGGAACGGCTATCTCATCGGCACTCTTTTGTAATCGAGTCATGTTGTAGCCCGCGCGGCAATGAGTCTTGTATCGGAGTCTATAAAAGATGTTCATTATCAATAAAGATCAAGTTTCCTTTATATATTGCATGAATCAATTTGTCTGCGTACTCTCTTAGATCTTGTGTCTCGGATTACCTTATGACTAGGCCTTTTGCGATCGCAAATTAGGTTCGCACGACATCATGCCCGGGGGACGACTATCGATTCGACGGAATCGGGGCGTGACACCATCCTTCTGGGATAGCTAGCAAAAGCATACTGAGATAATGCCATGGACCTGGATATTTCTGTTAGATGTATGGCATTGTTTCCCTTTAAGAAGTATCTCGTCTCTTTTCTTGCCTTAGGTTGGAAAGTCTTCTTGATTGCATCTCCAAATAAAAAGGCAGGTTTCTTGTGAACTGTAGTATCCAACCTCTGCAGAGGTTCACCGTTCATTAAGTTCAAAAGGGTTTGATTGTCCTGATTTGCGAGCAGAGTCCTTCGTGCTTCAAGGCCGTCGTAATGAGGAAAAGTGATGTGAGATAAATTCTCTCTGTATTCTGGGACATTAAAAGTTGAAGCAAACTTTCCTGCATCCGGGTCTTCCCTGAGATTGACTGCAGAGAGATACATAAATATAAATTATTAGAAACAAAAATGAGGATGTATGATTTCTTAAATCATACAGATTTTCTGAGTTGTGCCATGAGATGTATTGCGCAAGAGTTAAGTTACGCGATATATCGAGTTGCGCGACAACCCAAGTTGCGCCACATAGTATGTTGCGAAAAACTTAAGTTGTATCACACCTCAGGTTGCGCCACAATTTTTATTTTGCGCAAAAGGTATTCGTAAAAACGAACACTGTTCAAAGAGAAAGCGATCACACCCTACGAAGGGGTGACGCAGGGTTTATGATGCACCACACTCTAAAAAGAGGGGCACAAATCAATTATTGATGAATCACAAATCAAATCGGCTCGCCCCTAATCACCTTCCATTGCTGGATTAGCTATCTCTCGACGAGATGAAGGCGGCACATATTGTGGTATATGGGTAGGTGGAATACGAGTTGAAGAAGTGGCGATGGCTTTTCCCTTATCAGCAGCAGTCCTTTTTGGGGCCATGTCGTCAAGAAGATTATCGGAGAAGAGGGTTGCAAAAGTTTTCTCAGAAGATTAAAAGTGAAAGTAAAAAAATCACAGTGGAAGTGAACGGGGATTATTTATAGCCAGAAAATCAGAATCCTAACAGTCATCCCGAATTGTGCATAACAGATTGCATGAGACCGGCGCAACCTGACTTAGTCAAAACTTTTATAAATTCAAAGTATTCCAAAATTTTGCAATGTCTTTAAGTTTTGAAAACTTTGAAGGGGGTCTTGTAGAGCCTAAAAATCAAGTTGCGCCTTCAATATACTGATCAGTGATCAAGTTGCGCCCCAAAAATCAAGTTACGCCACTAATATGAAGCAAACTGCACCACCGATCAGATTGCGCCTGATATCAGACTGCGCCCAATCTTTTTGTGCCAAAGCCTACGTGGCATCTGACACTTAATGGTCATCATTACCTGACCATACTGACGACTAATACAACAGAGAACGAGGAAAATCTCTTCAAATCCCGTGAATTGTGCCGCTCAAGGAAAAGTTGGTGGACAGCTGTCATGTACATTTCGTGAGTTGCGCCCAGGCGCAATCTAAACAAAATCCTTAGTTGCACCTGGGGCAACCTGAACGACTTTTGCTCAGAAGCCGCCACATGTGTAGGCGCCGCTCAAAACAAGCGCAGCTTGACTTGTTGACTGAAGCTCGCACAACCCGATAAAGTTGAGACACTTACATTCTAAAGCAGGATGACGTGGCACACATGCTACTAATCTCTCAAGACGTGTCTACTATCCTGTACACGACCACGCGCATCTCAATCATACGATGCCACACGTCTATATACAGTTAGTACACGATTGACAACTGAATGAAAGTTGGCGCAACAGGAGGTTGGCGCAATCCAGTATGGCGCAATCAATCCTCGCGCACATCAGAATAACTGCTAAAACAGTTATTTCCTGAACTCTATAAATAGAGTTTCCAATCATCATCGAAAGGAAGAACTCTTGCAAAAATTATTGTTGTGTTCTCTAGAGGTTACAGTCTTCAAGTTCACATAGTCCAAGGGATAAAGTGATCGTCTTCTGATCAGATTCCTAAAGTTGTACTTCCCCAGAATTTATTGTACTTTGTACTCTTTTACAAGTTTGGAATAAAACAAATTTTTGTTTTTGCAAACAAAGATATCGTGTCACATCATGTCATCAAGAGAAGTACAAGATATGTAAATGCACAAAACCATATAAAGTACTTGCCTTGCTCCGGGTGATCAAGAAGGGGTAGAAGATCTGTCTGTCCTCCTGATAATGGGTACAAGTTGGGTATGGGTTAGATTCTAAAGAGTAGTTATCCACTGGCTAGCTATAATTTGTTAGTTAGAGAGCACTGCTAGATATACATATACCCTTATAGGGACAAAAATATACTTTCCTAGATTATTAATCATTGGCAAAAAATTAGAGTCCTAATTAATTCATTAGTAATCTAGTACTAGTTAGAAAACTTTAGTAAATCATATTTTATATAAGAGCAGTAACCATATAAGTTACTTATAAATTCTTTCCTTTAGAAATTCCTGCCAAGTTTTACTTAGAAAATATAATGTGATTATGAACCTCTACTAAAACATTTAATAAAAAGTCAATTAGTAAAATAGCATACTAATTAATACAACCACCACTCCAACTTGGTTTAGTTGAAGGCTTATCCAAACAGCTCTTCAACAAATCCAGACTTGTTCCAGTCCATAACATACTCCCACCTCTAGCAGGTCAAATCTATTAGAGTTTATTCATGGATTTACATATTTGAATCTATTCAAGTTAGCAATGGGTTTATAGGTAAGCCAAACTCCAGTACTACTCATCTATTACCCAATTATGGAAATATTCCATAGCAATCTAATGCCAGAACCCATCATCAATCTACAACATAAGAATACCCATAAATCCTATTTCGATTGCATAACTCAAAGCTAACAACTACTACCTCCACTAATTCAAACTTAAAGAAGTATACAACCAATAGATAAAATATACTAAACTAAATATATATACAACTTCCATCTACATAAAAATTTAAACTCAACAACACATAGAAACCCTCTCTGCGTACTTCATAATTTAAAAACTAATGGCTATTCCCATCCTGCCGTGGTAATTCTCCCTAGCAGACTCCACAAATCCCTTTTGCTAATAAAAGCCGAGTCCAAACCCATTCTACATTCTCAAATTTTAGACCATAATAAAAATTTACATATAACTCAACATATAGCAGCAATTAACCCAACTATACTCCCAAACTTAGCAAAAGATGGCAGTTCATAAGTTTGAGTACAGAACAGTTCAAACGGAGTTGTACAAGCATCTATTCTAAGCCCGCAGGTAGAAGCTAACATCACCAACATATCCAGCCCATTGAACCCAACGGCTACCTCAAAAATTCAGAAGAAGAAAATATGGGAATAACCCATTCCAGATTTCATAATTAATTTTTAAGAAAATAGATAAGAACTATATTTACAAAATTCCAAAAGCAATCTACTGCTATTATATACAATATAATTCAAATCAAAAAGAATTTACACGACAGTTAGAAATCGAAGGGGCAAGGCTCGGTCAACACTGATCCCAGACACGCACACCCATCCTGACACGATCCGCTCCTGATACGGCTACATAACGGCACCCGGACACGCATACTGGACACGAACACATTTATAGCCCACACCACGACTGTTCCTGGCCAAACCCGTACTCAAACCCGAAAAAATAGAGAATCAAAATCGATAGAAAGATAGCATAGGTACCTGGAAGGTAATTTAACCGAATCGAAAGTGAATCCCCAAGCGTCGGACACGTTCCTTCGACACAGCTGCACTAAACTCCCTGTAGCAGTCAATCGAATCGATCGTGTACAAAGGAGAGAATCATTATAGAGGAATTGTTGTTGCTTTGAAATGAATTGGAAAATAAAATCAAGAATGGGAAATTAGATCGAACTACTCACTTACAAAATGACTTATCTTCGAAGGTCCCAATCTAGCAATTCCGCGTATAGGAAGGATTCACTAACACTCAAGAAAAATATACTACTCAGAGTTCAATTAATCGTTCCTCAAAGGAAAACAGCTTCGACTCGCCGCGTTCATCCTCGAAAAGCCTCCTCGCACAATCGGTCAGCAACTATCAATCGCTGATGTCGATCCGACTCTAGATCGGAAACACATACGATCACATATCTGAAGAATTCGAGAACTAATCGATTCACGAAAGAAATTACTACGGACTCACCTCCAATTCTCGACGATGAACTGCTACAAAAAGGAACTCGCCACAGGAAACAAACGATCACTAGAAAGAGGAAGATCTTCAAAAGAAGGAGCTCTCCGCGACGTCAGAGAGGAAGGTGCCGCTCGATGTCACTTGCTACTCGCCGTTCGCCGAGATCTAGCGCCGCCGAGTGATGGACCCACCACAATGACTCCGATAGTCGGAAGAGAAGTCGTGCGTCACTTTGTCGTCGCCGACAAACTCGCCGCCATCATCGCCTTCAACTTGCTGACGCCATCGAAAAACTAGGGTTAGGGTTAGATCGATTTGGGAAAACTGGGGAAGAGGGCTTGGTTGTGGAATTGAGGAACTCAAAATGAGCTCGGCTGCAAAAAAATGAGAATGGTTCATTCTCTCTCCTCAAACATATAAACGCATGTTTGCACCTAAGCCCCTCCACCCAAAAGTAATTACAAAAGAGGTCTCCCCTCTAAAGAAAATTTCTATAAAAGTACTCTCCCTTTTCCAGGTTGATGAAAAATCAAATATTCTGCTAGAAAGTTGGTTAGAGAATTTGGGGACAATCAAATAGTTATAACTAACTCAAAATTTACAATATTGCCATTAATTCAAATCTCCCTCCAAAAATTGAAATTCACTTAAGTCAAAACTATAAAATAAAAATTAGCTTTTAAATTTTGAAAATGAAAAAGTAGGGTTACAATTGTTGTCTGTCATGTACCTCCTCAGCTGAGACACGTGGAACATGTCATGTACTCCCTCTAGCGCCGGTGGCAAGGCCAATTTATGACCAACTTCTCCCACCCGCTCCAAGATATCAAAAGGATCGATATATCTTGGACTCAACTTGCCACGTCCTCCAAATCAAATTGTGCCTCTAGTGGGGGATATCTTCAAGAAAATATGGTCGCCTTCCTTGAATTCCAAAGGTCGACGATGATTATCTGTGTAGAAGCATGGGAATGAACAGAAAAAGCCTATGCGGCTCAAAATAGAAGAAGCCCATGCGGCTTAAAGCAGAAAGAGCCTCATGCGGCTCAGGAATCTACCAGAGCCTCATGCAGCTCAGAAACCCTTCAATAGCCTCATGCGGCTCAGGCGAGAATCACGTGACCCTATGCAGCTTTACAGCTGGACATGAAGTGACTGCTCTCATTAAATGCTCTGACATAAAGTAATAACTCTGACATTAAAGCCGAAATGATGAACTTCGATGTGACGGCGTATTCCTCGGGAAATAGAGAAAATTTCCTCTGCATCTGGCACGATCCACCAACTACAAAGCCCCCTATGCGGCTGCCACCAACCCATGCGGCTGATGCTCGCATGCGGCTCGGAGCGGGAAGACCCTTGTCATGCGGCTCAAATTATGAACAGTCACCCTATGCGGCCGCTGTTCTCATGCAGCTCGGGTCATGAGGATCATCTCCATGTGGCTCACGTCCATGCAGCCTTGACACGTGGCAAGTCCTATGCGGCTCAATTGGAAACCACCCCTATGCGGCTCAGATTGTGAGAAGTCACCTATGCGGCTGCCACCTTCACGCAGTCCAAAACCTAAGAAGCTACCTTCATGCGGCCATGACACGTGGCAGAAAATCAGTTTCCCACGTGGCACTAAATCAATCAAGAGTCATCACCAAATTCCAACAACCTGATTTAGTACAATCATCATAATTACCCGAATCAAAGCAGATTTATTGCAATCGCGACACGTAGCAGGAGATCCGAGCTTCCAAAGATTCATGACAATCAACATTAAATGCCCGTACAGATTTAACACAATCAGCATTAATTGTCCAGATTCGCTGCAATCAAGTTAGTGGTCCAGATTAATTGCCAACAAAATATGATCAAGAAAAATAGCAATTAAATCTCCAAGCCGCTGACTTTTTAGGGTAATCATTGCAAACCCTAATGATGACACCCCACTCCTATAAATAGCAAGGTGCCATTCCCTTGCAAAAGATCCCCGATCAAAAATCGAAAAAAATATAGCAAGGTGCCATTCCCTTGCAAAAGAGATCCTCTCCACCCGGCTAGACACACAGAGAGACAAAGGCGCACACAGAAGAGTCTTCCCATCTTGAGAGTAGTTCTTCACCGAAGCCAAGGCTACGTCTGATCGTCCAAGGAGTAAGGCAGAGCGGCCGTCGCTTTTCTGAGCCTCTATCGTCACCCCCGAGAATCAAAATAAACAATCGTTCTTAGATTGTTGTACCTCGATTTTCGTCCCTAGACTTTCTTTGTACGAGCGAGTTTGTATTGTGAAGTAAAAGTCCAGTCCTCTGATATAATTGTTCTCTTATTTTATAATCAATGGCAAACACGATGGCGACTCTGCTGGGGACTAACTTCTCCATGGCTGAGGAGTTGGTGATGCAATCAGACGCAGCCAAACTTGGCTACACTCAACAAACGCTGGTCGCCCGGTTCGACCAGCAGGCATTTGAAGAAATGCTCTCCGAAGGGAGTGCTGGCCCGGTTCAGCGGCGAGCCCGCACAAAGAAGGCCCGCAGGGAGTGGAGACCCAAAAATTTTGCTCCTCCCCAAGCTCTCGAAGAAGTACTCTCTGTTGCCCGAGACAATGGAGAAGTCTCGCCTGCGACCCCACTTCAGATCACAGAAGACTCTGCTATCCCCAAGTCCGGCAGAAGAAAATACTATGATGCCGGACTTGCAGGGGCAAAGAGGAACTCTGTGCAATCCAAGCCGCATAAGGGCGCCAGCCGCATGGAGGCTCATGCGGCCGCAACTGTCAGCCGCATGCAGAAAGCCCCTGCGGCCAGAACTTCCAGCCGCATACAGACAGCCTGTACGGCCGCGACTTTCAGCTGCATGCAGAAAGCCCATACGGCCAGAACTTCCAGCCACATGCAGACCGCCTGCACGGCCACGACTTCTAGCCGCATACAGAAAGTTCATGCGGCCACAAAGGATAGCCGCATGCAGATAGCCTGCACGGCCACACATACCAGCCACATGCAGACAGCCTGTACGGCCATCGATCCCAGCCGCATATCATCTCTACCATGCGGCTCACGGTCAGTATTTGACCGCCTCTCATACGGTCCTGACCACGAAGGCTCTCTGGAGCATGTGCCAGACTCTGTTGTGACCAGCTTGGACTCTTCCTACTATGCTCTCTCAGGTGCTAGAAAGAAGAAGTCTCGGGCAGCACGGGCTCGACGAGCTCAGTCGACTGTCCCAACTTCTGACTACCAGGGCATCCCGCTGATTATTACTCGGGCCCCTGATGGAAAGTTGTACAGAACTTTCCGTATCCAGCCCCCGGCGGCCAACGAACGGGATAGTTATCAAGAATCTCCCAACAAGGATCAGGGGCAAGTACTCACGCTACCCCCATATCAAGGAGCAGGCAGGAGGCCAACATACTCTTGTGCTCAGGACTCCCCAGCCCACAAAGCAGGTGACTTGTGCAACGCGACTCTTCACAAGCGCAAAAAAAGAGACAAAGATTCGACGTGCAAAGAGTCCTGTCAAGGACATCGATGCACCCAAGTCATCGTCAACTGCTACTGCAACAAGGCAGCAGTACAAAAAGACTAGCGATCCGTCTTCCAAAGGCTGCAACACCCAAACTCAGAAGACGAGGCGCTTCTCGTTGCCTCTTGCAATTCTGCTCTGAAGATTCCTGGCAGCGGAAGAGGGAAGAAGACAAATGTCTCCAGCCCGAAAATTTCAACCGGTGTAACCAAGAAAATTTCTTTTAAACGGTTTTCTACCACCGTTGCAGGCGGAGTTTACCAAGGTACCCTCTCAAAACGAAATCTGCCACACTGGGAGATTCGTCCACATCTATTGGAGATACTGGAGCCGGGGGTAGCATTCCTCCAAATATCCACAACAACCCGGTGTTCCAAGAAGATAATCCGGGGGAAATGGTTCACCCAACAGATACAGCAAATCCCGACGTCCCCGAGAACGTCCATAATTCTCAAAACAAGGCAAGCTCTGAAGCTGAGGGTACCACCCTTTTTGAGTCTGAACCAGAGAAGAACATTCCCACATACCCTGACGACTTCTCTGTACGAGGGTACGACTCAGAGAGCACGTCTTCTACCTTTCCTTCCATCTCTCATCATATAAGGACGGTATTTATGATGGACAGCAACCAAGAGGGTCCCAGTGATCGCCACCGCATCGACACCCTGGAGGCCATACTGCATACCTTAGTCAAATTCGTGGACGAGATCAAAGCGGCCCTTCCAACTCTCCAAGGAAGAACGCCCGGCCAAACAAGCTTGGGTCCCGCGATCAATGCGGACTCAAACTCAGTTGCACCAAATCCAGGCGATAATCCTCCTGAAATATTGGCTCCCACCGTTGCAGACGAATCCAGGGAGGCAAGGAGAGAGGTTCAAGAGCTCCGGGCTATGTTCCAAGCCCGAAAAACTTGCCAAGACCTCAGGATACGACAACCGTATCCCGCTGCGTGGAGAGATTTTCCTTCCCACCAAAATATAAACCATTCCACATCAATCCATATTATGGGAAGACATCTGCAAGCAGGTACATCACCTACTTCGAAGTCACAACCGACCATCTGCCTCATGACGACGCCATCCTTACGCGACTGTTCATCGGAGCCTTGGAAGGGGTCGCCTTCGACTGGTACGGCAACTTGCCGGACAATTGCATCCACTCCTTCACCGGCTTCAAACGCATGTTCCTAGAGAGGTACTATGAAGTAGGACAAGATGTGACAATGTCCACTCTCATGGACGTTGTTCAGGGAGAAAAGGAGCTAACCAGAAATTATATCGAACGGTTTCGTCAGACCGCGATGAAGCTGCCTTCTGGCAACCCTGGTTCCTCCTTGATTGAAATTTGCCAAAAGAGACTGCTTCCCACAATCACCCTCTGGATGGGCGAAAGTCAATTCAAGGATTGAAAGACGTTCATCATCAGTGCCACTAGCGCAGAAGACAAGGTAAAGAAAGCTCGCCAACTGGGATTGCATATCTCGGAAGGGGAAGATAGGGGCAAGCGTCCTAACATCAGCAACAACAACGGTGGTAATTCCTCCAGCAGCCGAGACAACAAGGGCAAGCGGGCTATGGTGGCCGACACAGCCCCAAAGCCCGAATCAACGCCGGCAGAAAAGCAGTGGCCTCAGATGACCTACTCCTTCGAGGATGGCCATGTTAAACCCATCTTAGACATGCTCATCCAGTGAGAACGAATTCAGCTTCCTCCTCCCAGGCGTGAGCCTCGTCCTACAAATACGGAGAGTCCCAAGTACTGCCATTACCATCGCTATGTTCACCATGCTACATATGACTGCTATCAGCTGAAGCGATACATCCAACATCTCATCGATTCTAAGGCCCTGGCTATTAATTTCGAAGAGGTGACTGTGGCAGCCAATATTGTGTCAGTATAATTCGGCAACTTCCCTCCGACAAGGACTCAATACGGAGTAATACCTATCCCTCGAGCAAGGATGGAGGTCGCTAACCTTCCACCTCCCTGAGACCAAGCTGCTGGTCTAGTACCCCTTACCACATCACGAAAGGAGATCATGTGGGTCCATCCGGACCTGGTACCCGAGGTGACTCAGTCCGCGCCTTCCTCCACCAGCAAGAAGAAGAATGGGAAAGTTAAATTATGCCGTACGATCTCGACAGAGGTCGAAGAAGCTACTGCTGTTGTTACCCGCTCCGGCGCACAAACCCAATCTCTACCGGGTAACTCAGCTGAGGACCATCAGCCGGCAGCCGCTGATGCTCCCGAACCTTCGCAGCCTTCAACGACCGACAAGCCTAGGCCGAAGGAGACTCGCTTCGACAAACCACTCCGAAGGGAGACGCCTCACGGGCTGGAGAGGCCGTACAACTTTGACATCTTGGCGCAATTGGCCAACACACCAGCCAAACTATCGCTATACGAACTCTTGAGATTCTTCATGGATGTCCGCATCGTACTAAGCGAAGCACTCCAGAATGCCGACGCATACCTGGCTCAGTCCAATCTCAGTAGGAGGACTCGTCGACGGATCTCCAGGACCGCGCTTGCACAGGGTCAATGTCAAACATTGTCTTCACTCCGCAGGATATGCTTATCAAAACTAACCTGGATGATCGCCCTCTGTATTATACTGGGTACATTGGCGATATCAAGGTCGATCGGATGCATATTGACCCCGGGTCCTCCATAAGCATCATCCCGAAGAGCCTACTACACCATCTGCGCATCCCAATGCATCGCCTGACGCCGACAAGCACCGCCATCAGCAGTTTCAATTCGGACAGGAGCTACCCGATCGAGAAGATTCGCCTAAAGTGCCAAATCGGCGACCTACAGTCAGAAGTAACCTGTTATATCATAGATGCGGACACTTCCTACAATATTCTCCTGGGGCGTCCTTGGATACACGATTACATGATCGTGCCTTCCACACTGCACCAGTGCTTCAAGTACGTCGACAAGCACGGCTTCGTGAGAACAGAATTTGCCAATATCGATTCATTCAAAGGGATCGAGTCCTACTACTCAGACTCATGCTTGTATGAGAAGTCGAAGAAGCATCTCGCCGAAGGAGATACTCAAGCTCAAACTGAGGCAGCATCTGGATCAGAAGAACCTATGACAATCCACCTCCAAGCCCGCAAGCCTGGCATAACTGCACCCCTTACAGCCACTCTGCGTAAGGACGCGATTAGCCTCTCTACACAGGAGGAACATATGATAATCCGATTGCCAAGTTCTGGCCAAGCGCCAAGACCCACGACAGAACCACTGACAATCAGGTTGTCTAAAGTTAACCAGCAACAAGCAGAGGAGCTCAATCCCTCTGTCAAGCCGATGACAATTCGTCTTCTCAGAATGAATCGACAACCGAACACTAAGCCAGGGACCACTAGCCAGCCAACAACTCCCCGCTCGGCACCGAGCACCAAGCTGGGGGTAGCTAGTATGCCAACAACTCTACATTCTGCTCCACCCATGGAGCCCCTGATAATCAAGTTTCCCAAGTCATCCTCTCAGTCTGTATTTATACAGCGGGTGGCTGAAGAAGAATCAGAGCTGGCCAAGTATGTGGCTGCTTACACCGATGTTCCATCCGCAGATGATGTAATCCCACCGAAAAAGATACCTTATTTGTCATGCCCCAGAACCAAAACACTAGAGAGCGGCGGCAGACATAGCCAGCTACGCAATCCCAAAGTACGTTAATACTCTGAAATCATGTATAACCTGTCAAGGCATGGGGTTACTCTACATGCCATCAGTCAATCCTATGGTTTAACAATCCTAGGTATCTCAATCACAGGCAATTATAAAAGAGCAAGAGTACGATCATCATACATACAATAGTAAGGCATCCCGAACCATATATACATGACTGATCATGAAGCCAGTACCACAGAACTGATGACTAGCTAGAGTTTTAGTCGTACATGATAAGGACTAGCTATAGTCTAGAATACACATATCATGTTTATGCCCGTAGGCTACAATATCAAGGAAAATACTAAACACGAGCTAAACACGTGCTCGGGGCTAAACGTTACAAGAGGAGAATTTACATATCAGTAGGAAAATGAAGAAGAAATCCACTGAGGCACTCTGGTGCTCCAGCTGGTCACCGTCGAGTAGAAGGTGCGGTAGATCCTACGTGCTCTTCTATCAGAACCTGGCCATGCAAAACCAGTGGGGTCAGACCCCAAATAGCAAGTACACAAAGGAGTCCGAACTATGAACTTAAAACCAGCAATCATAGGCAATCAACTGGGAGAGAAAGCAATAAGTAAAGAAGGATCGAGATTCGTACAGTATCAATGCACTTATTCCGAACATAGAGAGACTGTAAGTAAAGCATAATTGAGCATAAGGTAACTGGAGAACATATTAAATAAATAGAGCTAGAAAATATACGAAGAGAGGACGAAGGTACTGTTCCGGAAGCCAGGTTACAACCCTTAAACCAAACAAGGACCGGGATTGTAACCCTTTGCCTGAACAGAACTTGGTCTCTGATCATTTATTGCTAGAGGTGACAATCATTAAGTGACAGTGAGAGGGTGGCAATACAGAGTACAATACATTAGAGTGACAATCATTACAATCATTATCCTGGAACAATTAGGAACTGGGTCTAGACAAGACTTAGACTGGAAAGGTGATATACGATGGGATAACCATGGGACTATTTAGATAACCAGGTTACAACCCGTAAACCAAATAAGGACCGGGGTTGTACCCCTTCGTCTGAACCAAACTTGGTTTCTTCCACCATTTATCGGCAAGATAAAATAAGAAATCAGGACATGTAACAATCATGTACAAGATCAAGACAAGACTAGACAGACTGAACTCCATCCAACATTCACGGCCAAGCAATAAGTACGGCTTGATACTTTAACTAACTAGGGTTATCACAAGCCTAGTTACTAACAATATTCAATGAGATGTTCCTCCAGCCACAAGCCCTGCAGCTAATCCAGGTTATCCAGGCAACTTGGATTCATTAAGCAGTTATCAATAATTATGTGCCCCACACGACGGTGGGCTGGAAATGTGCCCTACTCGACGGCAGGCTACAAGTCCAAACAATTGTGGTCGGGATAACGGGATCGTCTGTAACTGGGGAAATCTCTCATGACTACTGGATTATTCTAGTTATTAGCCTTAGTAAATTTTAGTGGGTACCCGTGACCGTGGTACTCAGGGGTCCCAGTCCTAAACATGATGCAAGACAAGACTGGTTCATTTGTACAAGCACAAGCGTCCACGGTGTCCAGGTCATTCATTCTTGTCGAGTCATGTTAGCCATCGCAACAGCATTTCGAGAAATATCATGTCAGGTTTATCATGTCAAGAGTGCGCCACGGCGGGCCACTGTCAGGAATTGTCATGTCAAGTTATCAGGTTAAATTGTCAGGTCAAGTTATCATGTCGGGAGTGCACCACGACGGGTCACTATCAAGTCAAGCAATTTTATTCATTAAAGAAATAGCAAGCTATTAAGTGGGTCGTCGCAATTTAGGCCAGAATAGAAAATACACAATAGCAGTCAGAAACTTGATGAAAGAAACTTGCATAAAATAATTAAATAACATATTCTGGAAGCCAAGGAAAAGATCTACAATTTTTATCTTGGGAGTGGGAAAAAATTCTGACTACAATTCAAGCAAATAAAATATTTAAACAATCAAAGTGGACCCCATGCGGGCCAAAAGTGGGAGAACATATATGCGGCCAAAGAGAGTGGGAGGCCACTCATGCGGTCAGCAAGAAGATTATGCGGCCAGAAAATAATTGAAGGGGCCATGCGGCCAGCAAGAAATATTCATGCAACCAGAAAAGACAAGGAGAGTGGAACCCGCAATAAATGCAAGCTTCCACTCAAGCAAAAGAAAAGACACGTGGCCACTCAAGTACAGAGGCCATGTGGGACCCAACAATAAATGTAGCAAGGAAAGGGTTCACGTGAACCATTTAATAATTGATCCACGTGAAGCAATGATTACATGTATATCATAAGCCATGCAAGTGGAAGGGGCCATGCGGCCAACATTTACAAGTTAGCTTGCAAATGCAAGCAAAAGGCTGCATGCAACTAATGCATTAAAATATGCATGCAAGCATGCACAGAAAAATATATGCAAAGTCAAATGGCCTATGCGGCCAAGAATAGCATTGGCCATATGCGGCCAAGAATATTTTCATGCGGCTGGACAGAGAACAGTCCATGCGGGTGAATAGGGTCAGGCGCATGCGGCTAATGGGGAGCGGGAGTATATACGGCTGGGTTGAGATATAGGTCCATGCGGCTGGCGGGAACAGAGCCTATGCGGCTCGGGAGTGATTCGGTCTCATGCGGCTAGCGGGAAGCGGAGCCTATGCGGCAGCAGGGAGAAATGCTTATGCAGCTCAGAGGGGAGAGTACCCATGCGGCCGAGAGGGTGCTGTACATATGCGGCCAGGAGCAATGAATGCATATGCGGCTGAAGGAGCAGTGGAGCCTATGCGGCTCGGACGAATCCGGGTCATGCGGTTAAGTATGGCGGGCACATATGTGGCTGCATAGGCAAGAGGGCGCATGCGGCTGGATGGCTTAGGATCTCATGTGGCTCAAATAATGCATGCGACTGGGAGGACACTTGTCGCATGAAATGTTCATGCGGTCAAGTCAAGCACAGTTTATCTTCTCCAAAATTTGAGAAGAAGAACACCATGAACCCAAGCTTTCAAGCTCCATAAAACCCTCATCCCAAGTCCAAATTTGGACTTCCATAGGTCAAAATGGGGTAGAACGAAATTCTCTACAACATGGAACCATCAGTTGACAAAAATATGCAAGTTTGACAGATCAAAACCCAAAACCGAAAATACTTCAAAGTTAGATCTACAACAATCTAGCCATCAAATTGGAAAACTCCAAGTTCTAAACATGCTTAGAATGTAACAACAAAGAGAATGGAACAAACGAAATGGAATTCGTCAACATTCGGCAAGGTGTACTTGCCTCTCTCTAATGGCTAGGGTTTTGGTGGAAAGAAATGAATGAGGGTGAATGAGGAGGGAGAGGAAAAAGTGGCTTATATAACAAGCTCAAGTGATCTTCACCATTCATTCCTCTCCACTAAATCTAAGCCATACACCTCACCCCATGAGAAACCAAACTAAACCAAACCAAACCAAGTCAAAGTGGAACCGAACCAAATAAAACCAAATCCAAGTTAAACCAAGTCATGAAATCCTATACTTAGGAAATTTTAAAATATCACGCAAATCGATAAATACGTACTACGGCTCAAATAAACACGTATCCGTATAAAATACCGATACAGTGAGACGGGTCTCCCAGCTCTCCACACCTTAGAAAAATTCCGTCCTCGGTATTTCCTGAGGCTAGTCGAGCAAGATAATCAAAACAAAAGCTCCAGGAAACTCAACAATCTCAATAAATCAAGTATGGCATATAAGTAAGGTAAAATAATCAGTAATGTAAAAAAAATACGTAAGCGGTAAATAAATGCACAAGAACAAATACAATCATGATCAAGAAGGGCTGGAGGCATATGGATCAATATGTCTCCTGAGACAGTTGTGTAGAAATCAACGTCCTTGCTGGCCTAAGCTGACTCCCAAAAATGGATAAAAGTCAAGCCTCAAGGTAAGTCGGTACCAATGACTTAGTTCAAGACATGACCCTACCCAGGACGTGTCATCGTAGTTGAAACAGATGCTTGGACCTTATCACCTATCTAAAGATACGAAGACAGAAGCGACTGGCTGATTGGGATGGACTGACATCTCTGTTTGCCTACTGAGACTGATCCTCCATAACTGGCCTGGCTGAAGAATGCTGAGCTGTCCTTGGCAAAACACGAACAAGATAATCTGAAGGATCAAGAACAGTGTCCTTGAAAGTTGAAGGACACAATCATATCATGGGAACAGGAATGATCAATGATCAAAACAGATATCAAGTCAAGTATCAGAGGTAGAGAATAATCCGAAGGAGATCAATAAGGATAATCGTGAGTGAGATATCTAAACATGGTAACCCCCATAAATCTGAAAATCGAGACCTGCGTGGGCCACCACTAAAACCATGTCATGCCCCAGAACCAGAACACTGGAGAGCGGGGGCAGACGTAGCCAGCTACGCAATCCCAAAGTACGTTAATACTCTGAAATCACGTATAAGCTGTCAATACATGGGGGTTACTCTACATGCCATCAGTCAATCCTATGGTTTAACAATCCTAGGTATCACAATCACAGGTAATTACACAAGAGCAAGAGTACGATCATCATACATACAATAGTAAGGCATCCCGAACCATATATACATGACTGATCATGGAGCCAGTACCACAGAACTGATGACTAGCTAGAGTTTCCGTCGTACATGATAAGGACTAGCTATAGTCTAGAATACACATATCATGTTTATGCCCGTAGGCTACAATATCAAGAAAAATACCAAAACACGAGCTAAACACGTGCTCGGGGCTAAACGTTACAAGAGAAGAATTTATATATCAGTGGGAGAATGAAGAAGAAACCCACTGAGGCACTCTGGTGCTCCAGCTGGTCACCGTCGAGTAGAAGGTGCGGTAGATCCTTCGGGCTCTTCTATCAGAACCTGGCCATGCAAAACCAGTGGAGTCAGACCCCAAATAGCAAGTACCACAAAGGAGGTCGAACTATGAACTTAAAACCAGCAATCATAGGCAATCAACAGGGAGAGAAAGCAATAAGTAAAGAAGGATCGAGATTCGTGCAGTACCAATGTACTTATCCCGAACATAGAGAGACTATAAGTAAAGCATCATTGAGCATAAGGTAAACTGGAGAACATGTTAATAAATAGAGCTAGGCAATATACGAAGAGAGGACGAAGGTACTGTTCCGGAAGCCAGGTTACAACCCTTAAACCAAACAAGGACCAGAATTGTAACCCTTCACCTAAACAGAACTTGATCTCTGATCATTTATTGCTAGAGGTGACAATCATTAAGTGACAGTGAGAGAGTGGCAATATAGAGTACAATACATTAGAGTGACAATCATTGCAATCATTATCCTGGAACAATTAGGAAGTGGGTCTAGACAAGACTTAGACTGGAAAGGTGATATACGATGGGATAACCATGGGACTATTCAGATAACCAGGTTACAACCCGTAAACCAAACAAGGACCGGGGTTGTACCCCTTCGTCTGAACCGAACTTGGTTTCTCCCACCATTTATCGGCAAGATAAAATAAGAAATCAGGACATGTAACAATCATGTACAAGATCAAGACAAGACTAGACAGACTGAACTCCATCCAACATTCACGGCCAAGCAATAAGTACGGCTTGATACTTTAACTAACTAGGGTTATCACAAGCCTAGTTACTAACAATATGCAATGAGATGTTCCTCCAGCCATAAGCCCTGCAGCTAATCCAGGTTATCCAGGCGACTTGGATTCATTAAGCAGTTATCAATAATTATGTGCCCCATACGACGGTGGGCTGGAAATGTGCCCTACTCGACGGCGGGCTACAAATACAAACAATTGTGGCCGGGATAATGGGATTGCCTGTAACTGGGAAATCTTTCATGACTACTGGATTATTCTAGTTATTAGCCTTAGTAAATTTTAGTGGGTACCCCTGACCGTGGTACTCAGAGGTCCCAGTCCTAGACATGATACAAGACAAGACTGGTTCATTTGTACAAGCACAAGCGTCCACGGTGTCCAGGTCATTCATTCTTGTCGAGTCATGTTAGCCGTCGCAACAGTATTTCGAGAAATATCATGTCAGGTTTATCATGTCAAGAGTGCGCCACGGCGGGCCACTATCAAGAATTGTCATGTCAAGTTAGCAGGTCAAATTGTCAGGTCAAGTTATCATGTCGGGAGTGCACCACGGGGGTCACTATCATGTCAAGCAATTTATTCATTAAAGAAATAGCAAGCTATTAAGTGGGTCATCGCAATTTAGGCCAGAATAGAAAATACACAATAGCAGTCAG